>WBNH01003903.1:222754-271114 GCA_013401255.1 Urocolius indicus
CTTTGGCCATCATTGTAGCTGCCTGCTCTTTGTGGTGTTCTATTAAACTGTCCTTATCTCAACCCAGAAAGTTCTAGAACTCTCTCTTGGTTCTCCTCCCCATCCTGCTGAGTTGGGGAGGAGTGAATAACTGGGTGGTTTGGTTATCGTTCAGTCAAGGCTAAACCACCACAACAGTCTGATGTAATCTTGTATAAAAAAGTAAGAAAAATTGCTGCAGTGAGTTATGGCAGGGTGGTATTTTTCAATTTGCTCAGCCTTGGGTTGATGAGTTCTGAATTTAGCTATTAGAAAATTGTGAGGTTGTGATCAAGCAAGGCCTGTAGTGAAACAGCTTGTTATACTGAAGAATGATATGCCCACGGAATAATACACTTAAAAGAAAACTGGAAGAACAGGAATGATAAAGCTTATGTGTCAAAACAAAGACAAGAAATAATTCACCAGTTACTGTTGGCAAAACAGGCTGCAGTTGGTGAGTTTAAATTAACTTATTGCCCATTAGCATAAGTGCTTAATTACTGATTTGGGCATTGTAAAACAAAGATGACAGTAATTGTAACCCTTGAGAAAACACTTTTCTTCACCGTTTGCCATACTTAACTTCACTACAGACCCCTCTTCTCCCTCCTCATTATTGATGCAAGTTACACTTGGTACATTCAGTAAGGTGGTGGGTAATACAGGAGTTGAGGGTCGGTATGTAGTGGTTTCTCTTTGCTGATTCATGTTTCTCTCTTCCTCCACTGCTCATTTACTTGTTTGCTGTGCTTTGGTGTGAGTCCTCTGCTGCCTGCAATCCCCTCAAAGGTGTGCCTGCACCAGCGTGGAACACCTGCTGCTCTGACATCAGTCATCAGTACATCAATCCTCTCAGTCTTAGCTTTTCTGCCCTTTTTAAAAACTTTTCATAGAGGTACAACAAACTTTAGCTTAGCTTCAGACTGTGATGGGTCCACTGCCAAGCCAACTGTGTCTGACACAGCGCAGCCCCCTATCTCTTCTCATAGAGGCTGCTCCTGCAGCCCCACCACTGCTATCAGAACCTTATTCTTTATACCTAGTACACTCATAAAGAGGTTAGGTTGAAGGCAAGTAAGCATTATATTAAAAATAAGGGTATTTTCCCCTGTATTTGTTAGCCCCCTTCTTCAGTAAAGCAAAGGCAGTCAGGGCTGGATTAGTTACTATTTGATAGTACACTTGTAAGGCACGACCTTTTGGAAGGTAACAAGACCTATAGCGAGGTTACAGGGAGTTCAGGTTCTCATTCCGGGGTTACCCTGTGCTATTTGCAATGGCTGTATCCTGAGGTGATGTTAGAGGCTGAACTAAACCCCCGCCACCAGCTCCGGAGCCATCTGCTAGCAGTCTGCTCTTCCCCCGACTGCCACTAAATCTGTTGTCTCCTCTGGGATAGCAGAGAAGGTCTCCTGGACGTGTCAGCGTTCCCGGCACTGCTGGGGTGGTAGGGCTGACGCTGTCCTAACAACGGGCAATCCCACCCCGATAGGTGGCACCCGCTGAGCTGGTATATGAGAGAGGATGTGTGCTGTCTGTGGGAAGTTGTTGGTGAGCCCTCTCCTGGTTGCTGAGGCAGACAAGCTGATTGCCATTGACTGATTCTCTCAGCTAGCTTGCAACAGCAGCCTGGGTGCACAGTCTTCACAACTGCAGTTAAAAAGTACTCTGTCTGACAGTGACTAGCTATGAGCTTGTATCATCCAAACAGCAGAGCCAAGAGCTCCTTCAGAGCCTCAGAGGAGCATGAACTGGAGGCAGTGGGGAAAAAAGCTTGGGACAATCCTGTTTACAACAGCTCTCCCTCAACCTCCTTGAAGATTCAAGCCATCTACAACCCCAAGTCTAACCTGGAGAGTCCCTGTAAGAATTGTGAAGGAGTGAGGAATCCACTGCCCTACCAGGAAGAGCAGAAGAAAGCTGTGGATGGGAAGAGAAGTCTTTTCCTGAAGTTCTGCTTATACATCTTCAGAGGCATCCGAGGTAAAGCTCTGACATCTCTTGAGAAAGGATTAACTAGCCCTCAGGAAGAGTGATGATATGAGGGGATGTGAATGCAAGGATGCAGAAGGTAGAGACCCCATAGTGTCTGTGTAGCCTGGGCACCTGCAATCACCTTTGACTGACCTGGAAGGAGCATCCTCATTCTGTGTGCCTTGCTGTAGCTCCAGGGTCTGTCATATTCCCTTTACCACCTGTCAGGAGGTACAGACAGCCTTAGTAGCATGCTCAGGATCATGCAATGAATCTGTTGGCAAAGCTTTGGACAGAGCTTAGGTGTCCTGAATTGGCAGAAACCATCACTCTGGTGATGAGACTATTCTGTCTTTGCCTGCATTTTCTAGATGGAGTGGTATTAGCCCTTGTGTTCCCATAGCTTAAGAACCGATACAAATGCCTGTCAGACAAAATCTATCGTTGTCAGGACTGAAATGCAGAGAATGCCAAGGATGTATCAAACAAGGCTTTGCTTGAAGACAGCTGAAAGGAAAAGGTGCTAATCTCCAGTTTAACAAAGGTGAATGAAATATTATGCAGGCTTATTCAGAGGTGATCGAAAACCTGGGAGCAAGTTAGATCTGTAAGAATACAGCCCATTGCAAGAGCATTTTTGAATGTTTCTTATAGAAGGCACAGAGTCCAAATAGTGTAAGAACAGGGAAGACAAAGCAAGAAACTGTATGTCTTGTGAAAATTCATATTTTGTCAATGAGTCTTTTCTTCCTGACTTGGAAGGCAAGAACCTTTCCAAGAGCTGTACTCTCTAACAGTACATGTGAGTGAAAAACAGTATAATCTGGTCCTGAGTTGCACAGCACCTCTGTAAGCAATTATTTCTTACTTACTGTTGCAGTTACAATCCAACACTATTAATTCATATGGAAGCTGGAGCTGGGTGGGCTTGGTGGGTAATTGCAGGTTGCTCAGAGGCAGTGTATGTTTTGTCTGTTTTATTCTGGTATCTTTTTTTTTTCAAGGTATTGTTTAAGACTTAAAAAAGGAAAAACAAGTCTATACTTTAACATCAAAATTCCATTTGTGAGATGCCAGGGTTTAAACTGGAGCATGCAAATGAATGAAAATACCTGTCTGGACACTACAGTGTTTCCTCTTTGTGACAGTTACAGCACTTTGTCCTGTAGCAAGTGTGGTAAATAGGGTTGTAGGACAAAACAAAGCTGGGAAGATGAAATCCAAAGGTCAGTGCAGCCAGAAGAAGACTATATCAAGATTGTGGAAGTGGTGACTTTTTCCTTGAAGAATTTGCATCCTTCCTTTGCATTTTTACTAGGTGCTGATTATTTTTATTGCCTCACCAAATCTTGCTGGTGCTTCCCCTCCTCTTCCATTTCATCACTTTAATGTCTCACTTGGAAAATGGAAATAGTAAAGACAGTTTGTGAGGGGTTCTTTTTCTTAAAAACTATTTCTTGGGATTATACATCCTTAGCTCTTTGGGGGTACTAGTCGTATTTGGCTTACTGAGTTCTTTTCTTGTCCTCAACAGCTACTGGGCTGGACTATTTGTGAGTAGCTGCTTCTTCTAGTGCCACTGCCTCTCTAAATTGTGTCCAAACAGCACCCTGTCATCTGGTTCCTCTCTTGCTGCTGCCACTTCAGCTGTTTCATGGGCAGACTACAGACAGACTTTGCTGCGTATCTGGGTGGCATGGGGGACAGTGAAGGACACTCAGCTTCCTGCTATCCTTGGAAGAGCATCTCCAACTGTAGCCAAAACTGTGAGCTAGTGACTCACCTGAGTCACAAGTCTGATTTAAAAGCAGCCTTGAAAGATAATGTAGATGTTACCACCAATTCTTACCAGTAACTTGTTACTGACAGAAAGACAAGAATTACAAAATAATTGCATTCATCACCTGGTTTCTACATTCTGTTTTACTTTCCTTGCTCTGCCTTGACAGTGCTAAATGGCCACGTAAGATGCCCTAAGGAAACCTGGATGCCCTCTAGTCTTGAGTACCATTCTATTCCAAATGTAGTTCAAAACAGATTCATTCTCAAATGATTGAGTGGTGCCAAAAGAGACACAGATGGGAAGATGCTTCTTGTATTCCGTGGCATGTTTCCCAAAGAAACGGATGAAAGCAAACCTCAGTTGCTCTAGTTTTACATTTACTAGATGCGATCTGAAGGTGTACTGGACCAGCATCATGATCCTCCAGGTATCATTTTCGGCAAGTCTCTGAACTGAGTTTTCAAAGGTATTTGAGTATCTTTGAATTTAAGTGTTCCCAAGTACACATCTATTCCTAAAGAAAAGTCTGTATCTCTGTTCTCAGTGTGAATAGCAGGGGTTCTGCCCTTCATGGAAAACCAAATATACTTGTTAAAATATTGTGATGTGGTCATGTATAAAGATAAAGGGAGTCATTTAAAAGTGACCTGAACAGGCTGATGGGTTGTTTCCCTTTGTTTTTCTCCATTATGGAGGTTCCTGTAGACTACGTGATTCTCTCTCCTCCACATGATGCAGACTACTGGTTTGTCTGTCCAGGAGTGAGGGTGAATGCTGCAACAGTCACTGTGGTAGCTGATGGTACAAAAAGCTCTCTTAATCTGTTGAGTTGCCAAAAAATCTATTGAAAGGACAGGAGTAAATGCACACTATATCACTTGCTCGAAAGAAAAAAGCACTTCATGCTCTGCTAGAGTTGACTTCAAATGTGTGACCTTTGATCAGTTTTGATCAAAGCTTACAGGAAAATGATTTTTGCATATTACTGGGGCAGGCATCAGGACTGAGCTCTCTAGAAGCTGCAGAAAGCAGAAGGACTATGGGTGTTATTGATATGGCTTCCATCACTAGGCTTTCAAGTTCTTATGCCTTTCAACTTCAGGAGCATTTCAGAAATCAAAACAAAAAGCCATTACAAAAAGAAGAAACAAATACACTAATGGTATCAGGCAGTTCAACAAATCAAAAATATCAAGGCTTCTTTTAAAGTAAGTGTTTCTTTTTGATCAACGCTGGTGGCATTTATTGGGTTGCTTTCACTGTGTGAGGAAATGGAAGCACTAGTTGGTGCAATTGGCATAACTATTTTGAAGTCAGCAGAGCTTCATTGTTAGACATCCTGAAGAGAATTTAGCTCTAAATTTTGCACCAAAAATATTGAATTGGGTTATTTGATCTAGTCTTATGACCTACAAGAAATCTGCAAGTGTTATTGGGTAAGCAAGGGACAAATATTTGGGGCCTGGTGGTTCAATATACACTAAAAGGACCGATAGATATGAAGATAACATCAGATGTAGTTCTGCTGTGGAAGTCCTATCAGAAGGGTGGCACAGGGGTGACTGAGATGAAATGTTATGGTTCTAAGAGAACTTGTGACAAAGACTGAATTTCTACATAGAGTAAACTGAAAAACAGGCAGAATGAGTATCGGTCCATAATGAACTCAATCAGAAAACTAGAGAGTGACTTAGCAAAATAATAAAACCAAATTGCTTCTGTTTCAGTCAACCCCAAATATTTTGTTTATGCTGTAATGGTTCTTTTTAGGGGTTAACTCTTTTTTTTTTTTTAACACCGCTTAGTCAAGTTTTGAAAAAAAAAAAAAAAGTAGTTTTGTCTTGAAAAATAACAAAATTCCAACTCCTAAAAATCCAGCTCTTTGGGAATGGGACTTCAGCTTCTCACATGGCCTTTGAGAATAGCTATGAAAACTCTTGAGTTTCTTCTTTCAACCAACAGGTCTGTGGGGCACTACGCTGACTGAGAATACAGCTGAAAACAGAGAGCTTTATGTGAAGACCACACTGCGAGAGCTGCTGGTCTATATTGTGTTCCTGGTGGACGTCTGTCTATGTAAGTAGCTGTCATCTCATAGGTGTCTTTTCTCTGTGCATTGTGAGGGGAATAATGTGAGGTTTTATTATTAGAGTGCCTTACTCTGTTGTAGGTGTTGAATTTATTGAACATACACTCACTGTAGCTTGTTGTTAACCTACAGAGTGGCTGCTGCACATAGAAATAAAGTAACTGCCTATTGCTGTAGATCTAATTGGCAGTCGTTAGTTTTAAGCAGTATTTTCTAACCTACATCATCACTTCTAGCCATTGACTCCACAGTCATAGGAGAATCTGCCCCAGGTCCTTTCTTAATTTCACAGCAAGTGAACACAAAACTTTAACAAGAACCAGAGAGAAGCTCTAGAAACTTCTTGGGATCAAAGGCACACAGTTCAAAGAGATTTTCACCTCAGAGACTGGAGAGCTGGCTGAAGAGATAAAGCAGATGACAGCTCACACTGTTGATCCTGGGTGAATTTAATGCATCCCTGTACTGAATGATTTGTGTGGGTAGAACAATGGCTGTTTTTTGGGGAAGGTTCATTCATTATCACAAAAGAGCACCTGGGGCATGGGACAGTGAAGAGGACTATGTTTCATTGACCCTGTGACAGAAGAGATAGTAATTTGGGTTAGTATTGTCTATCTATCACACAGGCCCAGGGACACAATGCTTCAGTCACTCTTCCTAAAGAAACAAAACAGGCACATAGACATAGATGTAGTTGCACACTGACTCATCGGGGGTGGGGACGTGTCTTGAATGTCAGCTGCTTTATTTTCATGGTGTCCTTTTAAGACACCATGAACAGGACATGTTCTTAGTGATTGCTTTATTTTCATGGTGCCCTTTCAAGAAGAGGACACGTTCTTAATGGTCGCCATGATGGATGCTTTTCTACAGGAAGGAGCACTGGAAAACTGAAACAACAGATGCATGGAAGCTAGAGTGTGTTCCTGTTTGAAGTTTCTTTGTAAATGAGAGCACTTTCCACTTGAGAAATGGTGTGGTCTCTATACAGTCATAGCTTCACATCAGAACTTCAAAATACAGATCATGGACTTTGTTCTGAGAAAGAAAATTTCCTTAGAAATTTAGTTTGATGACAAAATTTGTTACTTGGGATGTTCAGTTGTGCCATTCATTGGTCTTTTCTAAACTCTTGTAGTCTGTCAGTCAGTTTAAATTCTGGTATGTGCAACAACTAAATTTGTAAACTCCCAAGAAAGCAGGAAGTAGTTTGATTAGTGTTCCCACTATTTCTTCTCTTGTGCCTTGCTCAACTTACCTGTGACAGTATAAGCCACACAGAAAGTGAATCTGTAAATGTATTTATATCAGGCTTCAATATTCAGGTATAAGGCAAGACCCTCTTGTCTCTTCTCTTAGTGACATATGGAATGACAAGTTCCAATGCCTATTACTACACCAAAGTGATGTCTGAGCTCTTCCTGCAAACCTCTTCAGGTGGCCATGTCGCCTTCCAGTCCATCAGCAGCATGTCTGACTTCTGGCTGGTGAGTACAAATCTGGCCAAGCATGAGCAGCCTCAGAAATCTCAGCTAGACTGGGATACTCATTTCCCTCTGAATGTGCTACCTAGTGAGCAAGGCATTTTGCTGCCACAAGCTTTTGCCACCTACTAGCAATAGTTACAATTTGCTTGCAAGATATTAATGACTTTGAAGTATAGTTTATCCCTCTGAGTACCATGGCCAGAATATTGGCTATGC
Source organism: Urocolius indicus (assembly GCA_013401255.1). Lineage (NCBI taxonomy): Eukaryota > Metazoa > Chordata > Aves > Coliiformes > Coliidae > Urocolius > Urocolius indicus. Next base: position 230,328 of record WBNH01003903.1, read on the forward strand.
TAAGTGTAGTGCATGGCCAGAAGAGTCCACTCCCGATAATTTACCGGCTAAACAGACAAGACATAACCAAAAAGGAAATTGCTGTGATCTGAGGCCCATTGCACAGATGGGGAGTACCAGCCTGGAGGGGCCAAGTGATTTACTCCCTTTTTCCTTGTAGTATAAATGGCTTTGAATCCTGCCTTTATGCTGGTGTCTTAGTAATAGACCTATGTCCATTTTCACAGGCAATTGTGGGCACAGCATACTTAATCTGCCTGTATTTCATGACTGGACTGGTCTGATGTATAGATTCTTTATGAAGAGGCTGGATTAAAATTTGCACTGACTCTTACCAAAGAGATAAAAAGGGGAAAAGATGTCTGACGTCTAATATATTTCTATCAAAGAACTGGTGAAGGAATAAAGGGAGCCACACAGAATGTTGTTGAGATAGTGCAACCACTTATCTCTGACAGTCAGACAGAAATTGTCAGTTAGCTTTGTCTTTTTCTGTCATGTTAAAAAAGAACTATTGCTTTTTCCCACATCAGTTTCCAGGGCACTGGTGCACACCTTTTTCATAATTCACACCTCATGCCGTAGCAATTCTTTGAGACTTGACCTTACTAAAGTGGAAGGGACAAAGAGACTTGTAGAGCTCTTGTCTCTTCATTAGCCCAACAAGATGCAGCAACTATGTTACAGGCCTGTGAGGAGCCAGCGATGACCCTGCTGCCCAACATTCCTCTTCTACCGTCAGCCGTGGTCTTTCCCCTCCTTACTATACTTCCAACACGAGCTTTTACTACTTCCTATTTTGAGGACTAGAGAGAGGTGGCTTAGGTTTTACTATCTCAAAACCTCTGATGCGTGGGCTATGAGGAAGTTGTTCTCCTCTTCCTCTCTCGCAGTATGCACAAGGGCCCCTTCTGGATAATCTTTACTGGACAAAGTGGTACAACAACAAGTCCCTGGCAGCGCACAGCACTCAGTCATACATCTATTACGAGAACCTGCTACTGGGTGTCCCACGCATGCGACAACTGAAGGTGAAAAACAATTCCTGTGTGGTCCATGCTGACTTCAAGGATGAGATCTCAGGCTGCTATGATGTATACTCAGAAGACAAGGAGGAAAGGGTCTCCTTTGGGCACATTAATGGAACTGCGTAAGTACATCTTCCACTGCTCAGGGTTAGAAAATGAGTTTCTTCCAAGTTCTGCTGGGTTGCAGGATGCTGAAGGTGAGTTTTTCACATAAGACTGGAATTGCAGTGAGAGGCAGCAAATCATTTTTGTCTATTAATAAAGCCAATTGTCTGTTTGAGAAAAAGCAAAACAGAACGAGTGTCAGAGTTGGACCTGTTAGAAAAGCCACGAAAAATTCTTCAGAGAATTGTGTAGAAATTGTTGCCTGTTTTTAAGAGGGTGAGGATACATAGAGAACTTTGGGACCAGATGTACCAAATGGGTAATACTATTTGCTTCTCTCCTGGATTTCAGGATCCAGGGAAAAGAAAGGGCATCTCTTTCATCTTGAAAACCTATTTCTTTATAATAATGTGAAGTAGCTGCAGTTAACTCTTTGCTTGCTGCATGGGCCTTCTTCTGTAAAGGAAAAGCTACTGTTCATAAGGAAATATGAGAGCAAGCATCTTCTAGGAAAGGGATTGTGTGCATTGTGATAGAAAGGGATACAGCAGATGCTGGGAGTAATCTCCATGCAAACAAGACTGTGGCAGAGCCACTGTGGTTGAAATGTGGTACCACAAGTCATGTTGTACCACTGCTGGGGGAAGTACTAGGTCAGAAATCTAAAAGTAATAAAGATGTGCTATAGGCTCTGGAATAGGAATTAAGTGTTGATTTATTATTTTTTTTAATTGAAAACTACTTTGTCCCTTGAAGATATAGTTTAATTTCTTCTGACTGCAAGGTCATATCCAGGCCTGGAGTGGTGATACCTTTGCTTATGGCTTGTCTGTTGCAGGTGGAGGTACCATTCTGAGGAGGAGCTGAGTGGCTCATCTCACTGGGGAAGACTAACCAGTTACAGTGGAGGAGGATACTACATAGATCTCAAGTTGACCAGAGAAGAGAGTGCTGAAGCCCTGCAAGTCTTGAAGGAGAGATTGTGGCTGGATCGGGGCACAAGAGTTGTTTTCATTGATTTCTCTGTATATAATGCAAATATCAATCTGTTCTGTGTTTTGAGGTAAGCTGAGTCCTGCAGAAAATTCTCCTGTCTCTGGCTTCTTCCTCAGTGTCACAGCAACTTAAAATACAATCATGCAGTCCACTGGTTGGTTAGGACTGAGTGGTATCAGTAGGTATTGTATGGATTAGTAAGAAGACTTTTTTTTTTTTTCTGAAATAATCAGTCACATTTCACCTTTCAAACTTTCCTATCACAGTCAGTGAAGGTAGCAGAGATAAGGCTTCATAAACACACAATGCTTCTAGTCATGATTTGGGGGTTAGCTCATGCTCAGGTTTGATGCCTCTCAAAATTACCTGAGAGCTTCCATCTCCCTGCTTGTAATTATCAGGGTTCTCTTGTCTCCTTCAAGGTTAGTGGTTGAGTTTCCAGCTACTGGTGGTGCCATTCCCTCCTGGCAAATTCGGACAGTCAAGCTTATACGATATGTCAGTGCATGGGACTTCTTCATTGTTGCGTGTGAAATCATCTTCTGTCTCTTCATCTTCTACTATGTGGTGGAGGAGATTCTGGAGCTGCGTATCCACAAGCTTCAGTACTTCACCAGCATCTGGAACATCCTGGATGTCGTTGTCATTCTGGTGAGGACCCTGACACACTTTTTCGGGATGAGTAATGGCAGAGAGGTATAAGAGCCAAAATAAATGAAGGAATGGCCAAGCAGGTCTAGATAAGACAAGAACTGGCATGTGTTTTTCTCTGATACCAAAATGAACTGGCAGAGTAAATGGATACGTGATCTTCTATCTGATGTTTCTTTAGACATACCTGAAAGGCTGTGAAGTCAGAACATCATGCAGCACATTACGACCCTATTTCTGTGGAAAGCATAGGTACAGCAGTCTCTGCAGACTCTTCCTCTTTGTCTTTGCAGCTCTCCATTGTTGCTATTGGGTTTCACATCTTCCGCACCATTGAGGTGAACAGACTGTTGGGAGAGTTGTTGAAACACCCCAACACCTATGCGGACTTTGAATTCCTGGCATTCTGGCAGACACAGTACAACAATATGAATGCAGTCAACTTATTCTTTGCCTGGATCAAGGTATGGTAGAGAGTCTGGAAGGTACCGAGCCTCAGCCTCACGAGTACCAAGCCTCTTCCTCTAGATAGCTTGGGGATTGACCCTTCCATCCTTCTGAGTGAATGGGACTAGCAGCTATACAACAGGATTTTCCTCATTCACATGTTCTGTTTTGCAGTAAATCCAGACAACTTTTCACCCTGCATTCTGAGGCTTGTTATTTGGAGGCAAAGAGGGAGACGAGCTCAGACATTGTAGTGTAGAAGCGGATTTAGAAAATGCTGAATAGAGTGTAACTTTGTCCATCCTGTACTATTTTAGTATTTTGGAGGGTAATCTGGCCAACTATGTTTTCCTTTCATGATGACCACCCAAAAACTGGAAATGACTCATCTGTTGGCATGGTCTTTGCATTTCAACTTGTCATGGTGGAAAGCCACACTATCCTTAAGGCTCCTCTTTAGCCTTAAGACATTTGTGCTTATAGCAATCCCTCTTTATATTTGCCTTTCACACAGGGAAAAAGTGGTATGTTTATAATATGTTTCTAAAAGGAGGATGGTGGCACACCTGGAACAAACCTGAACAGTAAACCACCATTCCTGTAGTCTGGCTGTTGGTGCTTTGGTACTATAGTGAACTTCTGACTTAGTAAACATGTGCACATGAGAGACAGTGACCTAACCTAACTTTCTCCCTATTCTTTCTTCTTGCAGATATTCAAGTATATTAGCTTTAACAAAACAATGACCCAGCTCTCCTCCACACTGGCACGTTGTGCCAAGGACATCCTGGGCTTTGCCATTATGTTCTTCATTGTTTTCTTTGCCTATGCCCAGCTGGGTTACCTTCTTTTTGGGACACAAGTGGAAAACTTCAGTACCTTTTTAAAATGCATGTAAGTGTCAGAACCATGCTTCCATCATTTCATCAAAAGCATTTTAACTGCTCTGCAGCCTCTTCCCAACTGCAAATCTGAATGTCAATCAGATGCCAGTTGTATCTCATTGTAATACAGTTACAATGGTTAACAAATTGCTCAGTCCTCCAGCTGTGACATCTTCATGGACAAAAGAACACTGTGAGAAAATTGAGGGTTATAATCAGACTTCTGCTTGTCTGGTATTTATCAGTAGAGACTCAAGTAAGTGATCCTGCCAGACTTTGAAACATCTTGCAGCAGTTCAATAGAAATCTCAGCCTTTGCATGGGAGTGCTGTAGTGAGAAGTTTCAGCTTGCTGAAGCCTAGGCAGCTCTCCTTTGATGTGGAGTGGTTTAACATCTTTTTTGCAGAAAAGCATTATAGCTCAGCTGATTATTTAGTTTCTGTTCTGTAGAACTTTCTGTCACCTTCTCACTTGATACAAGTCTGTGGCAAATTTGTGATTTATGTACAAGCAGATGGCTTTATGTCTTGTTAGGTTAAACTTCTCTGTAATTCTGGTGGCAAGAATTAAATAGCTCAGAACAAGAGTTGAGATAGACTCAGAGTGATCTGAGTTTTTTTAATAAGTTTGAGGCAAATATATAAACCCCAAAGTTTTGAAATTCTCTGATACCTTATATGGGAGATGACCAATGGGTAGATGAGCAGCCACAGAAGGGAGTGTTGGGAAAGTGGGTTATATATCCAGTCTTGGACAATCTCTCAGTCCATGGGCCTGCTACAGCTACAGGTATCTGCTACAGCAGTGGTTGTCAGCTTGTCTTCCACGTACCTCTGGCATCCAGGTTCTGCCTTTAAGGGATCTACAAGATATAATTGAGATAAGCAGTCTTCCAATCAGCAGACTTAAACTTGCTTCATTATAGAAGCTATAAATTGCAAAAGGTTGAAGACCACTGTCCAGTACTATCTCTCCACTGTCTGATAAACTCTTGGAAGAGAAGATTTCAGTGAGTTGAATACCTTTATAGGGGAAAATTCAGATTGTTTTTGTTTTTTAACTCCCGTTTAAACCAAAACAGACTTCAGACAAGCTGAAATTTGTGTGGAAATCATGTTTTGCTTTCCAGACAATTCTTGCTCTAACTTGCTTCACACCTGAAATACTATGGCTCTATTTAACTCACCAGTCAGACTGAGTGAGTTAGACCCTGCTCTGGCTTGTACCTGTGATGATCTAGGCTGCAGGCAGGTTCAGGATTTCCCTCAGAACAGTCTCAGGGTGTAGGATAAATATACATGTCTTTGTGTGACCTTGTGCTCTTTATTTCTTCCAGATTCACCCAGTTTCGGATCATTCTCGGTGATTTTGACTACAACTCCATTGACAATGCCAACAGAGTCCTTGGTCCTATTTACTTTGTCACTTACGTGTTCTTTGTTTTCTTTGTGCTTCTGGTAAGCAAGAAAGCCCTCCTTGCCCTCATATCGACCGCAGTGTTTGATAATCTGTGAGTTAGGTGCAGTGCAAATGCTTAGAGAGAAAGGAAGTTTCTATTACAATAACTCTGCAGTGAAAATAGGCAAAAGTAGACAAAAAGCATGTTGTTTCAATTCAGGATTTCATGGTCAGGGGGATTAAGGGTCATGTTCACATCCTTTAAGGTGAAGACTAAAACTGACTGAATTCAAGAAGATCGGTTCAGATGCTCTGCAGCAGCCAGTGAACAAAACATGGGGGACGGTCTCTGACTTCCTAGGTAACAAATGCAGAGGAATGCTCATGATGGTCCAGGTTAAACACCCAGTGCCAGGAATCCAAATGTAACCTGATATCTTGCAGGAGAGGGGTTTTTACTGAGAACAAATGTACCTTCAGCCACTTCTTTAACTGGGAAGACCTCCTCCCCAGTGAGAAGGAACTGTATGGCTGAACTAGGTCTTCCCTTTGCCCACTTTAACATGTCCAAGGGAAATGTCATGTGGAAAAAGCATCTTGTTTTACTAAGCCTTGCACATCCGGGCCTGTCTCTTGCTGCTTCAGTTGCTGGAGCAGGCAAGATGCTTCATGATTATTCAATTCTGTTCCCCTTTTCCTAGAACATGTTTCTGGCCATCATCAATGACACCTACTCAGAAGTGAAGGAGGAGCTTTCGAGCAAGAAAGATGAGTTGCAGCTCTCAGACATCTTGAAACAGGTGATGAATAGTGGAAGCTGTGTTACTTTCTAGCTAAATCCTCAAGCATTTTCTGGAGGACCCTGACCTAGGTGGAATTTACTCAAGAGAAACAGTGTTTACTATCTCCAGATCTACCTTTTTGGTGCACACAGGCAGTTCTTTTCTGGAGTAAACCAAATTCCCATATCCTTTGGCAATGGGAAGATGACAAAGCAGACAACAGGTTGGGGGAATCCTGTTACTTTGGTATACTGAGATTGTTTCTGAGAGACTTTTCTTCCCAGGAAAGTTTCTGGACAAAGCTCTTTCAGTCTTTGGTAGAGTGTACTTTGGTAAAAAAACATGACAGGTCCTATTTTGCTGAGCTGAGTGTGTTACAGTGATGCAAATTTAGTGGATTACATCTATATTTCCCACATGCAAATTCCAGACAAATTTCTGGATGATCACAACTCTTTTGTGCCGTGGGACCAATATTCTGCAAAGAATAATATTTGAGACATTATCTTAAACAGCTGATGACTGAGAAATCAGATGAAGGGAGAGTCAGGAGTTAAAAAGCAGAGGGCAAACCATCATGGAGATCACAGCTCCAATAATGGTGTCTCTTTGAAGGTTTGACCCTGGTTCAGAGGTGGGGCTCATTCAGCAATGTTGTATTATTGTGCCTGGAATCTCACTGTATTACTTACTATCTGTTCACTTGTATTCCACTGTCCACTCCGCCCTATTTTTCACTGTTCTACCTGCATGATTCTGTGTCCATTTGCACCTTTGGCAACAGAGCTACAACCAAACACTCATGAAGTTGAAGCTGAAGAAAGAGCAGATTTCTGACGTGCAGAAAGCACTCCAGAACGGAATGAAGGAACTAGATTTTGAAGATTTCAAGAATAGCTTGAAGGAGTAAGTGAGTCAGCTTAAGGGATGCTCATTTAGCCCTTTCTGTTGAGTGGGAGAGCAGTTAGCTAAGATCTGGGCAGCATAAGACTAAAAAAACAGTTATCTTTCCTCATATTTTTAATTTCTCATTCTAAATAAATTTGTGTTACTACCTCTTTCCCATTTGGGATGCTCAGGTTTGTTGTTGGCAGGAAGAAACAGTACACTGATTTCAAAAGAGGTGCTCCTACACTGTTAGAGCCTAACAGTGTAATTCAGTGCTTTGAGGTTTCTCTTCCTATTCTTTTGCAGAATGGGCCATGCAGACCATGAGATCACAGCAGCCTTCTCTAGGTTTGACAAAGATGGTAACCACATCCTTGATGAAGAGGAGCAGCAGCAGATGAAGCATGACCTAGAGGCAAAAAGGGTAAAAAGGGGGGCACGGAACCCTCTGTTTGGTAGGGATCACTCCAAAGTGACCTTAGGAATCTTTAGGTTTGTGGTATAAACCAAGCAGGCAACTCGCAGTTCCAACTCTGCCTAGGTAGCAGCTGAGTATAGTGCTGCTTATGAAGCTCTGTGCTATTAACAGTGAAGCTGATACAGAGTTCATATCCAACTTTGCAGGAATTTATCTATCTTCTAGGTTGCTCTGAATACAGAGATTGAAAATTTGGGGAAATCTTATGGTGACAACAACCTGGATGAAAATCTGACCTACATGGAAGCGAGGAATAACCACACCGATAAGGACAGCTGGGTTTCCAAAGAAGAGTTCCAAGTGTATGTTTGTGTTGGCAGTAATTTAATCTCTCTGCAAATGAGGGGTCTGAGTCTCTGCTGCTTCCTTCCCTGATGTAACTGTTTATACTGGTGCTAAGCAGTTTCAGTAAGATTTTGTCCCTTTTTATCTTCCATGTGTAAGTGAGGTCAGGAGAGAAGTGGGGCAGTTCTTGTCATGTCATTTGCTTGTTCTTGTAAAAAGCTTGAGTTAAGAAGTTTTGTTTTCTGTTTCTTGAATAACCTCTGCAGTTGTCATCTGGCCACAAGCAATATGCTGTCATTTTTCAGGTCAGAAGATTGCCCAGATAACTGGGCCAGTGAAAGAAGGCCCTGTGGGAATAGATATTTTTGACTTACAGCCTAGTTGGCCTTTATGCTCCAGGTCTGAAAATAACACTTGACTGTTTCTTCCACAGGAGAGGCACGGGATAAATACAGCACAGAGAATCAGAATTTCCTGAGTCTGCTACTGAGAAACACTGTGCAATCCACATAGGGCCATATAGGAAAGGAGACGCAGATGCAATATTTAATAATAGGATTATATTGTGGCTGGGCTGTGATCCAAACTAGTAGGGATCCACCACTGATTACAGATGAAAACACAGTGTAGCAGAGAGTTATGTCTTCAGTGGGTATGAAGCAATTATCTGGTGTAGAGCATTCACTTCTGCTTGAGATCAGGCCCTTTATTTGGGAGATGTCTACTGCACATCCTAATTTTAATCATAAGAAAAATCTTGCAGATGCTCTGCATGTCTCCTCCAGGCTCCTGCAACGCGTACTGCAGCTGGAACAGTCCATAAACAGCATTGGCTCCAAGATTGATGCAGTGGTCAGCAAGCTAGACATGCTGGAAAGAAACAAGCTGAAGAGGAAGGACCTGCTGGACAAACCAGTGGATAATGGTAGCACGGTTGGTAGCCCTCCACCATGCATTTGAACCAGGTGACCAGCCCTGCTGTGTGAAAGAGCTTGGTATCATCTTTGCTTTTCCAGTCCTGATTGACTAAGGAAAAAAAAAGCGTTGTGCAGAGTCAGCATTTTGTATTATCAAGCCTTTTCTGTTCAAGCAAAGTGACACAAAGCCTCTTGCTTTCATGACTCCCCACAGCTTCTAGATCCTTTGAGACCAAGCTCATTACTGTAGCAGTAGATGCCATTCACTTGTCTTCAGTGCTTTGTATCTACTGGAATAGGCTGCCCAGAGGGGTTTTGGAGTCTCCTTCCTTGCATGTCTTCAAGACCCGCCTGAACATGTTCCTGTGCGACCTGATCTAGGTGAACCTGCTTCTGCAGGAGGGTTGGACTAGATGATCTCTAAAGGTCCCTTCCAACCCTACCATTCTATGATTTCTGTGATTATCCTCAGACATTAAAAATAGCACTGTCCTTCCCAGCAAGAGCAGCTCATGACAGTATTGTGGACCGTGATCTTAACATATTGTCTGCAGATTATTTACCACATGTGATTTGGAAGATTGTTAGAGGTGTACCTATATATCTCATTGCAGAACTTTAACTTTTGGCTAAGACTGCCTATATCCAGTCAACTAACATGTTTTGGGTCTTCAGCCTTAACATAAGAGGCTGCAAAGCATGTGGGAGACATGCCATTACCTCATGTTTTTATAGTTTTGATAATGAGAAACAGCACAGGGTGACCTAGCAAAATCAGAAAGTAGCCTTTCTTTTGCAGAGTAATGTTGTAATTCTTTCCCATCTGAAAAACTGAATATACATTCAATTGTATATATTGGATCTTTCATAGACAGGCAGGCCATGATATATGAGTATCATGTACAACTTGTCTCTCTCCTAGAGCATTGATAGACTTCTTGGTAGCTTGTTAACCTTGCAGGTCACTCTGTCTTCTGGTTCACAGGAGGAAGAACCCAGTCAGGAAGAGCTGTTCCCCCAGAGCCTAGACCAGCTGGGGAAAGAAGCAGCAGAAGACTGTGAGATGGAACTTGTACCAGGAAACAACCTCAGTGGCAACTCCTCCCACAATGGAGTCTATCCCATCTTGCCCAGGCTAAGTGCGCTGGGGTCTCAGGTGCCCAAGAACATCCAGCCACAGTCTGATGTACGCTTCTAGCAAATAGCCCAATGTTCCCTGTCTGGCTCCCACGGTACTAAGTCACTGTCAGTTGTTTACCCACTATTAGAATAACCCAGACAGTAGGACACCACTGTTGCCAGGAAGTGGTGATGTGAAAAATCATGGTCATTTTTTTTCCAGCATAATGATGTATAATGTCACAGAGCTAGAACTGCTCCTGGTATCTCCAGAGTAGGCTGAAATTTGGAACCAGATGACACATTAGGTTTCTGACTCTGAATAGGCTGGCACAAAGTCTTTCATCTATCTTTTCCCAAAAAATAGACACTCCAGAACTCTGTGAACACTTGTGTCCAGAGTGGCACATTGTAACTTGTTCCAAACACACACTATTGTTTGCAAGACAAAGATGTGGTTATCTTGTAAACAAAGCAGAATATAAACATTAGGGTGAGATTCCAAGGAGAAACTTAGTTGTTTGTGTCTACCTGGTTACTGCCAATTTTGTTCTGTAGTTTATTTCAAAAATGCTTTGGTAACCCTCTCTATACCTTAGATTCAGACACTGAGAAAAGAGGATACTAACACCCAACTCTGGGTAACTGAGAGGGTGACTCTCAGTGTAATTGGGAGATCTGAAATATCATAAACGTAGAAGCAGTTATTACAGGCAGAGTCCTAGGTCTGAGTGTTCGAGAGCAGATCTCTGGTTCTATGTTCTCAGCTGTAGACACTGAAAAAAATCTCTTTATGTTGTCTGTTTAAATTGCATTTCAAGGTGCTTCACAAAACTAGCACCATATTTCTGGAGTTGTGATACTTCTCTTGTTTTTTTGTCAAGGAAACAAATTGCTTAGAAGTTGTGGGTGCTGACACTGTTTCAGCTGAAGAAGATTGTGAAAATGAGATGAAAGTCAGTTTTTCATTCACATGTAAAATACTTATTTTCCAGGCATTTTTCTCATTGCTGAGCCTTCCCTTGGTGCAGACTATTACTGGTATTACAAGACCACTGCAAGTGTATTTCAAATATATCAATCACTGGTATTCCACAAGTTAACCACAAATAGGCTCTGTAAGCTTAAAGCCAATAGAAACACGAGTTGTACTGGACCACTGCTAACAATTCTTATTATCACTATGCTGTTTAGAGTGCTATGCTGTGCAGTGATAGGTTTAGTGGAGACCTTTTGCAGTGGCCTTTTTCTACTGACATCTTTTTAAGCTGGATGTGTTGCTGTGTTCTGGGGAAAGCCTCTCTGAGAATGTCTGAAGAACCTCAAGATCAGCTCTGTTTCCAGATGGCCTGGGTTCCAGGGCTGTCACAGCTACAAGCTACCATTGATCCTGAAACTGAGACCTCCCAAGAAAATGAAGGTGAAAGTTATCTGTAAAGCCTGGTATTATAAAGCATCTGATTTTTCACAGGGAGGGTGTTGCTTGGTTCCTATGCTCAGCAGAAAAGCTGGCACAAGACCTTGCTCTTTCTGTTGCTCAGTGTTTTTGTTCTACTCCTGAGCTGTGACAAAAAATCCAGAAGACCAACATCAAGGACAACTCTCTCCCTGAGGCAGGAATTCTGCAGCCACCACAGCGCAAGAGCTCTGCTGTCACTGCACCAGGAACCAACCTTCACCATCCTGCTCCATTCTGCACAGAAGTGTCAGGGAAAGCAAGTGAGGCAAGAGGACAATGATGTGGCAGCTGGGCTCAGATCCATGGGACAGTGACTGTCAGTCTCGGACAACCAGATCACAGGCACTGTGGTCTCCTCTTTAGGGCAGCAGGAGAAGCAAAATCATTGTGTTAGCGCTGCAGTGTTTGTTCATACTCAAAACTTGAGAAGACAGCTTTCTGCTGCCAAAGGGAGAGAGCATAGGAGTCTCAACAGGGCCATTGAAGCTTTGAATAATGTCTGCCTCTCGCTCTGTCAGTGTCAACCACAGAAGCTTGCAAGCCCAGCTTGCCAGAGCTCCTCACTTCCCACTGCTATGAACAGCCCGTTCTTTGGGCCGAGAGGGAAAGGGGAACAGCAGGAGCAGTTGGTCTGCCCTGTTGAGCAGCTCTGAATCAGCTCTGCTTGGGGTCAGACAAGTAGGTTGCAGTGGCCTCCTGGGTCTGTCAACAGCCCAGACAGTGATCTCCTTTCCCCCTTTCTGGAAGAAAGACCACTCTCTTCACCCTATGTTGTGATTTTGGTGGTGCCAGTGCTGCTCAGTGTAAAACCGGCTCTGTCACTGGTATATGTATGGCTGTACACGCATTAATGTCTTCTCTCTCACTTGTACCTGTCCTTGCAACTGTATCTTGTCTGTTTCTTGTCAACATGCTGTCACGTATATGATGTGTCCTAGAGTAAGGCAAGGAAATTATTTATCCCCAGCAATCTCTTGTCTGTAATTGTCAATCGTATCTTCAAGCTGATTGAGAAGTAGCATAAATACACTGAAAGGTAAGTTCATATAGCTGCTTTTTTCAGATGTGCATTGTCAGGCCTCTCATTAGGATCTTGTATTACTTAGATGACAGATGTTTGATGGGGAAAGTATTTTGTCATCAATAGCCAGTGTATGATTGTATTTTGTTCAAATTTGCAGAGGGTAGCTGTCATGGTTTGACATGGCAGCCTTTTCTGGGGAGTGGGAAGGGGCTGTAAAGATTTTCTCATCACTGTACTCCCTTTTTGCTTTTATTCTGCTCTGTTTCTTGTAGAATAAACTTTCCTACTTTCCTCTCTAAGTCAAGTACTGGAGTCTGTTTTGCCCAGAACTGTAATTGGTAGTGAGCCCTCCCTGTCCTTGTCTTTAATCCACAACAATCTTGCTTATCTTTTTACTCCCATTTTGCTGGGGCCTCCGCCATCCTAACGAGGGTGGGGGTGAATGGGGGCACCAAGCGAGAGACTGTCGTGGTGCTGCTGAGCTAGCTGGATCAAAGCGTGAGAGTAGCCTTCCAAACTGCTGTGTCACAGTTGTGCCTTCAGATGGTTAAAATCTTCAGGAAGAGGTTTGGAAAAGCATAAGGTGCTCAGAAGAGATATCATCATCATGGTTATTTGTGTTGGCAATTGCAGTGGCTGGGGTCTGAGGCCCATTCTGGTAGGTGCAGCATGCGCTCCAAAGGACAGGCTGCCTTAAAACACTATCAGATCCAGCCAAAGGGGATCCAACCATAGTGTCAAATCATAGAAGAGGCATAAGAGATTCATTGATGTTGGCAGTGAGGGGCGTGACAGAGGTGTCTGAAAGCAAGCTCAGGCATCTGGCAAGAGGCAGCCTCAATCAGCCATGGCCCCGAGTGTGTAAAGCTTTCAGCAGTCTCTTCTCTGTGTCTCTCCAAGAATATGATGCATTTGTCTAAACAATGAGTAAGCCTAACTTTTTGTGTTTAAAACGACTCCATGCAAATACAGCCAAGCTTTTAGTTATCAGCCATCTTTAGTTTAGTACCAGTAGATGTCAGCACCGCTCACATCCCTTTGCACCTACAGCCCTTTCTCTGCTCAGTTTTCAAAGGAGGTCAGTAGCAAATCTCCCATTTATTTTGCTGAGAGAAACTGAACCACAGGAAAACTACTTAAGGAGCAAAAAAAAACCCAAAAAAACCTACAGAAGCAGAATCCAGGAATTCCAGAAGACACTTTCTAATACTAGATACTCCCACCCAAATACTTATTGCAAACTTTGCCCACCTCTGGACATAGGTTACAGTTCTCTCTCTCCAACCTGTAAATGGGATTTGTACAGGTTTTTCTCATTTTTTTGTAGTCATGTGAAAAATCTTTAAAAATGCCACTATTAGCCTACAGCTGCTGCTAACTGGTCAGTCTTTAGCAGAGGAGGTTGTTGGCTGGAGATGGCCCTGTTCCTGCCTGTATTACAAACAGCAGGTGGCACTTAGCAAGAAGAGGGCAATATTGGGGAACAACTATCAGTATTTATAGAGTTTATGAGTAACTAGGGCAAAGGAGGGGAGAAGCCAGTATCATCTGGTGAGACAGCTTATTCCAAACACAGATGAAGTGCCATGTCATCTTTCTGCTGGTCACAAAAGCCATAAATCAGGATGTCCAAAGCTGAAAGTAAGTAGCCTGGTACTGGCAGAGCAGTAGAAGCAGGAATAATTTCAGTGTGTGCTAGGTCCAGCCCCTCTCCTGAGCTCAGAAACAAAGGATATATTAAAACTAGCATGTCAAGTTTTGGAGAGAGGTGACAGAATTCAACAAAGTCACTAGAAGCTGTGCTTGTGGCCTGGATTTTGAGTTGCTGCTGAGAATGGAGCAGGAGAGAAGGATGAATGAGAGAGAGATTAGTATAGGGGTGGGTAATGCAGGCACCAGGAACAGGGAAACAAAATGCAGGTGTGGCTATTTTTAACTGATGTAACTTCTCTTGCTTGCATACTCATGAGCAGCGAGACATATCTAAATGGACTGTTCAGCAGTTGGGCTCCAAAGGCTGTGTCCAGGTGCTGTGGTCAGAGGTCTTCGCAATGACACAGAACAAGGAATGCCACTTAGAGAGTTCTCGTGTCTCCTGCATTCTTAGCCTGGTGACCATGGGTTGTTTTTGCAGGTTCCTTTCCATACCCTCTAGGAGATGACAGTGTTCAGTTTCTTATCCTGTTCCTTCTCTGTGAGTTATTAAGATTTACTCATTGCTCTTTCTCTCTCAGTCTGAGTGCCTGGAGGAGCTATCCCCTAGATATGTTGATGTCCTGGCTAGCAGCTAAGTTAGTGCTGTTAAGACCTGCAACTGCTAGTGTCCCATACCCAGACTCTCATTTACTCTCCATTCAGACCTACCTTTGCTTTTCTGCTGTGATTCTCTACTCTTCCCTTCACTTTTCCCCAATTACTGCCAACTGCCTCCTGCCCTGGACACCCAGCTGCCCTTCTATGGCTCCTGGGTAGATCTAGGCTCCCTTTTCACATGCACTAGCCATCTCCACTAGCACAGAAGTTTCCAAATCAGGATGGAAAACTTCAGTCTGGAGAGGAGCAGAGCAGCACTGTCAAAAAACCTGAGATGCCATGACCAAGACAAACACCAGGCAGTGGCTCAGTGGAAAGAAACAGCTAAATACCTGGAACCTGGGACCTAGCAGAGCATAACCAGTCGGGGCAGCTGGAAAGTGAGTACAAAGAGCTCTGGCATAAGTAAGTTAGGATTATTGTGCTTTTTCCTGTTGCATTACTGGATGAGCTGCCCAACAAAGTGGGCTTTTTGTTTTGGTTGGTTGGTTTGTTTGTTTGTTCTCCCCTTCATCTGTGTTACTTTATCTTCAAGACAAACATCCTAACATCTAGTCTGGACTACTGCTCTTTGGTAACACTTGCTACCTGGTGATTCACTGCCTTTCTGCCTCAGTTTCCCAGTTGGCAAACATGGACCTCCAACCCTACCATTCTATGATTTTTATACAATCTGCATCAGAGTAGGGGACAGATGAGCCTTTGCACTTCATCTTTTTCTTTCACCTAATGTGATGCTTTGGCCTGTATTGGAAACATGTGACACTGTAGTTCTCTGTCAAGTTTATACAGCACTGTTAGGCACATAGGAAGGAATGAAGGAAGGGGGAAGTTATGGACAAGACAGACCTAATTTCTTATCTCTCCTTCTCCAGAATACAAGCTGTTTATTGCCACATTATCTCACATTCTGCTGTTGTGCAGTGTCCCTTTGGGAAAGGACACTCTGCAACTCCGTGTGTATAGCACAAAATGTAGTCTGAATCTGTCCAGGGCTGCATCTGTTCAGCAACAGCTCAAGCTTAGGGAATGGATAAAAGTTAAATAGCTTTTAGAAGAGACTGGTGGGGCAGCCTGGACTTTGTTCCTGAGGAAAGAGGTGAACTGTATCTGTAACTTTGTGTAAGTCAACATTTGTGCCTAGCGAGAGACCTGACCTCTGGGGAGCTAGGCTGGGAAAGATAAAACACATTTCAACCCTGTTAGCCTCCTGCAGGCACTGAGGCCCTCAAAAGGGAAGCGAAATGTGGAAGAAGAGTGCTTGTTCCTGACTAGCAAATAGCAATGCAAACTGCACTTGTGGGTGTCATGTCCCAGGAGCTTGGGCTAAGCGTGAGACAATCTTACATGGGGGAACTTGTGTTGCTGCCCCAGCTTAGCTTGGTGCTGCTTCTTAGTTTGCAAACCCAAGCTTTGTCCTAAAGGTGTAAGAAATGGGGCAGTCACAACTGATGTCTCTCCACATCTGCTTTGCTAGAGAGGATGTGGGAGATTCCTTTCTTAGCAGGCTCACAAAGCTTACCTTCCAAGTAGCTGCTATGCAGTGTGGCTAAGATGTATCCCTTATCAAGGTATTTACTCCAAGCTCACCAGACCTTGCTGCTCCCTCTACGTGCATTATCTCCCTCTCTTAATCCATTTATACTGAGGAAAAGAAGTGTCTCTTTTATGGTGGTCCTAGGTTCTCTGTAACATTACTAACAACAGCAAGCTGGAGGTGTGAATATCCGAGTACGTTTACGGTTAGCTTTTTAACTATCATAGAGCTGCAGCAGTGGTTTAGACGCCCTAGATAGTTCAGAGTATGGATGTTATATCCTTGTCTGATTACTTGCTTTACCCAGATAACACCTGTGTGTAGTTCTGTTTACTACATAGTTTAGCTGTTTGTGATTTCTGTCAGTCAAGGCCATACCTCAGTGTAGAACCCTAGTTAAATATTGATTTCCTCTACTCTGACATTTGCTTGAATCTTATCTTTAACCAATTAAGGATTCAGTGCTACTATAGATTCAGGTGATGGAATAAATAATTCACAAAACTTGACAAAGTCAGATTTCTTCTACATAACCTGCTAGTCTTGCAAGACCCAACTTCCCCAAGGCGAGCAGCACTTTAACCAAGTAAGGAAGGCCAGTCTGCACCAGCTTTGACATGACGAGCAATCAGGGCAGAAATGGCACAATGAAATGGGATTTCATGCCTAGGGTGGTGAACTTGTAGATACAGCAGATTTAGCACATGTGTACACAGCTGTACAGGGTGTGTGTTTTGGAATGGTTTACTGGAACTTATGGAAAAGGAGAGTTAGGAAATATCTCTCACTCATTGTACCATGCTGATATTGCTGTCTTCTGCATTGATCTTGGAACTGCTTTTATACACAGCATTGGGATCTGCTTCTTGCTGCACAGGGTAGAGAAAGCAACAGTATTTATCATCGTGCAATTCCTCCTGCACGTATTTCTCATGTACTCTCTTGCTGGTTCAAGTTCCAAACATATTTGATGAGCTTTATGAAACTCGGCATTAGGCAGGATTGAAAAGCACCCTGGATCCTTGGGGCAATGAAAGCAG
The DNA here is from genome assembly GCA_013401255.1 of Urocolius indicus. Taxonomy (NCBI): domain Eukaryota; kingdom Metazoa; phylum Chordata; class Aves; order Coliiformes; family Coliidae; genus Urocolius; species Urocolius indicus. The sequence goes on from WBNH01003903.1 coordinate 247,679, forward strand.
CATCCTAAAGAAAGCAGTGGACAAACAGATGTGAAAATTTGTGTCCAGTGATTCTGCTAGACAAAGCCATCGACTTGATCAAGTGGTGTCAAGTCTTGTCCCATGTGAAAAGCTGAGCTAGAAGAAGCTCTCAGCATCCCCTCCAAACACCGATATTTTTGTGACGTTGTGGCTCAGGATGCAGGAAGGCAGGAAGAAACCCGGACCTTCATAAGCAACTGGATCTCACAGTAACTTCTTCCCCCCTTTGTGTTCTGAGGCACATACGGGGCATGTCTAGTGTTACCAAAACCTGTAGGAAAGGAGCAATGTTCAAATCATCTGCAAATGAGAATGACACTTTTTCAGCTGGAGTCCTCAAAGTCTCACTTTCTGATAGGTCCCTTCCCTCATGCCCAGGACAGTATCATGGGGTTTTTCCTGCTCTGCGACCCTGTAGTGGCAGCCAGATCACAGGCCCATGGCAGCAGGGGCTAAGGAGCAAGAACAAAGACCCCAAATCTTTGCTAAAACCCGTGTGAGACCTGAAACATGACCTTGGTTGCTCTTTCCTTGTTATCACAGTGTATCAAGGCAAGGCCTGTAGCATTATTTGTGTAACGTCACTCAGTAAAAGCAACAGGACTTTGTAGCTTGCTGCTTGCTAGAGCTTTAGCCTGGGTTAATGCCTTTGTTGTCTTCCGCTAAAGACCACATTCTTTAATCAGAAGTAACAGCTGTCAGTTTACATGGCAAACGCCCCTCTCTGTAGATGAGCATCAGAAAGCGCTGCTGGCACTCGGCAATGTAAAGAATGGTGCAGTGAGAGAAAAGTGTGGTGCTCAACATCAGTCTCTCCTCAGGCTTGTTATGAGTACTCATCTTAAAAACCCACACCCCCAGTCACTGTTTCCTACACCTGTACTAGCAGAAATCTTCCTCAGCAACAGTATGAGCTAGATCAACCAGATCAGTAAAATGATACAGTTGAAAAATACTCCCAGGTGAGGTTATAGATGAAACAGACTGAAGATAAAAAGGACTTTGAAGAAGCCCAGAAGACTGTTGCTTGAAGAATGAGCTAGAGGAAAGCCAGAGCCTTAATCCAGATGCTGTAGCTGGCAGATCTGGCTCTTTCCCATACCTTGTGTCTCTATTTCTTTACCATCAGGATGTGCTTAGGCTCAGTGAGTGGAGAACTGACTTTTTTAGTTGTATGAAGTGTGGGAGGAGCAGTGCTGCCAAATTACCAGCTTGAAAGCATCAATCTTCTTTGTCTAAGGAGCAGCTGAGCAACTGAAACTGTCATGAGTAACCCACACCTTTAATTGTGCTCCTTCAGTAGTTCTCCTGCACCACTGTGCAGGCACTATGTGGAGCAGCAAGTTCATGATTCAGAAAATGCTCACCTCTGCTCTCAATGCACATAGGCTTTTTGTCCTCACTGTCCCAGGCGCGTGATGAGAGGATTGTCACTGCAGCACATTGAGGAGTAGTGAGCATTTAGGGTTGAAATACGCTTGGAGACAGAGATGTGTGTGCTTGGTGAAACACTGGGGCAAAAGTCATCAGTGACCGTAGATTTTCCTCAAAACAGGAAGTCAAATCTCGAGTTGAAACATGAACTCAAGCCTACTTCTGACCCATAGAGTGACCGAAAATAACATTCTTACTCAGCAAGCCTGATCCTTGGGAGAACTTACAGCAAGACTCTAAGGCTACTTCAATATCCTCATAATACCACCTGCTCTGGGCTCCTGTGAGCTCTGTAGGGCAATGTAGCTGCATGAGATATGTGGATCTTCTGCCTAATAGATTAACAGCATCGAGTGCATCAACATGCCTGGAAGGAGGCAGGTATCAGAAAAGGGATAGGTGAACTTTTGGAGTTTTTGTTATTGGTATTGACTGAGAAGCTACCACTATGCTTCAGCATGGTTGAGCCTCACACTGATCTAGGTGGTGTTAGAAAATAGTTATGCTGTGCAGAACTGAAGGGGGTAGTCAAACTGGAGGCAATCAATATGGCGAGTTGACAGCTCTGCTATAAATCATAGTTATAAACCACAAAGTGGGCTTTTCCTGCATTCATATTGCCAAGGGGTCTGGGGAGAGCGAGCTTATTTATAAATACGATAGTGTCTGGTAACAGGAGGCTGAGGAGGAACCTCGCAAACAGACCAATGGAAATCAGATCTTCCTGTTTTCACACATTCTCCTCTCTGGGAGCACACAGCAGAGCTGAGAAGCAGCCCAGTGGGCCCCAGGTAACCCCACCAGGCTGTCCTGGCCCCCTGGGGCCAAGCAGAGAAGTTTGGAGGAGCACACTGCCTCTCAGGTGCAAGATCTTGGCAAGATCTTGGCAGAGCCACCCTTAGAGGGGTTCCTTGGACCGCCTCTGGCCTCAGCTGATCCGGCTGGACTGGGACCATCCCCGGGATGCCGTGACCTTTCCAGGAGGTGGGAAGGTGGGAGAGAGAGTGGGTGCCTCCTCCCACCCCCCAGCTGTACTCCTCTGAGCCAGGGACGTGCGGGGTCAGTGGGCAACTGGCTCCCGTGGGTACCCCGTGCCCGACGCCAGTTCGCCTTTTTCCAACGAGCGAACAACGCTGCTTGCCCCCACACTCCCTCCTCCTCTCCCCGCCCCGGCAGGGCAGGCTGACAGCGCGGGGCAGCCGTCGCCATCCCGGCGCAGGGGGGTCCGTACCCCGCACGCCACGTCGGGAGCAGCCGCCCCCCACCCCCACCCCCCACCGCACGGCGCCGGCGCNCCGGGGGTCGCGGCGCGGGGCCGCCCGCGCTGCCGGGGAAGCGAGGCCCATCGGCGGCAGCGGCAGCTCGGCGCGGTTGGCGTGCCGGCAGCGGGCACTCCCCGCCGCTGGTTTATGTAACCCGCCACCGAACCCGGTTATAAAACGCGGGCAACACGGAGCCGCCGGCACAGCCACGCTGCCGCCCGGGCGCCGCGGCAGCCGGGAGGTAACGGCGCGGAGCGGAGCCGGGCTGGGCTGGGCTGGGCTGGGCTGGGCTGGGCTGGGCTGGGCGAGACCTCCGGCGCGGGGAGACCGGAGCGAGCGAGGCTGGACGGGTCGGTTCTTGTCTCCGGCTCAGTAGCGGAACCGGCCCGTGGGGACAGGCTGAGGTGCTGCCGCTGCTGCCTGGTCCTACCTGTAGCGTCTGCTAAGCTTTTCTCATCCTCTGCTAAGCTTTTTCTCATCCCCATCTTTCCACGTGCGGCGGATTAGCTCACCAGCAGCTAGCTTTGCAAAAACCAGATAAAAGGTCTTGTGGTGTAATAACGCGTTACAGAACCTGTCCAGGACAGATGTGAGGCATACAAGACAGCCAAATGTTCAGAAGACTTTGCTCCTGATGTCGCTGTTATCCTGACTTTTTATTTCTTTTCCCCACTCTGATCTGGTTTGCAATCTTTGAGCTATATAAGCCTTCTCTTTCTGATGTAACCAGCATATCCTTTCGTGTTTCCCACAAGCAAGGCTTTCCCAGGGGTGAACAGATTTAGAGGTCAGGATGTGTCCAAGCTAAACAACCCTCCCTTCTCTCCATCACTTTTAGGAAAACACTACTGCAGCTTAATGAGCTTTAAGTGGTAGAAAGAGACAGAGAGGAAACACAACCACAATTTCTTTAAATCCGGCTCTTGTAGTTTCAGTTTCTTAAAAAGATGGCCATCTCATTCCCTAAAAAATCCACCACTTGTGCAGGGGTGGATATTTTTGATCCTTACCAGTTATTACCCTCTTGGTCCTGGGAGGATAAGAAGTGCAGATGGTGGGAAAAGGTTGATTGATGCAATACAATGACCTTTTCACAGAACTCAAGGACAGCAACAAGATGTCTTTGTGGACAGTTCTCTTTGCTCTCTTAGTCACTGTGGCTTCCTGCAGGATCGCAGTAAATTTTTAGCTTTCCAACAAACACTGCCATGCCAGCAGCTAGAAGGGGAGTAAATGATTAGACTGGCTTGTGGTAATCTAACCTGTCATGTTCAATTCCTTGCTTGCTGTAGTTGTTTGGAAAGGGACAGGAAGGATAACAGTTGTGAGGGCACCTGGCTAGAAGGCAGGGTACAAGTTATGCACAGGCCTTGCACAGAGTGCAGAACTTGGAGACTTCAGTGTTTGCAAGTTCTTCATGTGCAACATCAAGGCAAGAACTTTAAACATTTTCTTTCTTTCTTTCTTTTTTAAACCCATGAAGGAATACAAAACTGCGTCTCCATCAGTTACTGCAACAGGAAGGGAAGCAGCCTCTTGATCAAAGAGCTCTGCCGCTGTAAGTAGTAAGTGAGTTATAACCATATACATGTATTGCCTACTGTATATGCTTTTATGCATGGACAGGGAGAACAGCTCCTTCCTGTTCACATGTCCTTCCTTTCAGGTACCCTCATCCCAAGGCAGAGAGGCAGCTTAGCTGCTCGAACCAGAACACTTCATAACTTTGTGCTTACAAATAGATACCATATTTCATTTTCCTTAATGTTTGAGTTTGTACCATATATTTCCTTACTGTGGCATGTCCCAGATCTCTCCTTGTGGGAGGGGGAACACCTACCATTCCTCTGGGTAAATTGTGTCTCCAGACAAATCCAAATTCTCTTCCTATTTGTAGTTGTGAAGTATGTTGATACTGGTGTGACTGAAACATGATAAGCAACTCGTGTAATTGTTACTTTAGTCACACTGGTGTCTCTGAAACAAACTTGTGCCAGCAAATAAGGTGCATGAGTGGCCTTCATTGGCATTTGCACAACTGTTTTGCTTCCTGTGATTCTTCATACAGAATCATTCATAGGTTTTCTCTGTATGCTTTGTGCGGGTGTGTGGAGTAAACACGTTATGCCTGGAGGAAGGGAGCTTGAGTCCCTGTAGCTTGAATGGTAGTAGCTTTCATTTGTAGTCCCTGCTGTGTTGAGCAGATGGGCTTGGCTTTTTCATCATTAGGTGCTCTTTGAGCTAGCATCACTTCAAGAACATAGATATCTCGTCCTTAAAGGCTATATGTATTGTTCTAAACGTGGTTTCTGTGCCTTTGGGGACTACTTCCAGTGCGGATGTCCATCCTTTTGGAAACTTGGCACATGTAAGGGCTGGTGTGGTGTGCATGAACTTGCTTTTCCAGACACTTGCTACAGAAATCTTTGCTCATGTCTCCTTCCCTGCAGGTTTTTGTGTTCTTTGTCTTGACAGATGGGAAGTGCTCAAAACAACAGTGACCTCAAAAAACTCCATGCAGTGGAGCTTGACCTGTGCAACACGGACACGATGGCAGACATGTTTGATCACAGTGTTATTACTGTTGGAGAAGAAGAAGGACCGGGCAATTTCCAACGTTCTTTTCCAACACAGGAGTCCCTCCGATCCCCTCGGGGCTCTGTTGTGAGTTTCCATAACATCCAGTACTCTGTAAAGCAGTCCAGTGGATTCCTATGCAAACGGAAAACTGTGGAAAAGAAGATCCTTCATAATGTTTAGTAAGTTCTTACTTAAGTAAAATACTGGAGGGTAGGAATTAATCTGCTGCTGTGAATCAGTGACATCAATGTCATCTTCCAGAACCCTCTTGCCAGTCTGCAGTTCATGTGAACACATTCTAATTTGCTTTTAGGCAAAACAGGTGGGATGTAGCCGGAGCAGTTTCAGTTATTGATTTGAGCAAGTTAGGACCAAACTTATGTGAATTCTTCTTCCATAAGATCTGAGGGTTATCTTAATTATGGTTCAGGCTGCAGTCAGAAGAAATGAATAGCAGAGAGCAGTTGTTTCTTCTTTGCAAAATCTGGATCATCAAGGATGACACTAATTTCTGTCTTTTGTAGATTGCTTTTTACATCTAGCTCTGGTTCTGTTCTGACTTGTAATCTGGAACACAAAGGGAAAAGTGCATATTGATTTCAGATTTCTGTAGAAGTTTTTGATCAGCTCTAAGTCTTCCTTTCAACAGCAATTCATTGACACCTTACCTCTACTATGAGCTGCATGTAAACTGTCCTTCATTTGGAAATAACTCTTTCCTTCTTCCAGTGGCATAATGAAGCCAGGCTTGAATGCTATCCTGGGGCCAACAGGAAGCGGTAAATCTTCGTGAGTATTTTCTTCTACTCTTTCAAATGGACAGGCAACTGTTCATAGAAGATTTGGGGTTCTGAGGGTTGGAAGAGATTTGAGACTTGCAGGCTCAGACCTCTTTATGGCAGTGAGAAATCCGGGGATGCACTTTGACCTCCTGTTCTTGTGTCAGCTTTGCTGGAGTTCTTGCCCTGCAGCAGTATCACACCCCTCATCTGCTCCAGCTGGTGATCTGCAGTCATCTTTGGAGATGGCCTAATTGAAGATACTAGGCTGCACAGGGATGACTGAAGCTCAGGTGTAGACTATGTCCTAGACCTGTAACAAGGCTGGGAGAGAGTGCAAGCTCCCTTGGGGAAGGAGAGATTCTGCATTAGCAGTACGCAGAATCCAGTGATATATTAAAAAAAATACTAGATTTAATATTAATTCCATAAAGTCTTGTTTATACATGTTTGGATTAATTTCCTTGAGATCAAAGTAGTTAATTCTGTGCTCCTCTGCCTGGAGAGCAAACTGCAGCTACTCACCAGGCTGCTCTTGTCCCCATACGTCTTGAGGTTAGTTCTTAATAGAGACTGAGTTTATGTCTGTAGGGTGTTAAATGCCCTGAATTGTGAGAGTCTGTGTACTACCATACTGCTGTGGCACATCTTGTGCTTGAAAATCCTGTATGTACAACAGGCTTTCTGTACAAAAAGTTAAAGCCCCCAGAGTAGAGGAAGCCTCTTTTCTGTGCCTTTGGTTTGCAGCATGCTGTGAGCATGCTGTAACTGCTGTCCTGACTACTGGAGCTTATCTCATTAAAAGCAGCTGTTATGGCAAAACCTAATGCCTGGTGTTTATCTGAAGTCTCTTAGATGTGCTGGCTGCCAGAAAGGACCCAGCAGGCCTGTCTGGAGAAGTGCTTATAGATGGCATCCCTCAGCCTCCAAATTTCAAGTGCATCTCAGGATATGTTGTGCAGGTAATGGCCTTCAGTGGAAGACTGGGAACTCTTGGGAGGGAAGATCACATAAGATGAGCAAAAAGTGAACTACTAGGTTAGGTAATTTTCCGTGATCCCTACAGAGTCTAATTTGATAATTCAGATGCTACAGTATTTACTGTTTTTTTCTGGTGTATGGAAGACAAGAGGATCAAATTGTTACTCCAAGTCCAGGACAAAGGTTTTTGTCTTCCTAAGTGACACATATGCCCAGACTGCTGGGCTGCTGAGGCTTGTTATTTTGGCCCTTACGTGAAAGGTTTCAAACCAATAAAAACGTAAGGAAAAAACTCAGAACACCCAAAAATCTCTTGTAAAACTCAGAAGCAGTTCTAGCTGGCAGAAGTACCTTCAAGCTACCAGATAATAATTCTAGGAAGTAAATAGATGCCTGTTGTTCTTCCTCTGATTCTGGCTGGCTGGGACAGAGCTTCATTCCACTGGGAGACAGGAAAAGCTGTCTGAATCTGCGGAAGTGGGTGGAGGCCTGGGCCAGTAATAGATCCTTGAAGAGCCGGGAGAGCTGAGGAGAAGGGGATTCCTGGCAGCCATATGAGCAGCTAAATCTGGAAAGCATCCAGGCTTATGACTGCAGGCAGATGTGAAATAGGCAGCTTTTCTGAAAGCTGCCAGCTGGGGGGCTCTGGATGGATGGATGTGAGAAAACTGATGCCAAGCCTCAATCCTGGAGGTCAAAGATCCTCAATATTTCGTGACTGGCAAGGAGGTTTCTTGCAAGTGGTCCCCTTTTGAGACATTTGTCTCTCAAATGTCCAAAGCAACCAAACAACCTTAAAAATAGAAGCAGCTATGTGAGACATTAAATAGTCTCACTCCCCTCCCACTCTGTGTGGTTACTCTCTAGATCAGTAAAGATGTCCCAAAGACTACAAACAACACTTATGACCTAAATATGTAAATACAAACATACTTATAGGGTAAGTCTTATGCAGATGGGCATATAGACGTGCTAAGTCATGTATTATCCCTACAAAACTGCTGGTGGCCTCTCCACTCATGCCTTGCAAGTGAGGTGTCCTGCCAAAGTTCATTATGTTTGGTGTTAAGGTAGCCTAAATTTAGTTTAGTTTCCAGTGTGGTAACTCAACAGTTGTATTAGTGGGATGTGAGGATGGGGAATGGGGGTGAGAAACTGGATGTATGGAGAAGGAAGTGATGGAGAGAAATTCCTAGAACACCTTTGTTGGCAAAGACAGTTTGTCATAACACTACACTCTGAGTAATCTGTGACATACTTTTAGCACAGCAGCACATTCAGTCTTCCTCTGTTAAGTCCGGCGCCAAACATGGCTGGCTGGCACAACCTCTGTGCTGCTGATCAGTCCTGCAGTGTGGAAGAAGTCCCAAGTCAGACAAGAATCTGCTGCCCTACAGATTAGGGGCTGTGCCTTCCACAAGGGCCCTAGATGTGAAAGGTGTCTGATTAACAGGCGTGGTTCTCAGCAGCTGCCCAGTGCTGCAAGCCTTCTCTCATCATACGATGGATGCAGAATTGGTCTGAATATCAAAACAGGGCTGATGGAGAGGCATGGAGCTCTGGATGGACTTGTCATCAACTCTGTTGGGCTCATGATTGTTGCAAGTTGGTGTAGGCCGCCCAGATGTTTGTCAACTGGATAGATTTGATTCTTATTAAGAATGCACATGACTGTTGAAGCTTTTTTAAAGGATTAGCCCTTAGAATACAACCTTGTGCCCAAGAGCTATAGTTAGTTGAGATGTGGAGAGGCATCTTGGTGCAATACTCTTGTTTCTCTGAGGAGCTGGAGAGAGTTCTGTCAGCAGCCGAACTCAGCAGGTGCTCTGGAACACAGCAAGATGTGGCTTGTAATTGGGAGCTGAGATGACACAGGTGACTCCCTGAGTGTCTCTACCTTGAACACTGAGCACTAGCAATGTCCACTGGCTTTAGATGGACTGGCAAAAGTTTTAACTCTTTACAAAACCAGCTACCTGTTCTGCCTCTCTTTGCCTGATAACGAAAACACGTAAGCAGCACAAAATGGTACTGTCTGCACTTAAAATCCTGAGCCTGAAAGCAGGCTGACGTGGTGCTTGGTGTAAGCTGGGAACCTGCAAAGCTGCATTCTCCCCTTGACTGCTACTGAGTGACCTTGAATTTTGTATGATAAATTTTGAAGCAGGGACTATCCCTTAGTCCAGTTTCCACTGTGTTCCACAAACAGCTTATCCAGCAACTGCCACTACATGGACTCTCATGTCCAGTTGAGGAGACTGGCTGACTTGTCATTTGTACTGATTTCAGGATGATGTTGTCATGGGCACAATGACAGTGAGAGAGAACCTGCATTTCTCTGCTGCCCTGAGACTCCCCAGCTCCATCAGTGTTAAAGAGAAGGAAGAGCGAGTCACCCAGATAATCAACGAGCTGGGATTAAGCAAAGTGGCTGATGCTAAGGTAAGCAGTGAGAATACTTTTCTCAGGAATCATCCTATCTCTGGAAACTGAACTACTTGACTCTGGGCAGCGTGGTTTATGTAGTGCAGCTACACCTAGCTAAGCAGGAGCCTGACTAAACCATATTGCACATAAGAAGTCGGTCTTCAGTTCAGGAGGCAGCTTGGAAAGATGTATGTGTATTTGCTACTAAAAAGGGGAAGATTTTGTACCATATCCAGCATGTTGTATAAGTTCAGAGGGGAAAAAGTCACCTAATCATTGCACCTTGGAAGGCTGCTCAGTCACTTCCTGCCTTTGTGGGACAAGACAGGGAAGTTATTTTTACACTGCTGAAAGCTGTGAGGGATGGAAAGCTGGGCTGTGATGGAGACATTGTGTGCAAAGCTCGTTCCTCCCATCAGCATTTTTACCCCTTCTTTACTTTCACTTTGCTTACTCCACTCTTACCTGAGCAGCAGGTGAGGTTCCAACAAAAGGCATCCCCAAACACCAATGCCACCCCTTGATCTCTGAAGTCATAAGGTGCCTGGTACCTCTGAAAATCAGACTCTGCTTACTGCTACAGACTGCATCAGACTCATCACCTGCTGCTGGCCCTAGAGTTCACTAACAGGACTCTGAAAAGGAGAAAGGCTGCTGGGTGGGGAGAGCCCTGAGCTCCAGAGCATGCACTGACTGGGTCTTGTTGCAAATGCCTGATTTCTTCTGCTCGTAGGTAGGAACTGAATTGATCCGAGGAGTGTCTGGAGGGGAACGGAAGAGAACCAACATTGGGATGGAGCTCATCACAGAGCCACCAGTACTTTTTCTGGATGAGCCAACAACTGGCCTTGATGCCAGCACGGCCAATGCAGTCCTCATCCTCCTGAAGAGGTAAGAGTTAGTTCTCTAGGGCTCTGCTGCATTTTGTTGTCAGCTCATTAGTAACAAAAGGAATGCTGTTATGGCTGAGTAGGCACAGTGCTCCTTTTTTTAAAAAAAAAGGAAAACTGGACAAATAGACTCAAATTAGTACATTATTTGGTTGGGTCACGTCCAAAGCCTTTTAAAGTTGATGGGAATCTTTCCACAGCAAGCATTGGATTGGAGTCCAAAAGGCAGATGGAGTTTGGACAGCTTCCCTTTGCCACAGAGAGGGGTGGACTCGGGAGGTCAGGCCTTGTAATTATAATTTCTTGGCCTTCCAGCTGAGTCTATTACAAAATCCCTTTCTCCACTGTGGCAAGAACCTTGAACTCAGATCAGGCTTTATTTGCAAATTTACCCTCAGTGTTTACTTTCATCTCCTACATTGTGGAGATGAACTGCCTCTAGTACAAACAGGACCAAACAAGGCTTATTTAATAACAGTGAGTTTCTAACCCTCCTCCTGGGTTTATTGTACATTGTTTGGTTTTGCTTGGGGGCACATTTTGTTCTGCTGTTTGTGGATAGGGGTCTTTGATTGGCAAGGATACCCTTTGGGCATCAGTGGTAAAGCACCTGAAAGAACATCTGACAAACCTGAAGGAAAACTAGTTTTGACTTTTAGAGAGAGTAAATCTTTAGCAGAAAAGTGAAGGGAAATCTCAGCTGGGCAGACTTCCACAGGCTGCTATGTAAAGCCTGGTACTGTCACTGAGCACGGTAGGACCATTCCAGTTAGTCAAATTGAAGCCTGATGTAGAAAACATATAAGGAGGGTTTAAACACAGCTGTGGCCTTAATCTTTGCTAGCTGCAGACAACATCATACTTTGTCTACCCAGACTGAGTTGACAGTCTCTTGCAATGATGGGTGCTGTCTTCAGGATCTTGCAGGCAGCATCTGACACAGTGACAGAGAAGGGGGAACTACAGCTTTCCTGGGTCAAGATGCAGAGAAGTTGACAAGTATTTGTCATGGATTTGGGTACTTGGGTTAACATGACCTTTCCAAAATTCAAAGTGTAGTGTATTTGAGAAATGTTTTGGTTTTATTTCAGGCTCTCAAGAAGAGGGCGAACCATCGTATTTTCCATCCACCAGCCTCGCTATTCGATATTCAAGCTGTTTGACAGCCTGACGTTACTAGCTTTGGGGAAGGTGTTATATCATGGTCCTGCAAAGCAGGCCCTGGAGTACTTCAGTTCTATTGGTAAGTCTTCTGTTCCAAGAGCAAAGGCAATGGGCTAATGAGTTGAATTTGTGAGTAAATTCTTACTCTAGCACGGGGTAACAGTCCTGTGCTGTTTTATAACTAGGATACTAGAAGATGTGCATATACAGTCTGAACAGTGTTGCATTAGAACAGGAAAAAACCAAAATGATAAACCCAACATTTTTCAGACAACACAGAGCACAACTCTCTCCTGCCTTTGGTTTTGCCTTGGGTTGGGACAAAACTTGCTTGGATCTTTAGAAGCATGATGCCCAACAGACACGATGCTGCTTATAGTTCTGCCAGGGCTAGGTGGCAGACCCAGTGAGTTTTGAACCACTTCCTGCAGACTGAGAGCAATTGGTATGGGCTTATCCAAGAATCTGCTCTAGTTTGAATGCACATGAGCAACTGTGAGGAGAAAACCATGGTATCTCTTAAGATGGGATAATCATCTCTCTCATAAGGGCACTGGAATATTTGGGAATAGGTTGGCCAACTTGATCAAGAGGGCTTTAAACTGACGGACTTGGGAAGTAGGGGGAGAAATAACATAGAACAGGCCATCCTGTCTAGCAGAGAAACAGGGCAGGGAATGCAATGATGAGTGCTCCTCAGTCACATACCATGTTGAGATCCAGAAGGCTGACCACCCTGAGGGAGAGCCAAACCAGGGAGAATCCTCCTGCATCCATCCAGGGAAGCCTGTGTGTTCACTTTCTCCAGGTGAGCACAGTGAGGGTTTCTGACTACAGCAGACTGAGAACATGGAGCTGATTTTTAATTTACTCTAGATGCAGCCATGAACAACACTGCATTGTAAGTTTTCCCTGGCTTTAAGGGAGATGCTTTAACCAACCTCACTACTTCTACACCTTGTCTTGCTATCCCATCTCATTTCCTTTCTCACAGGAATCCTATTGCATATGCATTCTTGCTTTTTTAATCTTCTTTTCTCCCCATCTCCTAGCTAGAACCTTATTATAAAAAGTCACTCTTGGACAGTCCTTCCTTTCATTGTAACCAAGGAAACACAAGCAGGAGTTGAACTTCTAGGACAAGCACCTGAGGCTGCAGAGCAGGCATCCAGTAACCTCTACGGAGGAACTGTGTGTTTCAAAGTGAGATGTGGTTGAACAGCACTGGGAAGGAGACAAGAGTTGTCCAGGCTGAGTTATGTAGAAGAAAGTTACTGATTTCTCTTGACCTGAAATCAGTGGAGAATAAGTAATAATATCTGTATAGATACCTCAGACTCACCATCTCCTAAATCCTGTCCATTCTACTGCTGTAAAATAATGGTCCTGGAGAGCAGTGAAGTTTTCTTCTAACAGGCTTGTGGAAAAGTGGTACAGTATTAGACATGACCTTCCAAGCTGTCCTCTGAGCAAAGCAAAATATTTGCATGTGTGATTTTTCGGTTTTTTTTAAGGATATGAATGTGAACCCTTCAACAATCCAGCCGATTTCTTCCTTGATATCATAAATGGTGATTCAACTGCTGTGTCAGCAAGCAAGGAAGACCACAGACCAGTGGACACAGGAAAAGGTAAATTGTGAAGGAGAAATCCACTTTAGAAGTTTTATGTGGTGATGGCAAGTTTTTAGTCTCTGAGGTTGCTCCAGTCTAAAGGCACTTCATTATATTTTTATTTTTCTTACTAACAAGTATTTGCTTTAGGCTTCTTTAAAGAGCTCAGAAAAAAAAAATTTAAAGGAATATTTTTCTTCCTTCAGTAATATACAGAAGCAGTGATAAAAATGTACAAAACCTATGTGGGAAAGGCTGAAAAATTAGAATTGCTGAGTCTCAAGAGACAGCTGATAGACGTTTTCAGTCACATAAGAGGCTGCTGCAGAGACAGGGTAGATAAGCTAAGGAGTAACGAGTTTACAAGTGTCTTGGTTTTGTCTGGGATAATTTTCTTCATATTAGCTGATACAGGGGATGTGTTTTTGCTTAGTGTGAGAATAATGCTGGTAACACAGAGATGTTTTAGTTGTCACTAAGTAATGCTTATCCTAGGTGAAGGACTTTTCAGTTTTCCATGCTCTGCTATCAAGGAGGGGCACAAGAAGTTGAGAGGGAGCATGGCCAGGAGGGCTGGCCTAAACTAGACAAAGGGCTATTCCATACCATAGGACATCATGGCCAGTATATAAACTGGGGGGAACTAGCAGGGAAGGGGCAGATCAGTGCTCAGGCATTGGTCAGTGTGTAGTGAGCAATTGCACTGGGCATCTTTTCTTTTCTTGGGTTTTGTTTCTCTCTTTCTATGATATTCTTGTTCATCATAATCATTATTATTTCATTTGAGTTGTTAAACTGTTCTTATCTCAAACCACAAGTTTTGCTTTTGTTTTTTCTGTTTCTTCTTCCTATCTTACTGTGAGGGGGAGGAGTGAGCAAGCGGCTGTGTGCTGCTTAGTTCTTGGCCGAGGTTAAACCACAACAATAGGGCACTGAGAAAGATGGGGATTAGATTAAATAACAAACTCTAACGATATAGTGAGTGATAAGTTGGGAAATAGTTGTTTTGGGGATGCTGTAGCATATCCATGACTGAAAGATTATAAGGGAATGGTTTTTGTAATGGTGCTTTTTGGGGATGGAAAAATGGGTCAGAGCAAACAACGATGTTCCCCAAAATTCAGTGAAACAAAGGTGTTCTGTTACCTCAGTCCAAAAGTATGGCCATTTTTGTGCCACAAAAAACCAGGCAGATTAGCTAGATTCAATTACAGCTGTAGGGAAGCCTTCTCACCCCAGCTAGACTCTTAAGCTCTGGGCTAAGGCTTGAACAATTCAAATTCTCTGAGCATTCCTACGTCTTTTATACAGCCTCCAAAGTGGCTAAGCATGTTGATGAGCCATGTCTGAATATAGAGTTCATGGGGAATCACAAGCCATACCTTGTCTTTCTCACTCAGAAGTGAGCAGTGAAAATGGAGTGGCAGAAGATAACACGGACAGCAGCGTGGTAGATGTGCTGCACCAGAAATATCTCAACTCCAGTCTGTATCAGAGTACAAAGGAATCGCTCGCGAAAGTGGAACTTGGACAAGGAAGCAAGCAGAGAAAACCCAAGCAGGAGCATGAGATTACCTATGCAAATGGCTTCCTCACCCAGCTGTACTGGGTGTCCAAGCGTTCCCTGAAAAACCTCATCAGGAACCCACAGGCCTCTGTTGCACAAGTAGGTAACAGTTGCTAAAAGTCTCAGACTCCCTCTGCTCTCAGTCCTGTATCTGCAGTTTGTAAGGTACACTTTTGTTTTCAAAGGCAGCTAGGGAAACAGGAAAGTCCTGTGCCACTGCCACTTAAGTGGCATGAGATATTCAGCTACATTTGTTGCCTTTGAAAAACAATCTCCATTTTATTTAGCACGAGGACTACTGCACTGAAGATTGGGGAGTGGAGGAAATGCTCCATTCTGTGCTTCATGTGGGGATCTTCTAGTGGGATATTAATTTTGTGCCTCACTTGAAATGTTAAGCTGAGCTGTTCTTTGAGTTTGCTTGTACTAACCTTTCCCAGACAAAGAAGATCAGAGGAAGAAGAAAACAAGAAAGGATAAAGTCAGAAAGTTTGCCATAAGGCTTTTAATTGTGTGTCATAGATCTACATTCACTCTCCACAGCAAAGTTTTAGGCAGGTGTGACACTTAAGACTTGCATGTGCCTCGATAAGAAGTTTGTCCTTATTTATTTATCTAAAGACTCTCTTTTGCTTTTCTTCTTTCCACTTCTAGATTGCAGTGACCACCATTCTAGCCTTAGTTGTGGGTGCTATCTTTTTTGGTGTAAAACTGGATCGAAGTGGCATTCAGAATCGGTGAGTTGGACAGCCACAGCTTTGCTTGTTTTTCTGTCTATAGCAGACAAGTTTCGGCCACAGGAAAGGTCTTGGGATCCACTTGGGCCACAAAGGAGGGTTGAGTTCACAAGCCTCAATACACTGCAGCATGGTTTTGCCAGAGGTCCTAAAGGGACCACAGTTCCATTGGGCTTACACATAATGTACAAAGGAGGTGTGAAAGGGGAGATAAGGGAATAAACTTGGTTTTACAGCTGATATCTACAGTAGCACAATTCAGTGACAGATACAGAAGAACACTGACTCGATGGTATGATGATGCCTGAGGCTGCTGGTGTTGATCTAGGCTGTTTCCTCACTTTTTGCCTTCTAGGGTTGGATCATTGTTTTTTGTCACCACAAACCAGTGCTTTTCTAGTGTCTCTGCAGTGGAGCTGTTCATCAGAGACAAGAAACTGTTTGTGTAAGTAGTGAGGCTCTTAGATTATCTCATACCTTGGAGTGAGGTGAGTATCTTACAGGCTAAACAAAATTATTTCCACCAAGACCTGATGATTGCTCCCTTGCAACACCTGATTGTAACAGTCATGGTCTATAGAACAGAGAGCTGAAGTGCTAAGAGGCGGGGGAAGGAGGTGAGAAATAAAATACTTCTACTTGTTTGCTATGCCACAGTTCACTGAGAAGTGCTTTTCCTACCCACTTTTGGTAGCAGCTGTTTTGAAGTCTGCATGTGAATCCTGCAGACTGTGAACCCTGCCTGCCCCCTTGCTGACAGGGTTGAAACGCTGTCTCGGGATGGTATTAGTGTGGTAAGACTGTACAAAGAGGAAGGGAAAGTTCTTGAAAAAGCTTTGCAGGGGATGCTTGAAGAGGGCTGCTGGCTTGCTTACAAGAGCTCCCTAATAATCAAGCTCATCTGTGTTTGTGTGTGTGTGTTAATGTGTGTATATATTATATACATACATATCATAGAATCATAGAATGGTAGGGGTTGGAATGGCCCTTTAGAGATCACCTAGTCTGAAATATCCTTCAGCTGATGAGATGATGGGATGAAAGGGCAACAGACATTCTATGCAGTAAAGAAGAAATTGGAGATTTGTGCCTGGAATCCACATGTCCACTCACAGGTTCCTCAGAACAGCTTAATATTGCCCCAACAGCTGCTCAGGAGTGAACCTCCCCAACACTGAGATTTACTGTCAGTCCGCCCTGCTTACCAGCTTAGCTTACGAGCTGCATCAATGGGGATGTTGGCACCTCACCAATTAAAGCATCTTTTCATGAGTTCCATTAAGCAGCGAAACAATCATGACATTTAATTGCCCTAGGAACTGGAGGTGAGTCCTAAAGGTGTTTTCTCATTGTTAGGTATCATTTGTCTCCTCTGGAAGCACCTGTGTGAGTTGGCTGTGGAGGAAGTGTACCTCTAGTTAACAGCAGTCTAATACTTTCCCGTGTTCTTGTTGAAAGGATCATTCTCTTTTAAAAGAAATTTAGGAGCCTTTTTCTCAAATGTGACTGAGCAGTCGTGTAGCCTTTTGTTCACTTTCCTCCGGAGGGCTCTTGGTATGACTGCAGGGCCCGTGAGACAGGTCAGCCCTTACTTTCCAGAGTGGGAAGTGATAGCACAGAGAAAGTTAAAAAACTTGCAGGTAGAGGAGTCATTGGTAGAGAGAACAGAAACCAAATCAGGACAAACCAGACAAGCATGCTGAGTCCGCTTCCTAAACCTAAACAACTCCCCTCCTTCCTGTCCTCACAGCCATCAGTACACCAGTGGATATTACCGTGTGTCTGCCTACTTCTTGGCCTTGATGATAGGAGATCTGCTGCCCATGAGAACTGCTCCAGCCATCATATTCTCATGCATCAGTTACTGGATGATTGGTAAAGAATTGATGCTTTCATTGAACCTGTCATCTTCCAACACATTCACTTTCTGACTTAGCCAGAGTTTCATTCCTACACCGTGAAACTGGTTGACTCCTCAACTGATTTAAGTGCCTCGCATCACAATTTCAGGCAATTCTAGGGCAAAAGCACAAACAGCAGCAATCTAAAACAGGGACCTTGCTTCACCACATCTTTTGCTAATGCTCTTTGGGCCTTTGGAGCATGCATAGTCCCTGCCAATTGCAAACTTGGGTCTTTCTTCCTACTTTCCCTCTCATATAGGAGACCAAGGGTACCTCTCTGGGATTCATAATGTGATTGTTTACTGGACTCTTTCCTTTCTGGTTTTTGACAGGATACCAAGCTGAAGCAGGCAGGTTCTTCTTCTTCATGCTGACCCTGGTTCTGGTGTCCTACACTGCCACAGCTATGTCTCTGGCTATCAGTGCTGGTATGGATGTGGTGGCTGTGGCCAATCTGCTTATCACCATTTGTTTTGTCCTGATGCTTGTAAGTATATAAGGATATGTGTGGTCTTTAGTGGAGGTAAGGATACAGCTGAGCCAGCCCCTAAGCAGGCTGAGAAGCCACAGGCCAGTAGCACATCAGCCTATGAGCTTATTGTCACTACTAGTCGAAGATGCACTTCAGCCAACTTGTAATCCAAGAGTCAAATTATTGTTCAGGTGCAATTCAGTAGATGTGATGCTACCAGAGCTTTGCAAACAATGTGCCCCTAAAAATGTGTTGGGTGTTTTTTAATTGTCATCACTAAAATTTGTTTCTAAAATATCTTGCATTTCTGATATGAAGAATGTAAGGGATCAACTGCATCATTTAAAAGGTGAAAAAGTCTTGAAATAAACTTTAGATCAGTTGATTTTATTGCATTAATTTTTGATGCCCAGTGGGATTTTAATTAAGTATTGTCCTTGGGTTCCAGAAATTACTTGAGTACTCTTCTTCAAGGACTTCTAAGGAAGAGAGCAAGGCATTTTGACTACTCACAGATGAGGGATGTGAATTCTTTTTTAAAGAGATAATGTTTGTGGTGAAACTTCTTGACTGTGAGACCTATCGAGTTACCTTAGAGTAAGAGGTAGTTCCTGTCAGGTGATCCCTTGTAGCTGTCTGAGGATACATATGCTGAGCCCACAACGCATCCCTTACTGTTTGGTAACAGTAACAGCAACAGCCTTTAAAGCTCTGCATGGTTTCTTTCTTGTTTTTTCACTTCATCATCTCCCAGCCATTCTTCTTTAGCCTCTGGCTATCTCTACCATAGAACACAGCCCTCCAGAGTAAGACACTGTTAGTATGCATGCTTAACTGACATGTGGATATAGAAATCCTTTCTGCCCCCTATGCAATAAGTTCAACTGGAGTACTTGGGTGTGCTGTTGGGCAAGCTGTCTGGGACTGCTGCATGGTTGGAACCTGGTGCCTGTAGGCACAGGCCTAATGGCAGTAGGAGTTCCATCTGCCCTAGGGCAGCTCAGCTGGGCAACTGTACTATATGTGCAAGAATGACATTGTTTGCAGTAAACAGAGTGTGTGACTCATTAGTCTTTTCTGTTCCTTTTCAGATCTTTTCAGGACTCTTAGTAAACCTCCCTTCTATAATGGACTGGCTGAACTGGCTGCAGTACCTCAGCATCCCCCGATACGGCCTCACTGTGAGTAGCGAGTAGTCTCCTGTGAGTAATGTAGCCACACTGCTGCTTCCTGGAGGGGTTTTGAGAACAAATGAGGTTGTTTTAAAAGTCAGATTTGGTTTCTTTCCTTGCATGAACATAGTAAAGGAAGAACAAAACTGCCAACTCCAAAAGGGAAGCAAAAGTTAATCTCTATGTGAGAGGTGGAAGTCTCACAGACTAAACAAATCCTTTATGCCACAAAACTAATTGGACAGCAGCAGTGAGCTGTCCGGTGAGGCACTAATTCCTAGCCTGAGCAGTTGATCCCTATGGTTTAGAATAAAGTCAACTACTGTGTGGCCTCTTCAGAGACAGCTGCTTAGGTGGCCAGTCCAGCTGGTTAAAGGATTTACCATAATGCCTGAATGTCTTAGTCTTCAGTGTGGCTTCTTCTGAAGTGAAATCTGACTTCCTAACATTTTTGGATAATAGTGAGTTGAGGTACCAGAAAGCTCAGTGTGCAGCTGCTTGAAACACAGTACCTAGATATAGCAGGTCACTCAGCAGTCACAGGTGGCACTTGTGCTACCATCTCCTGCCTTCATCCTGGCCAAGCCTATTTAAGAGGAATAGTTTTCTGCTTTTGAGTGAAAATGAGCGACCTGCTTTTGCAGGGGCATTGAAATGGATGATCTTTAGAGGTCCCTTCTAATCCCTACCCCTCTGTGACTCTGTGAATGCAGGAGCTGGTGGAGGGTTGTATGGGCAGAAGCATGCTGACTACCAGTGGGAGAGAAAGATAAGATCAGGAAGGGGGTTGGAGATATGAAACCTCTCCTGTTTGGGTGTTACTGAGATGCTTTATTGGTGTTGCTGGACATGGAAGCATCCCCTGAGACTGCAGTTAGCATAGGATGCCAATATATGGGAACCTTTCCCCTCTTGCTTGGCTGACTGTGCCACCTGCTTCAGTGTACCAGTCCTGAGGAGTCTGCGTACAGCCACACAGTAGATTGACCCAGATGGAAGTGGATGTGCAGGAACTTGTGGCTGGCAAAACAGAAGCTCATGGCTAAATCACTGAAATATAACTTTGAAGCCAAAGACTCAGACACCAAACCATCCTCCATGTAGAACTTAGAGCAGTTCCTCAGACAGGCAGTGATTAAGAGCTTCAAAATAAAAAGGAATATAAACATACAATTCCAAAAATAGTGATCTGTGTCTTCTAACAATCCTTTGAGGTGTTTCAGTTTTAGCACCTCAGATCACTAACTGTAAAAATCCAACATCTGCCTCTTTTTCTAGGCTCTTCAGGTGAACGAGTTCAAAGATCTCTACTTCTGTGGTGAGAAGAATCCAAATGCTACAGCACCTGTGGGAGATGCAGGCAGTTGTTCCCCTGATACTTCAGGAGAAATGTAAGTCATGGTGGAGGTCATTGTGGCTCTTGGGCCTGAATTGTATGACTTGCTTCAAGGGAAGCCATCTGGCTGCTTCAAATTTCTATATTAATCAAAGAATAACCACTCATAGGCCAATCTCAATGACATGTCCCAAAATAATGTGGTTTACAATTAGGTAGTAAAACTTCAAAATTACCCAAGAGTGAAACAGGGATGAAGCTCAGCTCCTAAAAATAGGCAGATGAGCTAAATTAAGTTTTAGCTTTGATAATATATCCATGGCTTACCAGTTTTCTTAAACCCATGGTCACTTTGCAATGGAATTGCAATGTGTGGACAGCCACAAGGTTGTTGGGAAGCTGATCTGTGATCAGAAATATGCCTGCCCCTCAGAGCTTGTTTGTAAATATTAAGCTCCCTGCAGATACATGAGAGTGTATCTTCCAGTGCTCCTACCCCATTTAAAATACTCTTGAATATTGATACCTTAAGTTGTAGCAATGCAAGTATTTCCTGACACTTGCTAGAAGACTGGCAAACTAAGGTTAGAGCTTTTGGAACCCAAACCCCTGCTATGGACCTCCAATGATTGCTGTGTGAAACTAATGCTTTCATATTTACAGGGTTTAATGTTGCTCTGAGGTTTACTAATAAATTGCCATCTGTCTATAAACAATTAGAATTCTACTGACAAATTTTGAGTACCAAGAGATCTAGATTTGTCCCTTGAGGGATATTTTGATGTTGTTTTGGTGATGTTATGAGATTACTCTATTTCTGTCACCCCGATGACATCAAACTGGGAGGACTGGCTGATTCCCCAGAGGCTGTGCAGATTCAGCAGGATCTCAGCTGGGTTGAGAGTTGGGCAGAGAGGAACCTCATGAGGTTCAACAAGGACAAGTGCAGAGTCCTGCATCTGGGAAGGAACAACCTCATGCACCAGTACAGGCTGGGGATTGACCTGCTAGAGAATAGCTCTGCAGAGAGAGACCTGGGAGCCCTGGTAGATAATAAACTAACCATGAGCCAGCAATGTGCCCTTATGGCTAAGAGGCCAATGGCATCCTGGGATGCATCAAGAAGAGAGTGTGGGCAGCAGGTCGAGGGAGCTTCTGCTCCCCCTTTACTTTGCCCTGGTGAGGCCTCATCTGGAGTCCTGTGTCCAGCTCTGGTCTCCCAAGCTCCCAAGAGGGCCTGGGAACTTCTGGAGAGAGACCAGCATGGGGCCACCAAGATGATCAGATCAGGAGACTGGAGCATCTTTATGAGGAAAAAGCTTTATGTGGAAAAGCTGCGGGAACTGGGGCTGTTCAGCCTGGAGGAGTCTGAGGGGGGAAATCTCATAAATAATTCCAAGTATTTAAATGATGTATGTCAAGGGGATGAGGTGGCACTTTTTTTGTGTTGTCTCAAGTGACAGGACAAGGGATAATGGACAAAAGCTGGAACACAAAAAGTTCCACTTAAACATGAGGAAAAAACTTCTTTCCTGTGAGGGTGAGGGAGCCCTGGCACAGGCTGCTCAGGGGAGTTGTGGAGTCTCCTTCTCTGGAGGTTTTAAAAATCTGCCTGGACATGTCCCTGTGTGACCTGATCTAAGTGGACCTGCTCTAGCCAGAGGAGTGAGACTAGATGATATCTAGAGGTCCCTTCCAACCCTACCATTCTGTGATTCTGTGAATAATCTTTGTGGAACAGGATTAAAAGTAAGTATTTGAAGACTTCTACCACACAGTAATACCAACTTCTGCCCCATGCTTTTCTGCAGATGTTCTGGTGAAGCATACCTGTGCAGCCAAGGAATCGCACCTACCAGCTGGGCAATGTGGGAAAATGTAGTGGCTCTCTTCTGCATGACTGTTATCTTTCTTACCATTGCCTATGCAAAAATCCGGTTTATGAGAAAGTTCACTTAGTCTCCTACATTGTCTTGCTCTGTTGCTTCTCCAGTCTTAAAACTGCAAAGCTCGTTAGGGCCTGCTGGAGACTGACAACAGATTTCAAGTGACTTTACTTGACTTGATGGGAACTCTGTCCCCTTGTTTCTGGAGCATGATCTGCACATGATTGTATGATTTGCATTTTTAAGAAGAAATGCATTCATGTATATTGTGTAAGAAAATTTTGTAAGCTAATACAATTCTCTTAAATCCTTATATATCACACTATATACTATAAAGTATTATCCTTATGTTACCAACTTATTCAAGCAATATTCAAAGGGAAGCATTTGTCTTTCAACATCTGAGCTTCGGTGGTGATGATCTTTATAGATTGATCCATTGGCCCTTCTTAGTGTTGTCACCTCTGAGGAGAGCCAGAGACTAGTCCCAGCATGTTTGAGATGCATTTGAGTTAGAACAGAGAGTGACTGCTCCTTGCCAAGCAAGAACAGTTGTATTTCTGAGAGCTTCTTGGTGAAAGCTACTTGCAGTAACAACATTTACTTGATTAAAAACTAAACAACAATGGTGTAAGAAGAGTGAGGAAATAAATACTGTTGTACTGTAAAAAAACCCCAAACAAACCACAATCAACCCCATCCCTTCCCCTAAAGGAACCCCACCAACAGCAAAGAATACATTTCCTACTTAAGAGGAGTGGGGGAAAGTCCCTTTTTTCTTGTTTGTTTGGCTTTTTTAATAAAAATTTGTATACTCCACAATGGCAGATCTTTTTCACTGTTTTAATGCTTAGCTGCAAGATCTCTGCATAGTGTTACTTACACTAGGGACTGACAACATCCTCGTAGACGCTGCTGTGGCAACTACAGTGCTTACTGCAGTCGCACCACAGGACAGACTCTAGCATGCCAGCAATTGTCTCATCACATCATTAGCAAAAGCAGAACTGCTTTGAAGCTGTAGAGACCTTCAAGTTACAAGTAGACCATCTAGGTGAAAAGAAAACATCCTCAAGGCTAGCGTGCAAGGGCCAGAGTAGCAGCAGCCCTTGAAACTGGCCCACAGTGTGGAAGTGCTTGTGGTGTTTCTGCAATAAATGGTTCAGTCATGATGTTAGAAAGAGGTAACATCATAGAATCATGGAATTGTT
>WBNH01003904.1:0-13732 GCA_013401255.1 Urocolius indicus
CATCCCAGACCCACTACAACTTGCTATTTGTGTTAGAGGAATTTGGCACTTCTTAGTTAGAAGTTATTACTTTGGGTTGGTTAAAATATAGTGCTGCTCTAATGTGCAAGGGGGAGAAAAGTCTCTGAACAGTGCATTGTTCCAAAGTCTGAGACTTCTGATCCATGCACTGGGCCCTACTGTATCGGAGTGCAGGTGGTCCTGCCAGGGTGGTTACACTAGGGGAAGACTAATGATTTTCTTTATCTTAATGCAGATCCGCTCCATTGCCATCATTGCTGAGGGCATTCCAGAGGCCCTGACTCACAAACTGACAAGACTGCTGATAAAAAAGGAGTCACTATCATTGGACCTGCAACTGTAAGTCCTGATGACCTTTTTCTCCTCTTGTCCATCTGTCTTCATCTTCAGATCAGCTTTCTCGGAAATATAAAGTATATCCTGCATTCCATTTTGTCTTTAGTCATGTAAAATGCATGTTAGCTTCTCATTTTGAGGTCACCTTACTGCTGTGTTCAGTTTTGGGTCCCTCACAACAAGAAGGATATTGAGGTGCTGGAGCATGTCCAGAGATGGGCACTGGAACTGGGGAAGGGGCTGGAGCACAAGTGTGATGGGGAGCAGCTGAGGGAGCTGGGGATGTTCAATCTGGAGAAGAGGAGGCTGAGGGGAGACATGAGCACTCTTTGCAACTTCCTGACAGGAGACTGTAGTGAGGTGGGAGTTGGTCCCTTCTCCCAAGTAAAATGATGGGATAAGAGGAAATGGGCTCAAGTTTCCCATGGGAAGGTTTAGATTGGAGCAGGGTAAGATCTTTTTCCCTGAGAGGGTTGTCAGCCCCTGTGCCAGGCTGCCCAGGGAGGTGGGGGAGTCCCCATCCCTGGAGCTATTGCAAAGCTGTGAAGCTGAGGTGCTGAGGGCCAGGGGTTAGTGGTGGGCTTGGCAGTGTGAGGGCAGGGGGTGGACTCCATGAGCTTAAAGGGCTTTTCCAATCACAATGATTCTATGATTCTGTATCTCACATGAAGCACAGGAACATTTCTGTGTATTTTAAGGGACTTTTACATCTGTCTCTAACTTTCTTGTAGGTTGGTGGGATCAAACCAGGTTGTTTTAAAATAGGCAACACAGGAGGCATGTTGGATAATATCTTGGCATCAAAACTGTACCGGCCTGGCAGTGTGGCTTATGTCTCAAGGTCTGGAGGAATGTCCAATGAGCTCAACAACATCATCTCCCGAACCACTGATGGGGTGTATGGAGAGGTGGCCATTGGAGGAGACAGGTAGGAATATGCATCTTCAACACAGACACCATTTTTTAAGTCAGTGAAGAGAAGAAAATTGGAGGAAGAAGGAAGGTAGGCTGTTAATTTCTTTTTCCTTCAGGAAAGTTTATGAAACAAATTCAACTTCTACCATTTTCTTTCTATCCTACCCAGATATCCTGGTTCAACTTTTATGGGTCATGTCTTACGTTATGAGGATACTCCTGGAGTGAAAATGATTGTAGTGCTTGGAGAGGTGAGTGAGACCAGTTTGCTCCTATCTGAGAAATACCCATGTGTTTTGCTTCGAGAGCATCTGGCCTGGCTGCAAGGTTACTAAATAACAGCTGCAGATAGGTGGCAGCTATTTATGCTGTTCCTCCAAATCCCAATTTTTATTTCATGCTTCTTTAATCAAAAGAAATTGAATGTACTCCCTCCACAGATGAGCAGTCTCCCCTACTTTAAAAAAAAAATCAAATAAGGAAGCTTTGTTCTGATACTTCAGTTGTTCCTCAATGAAAAAGGAGAAAAAAAAAAATCTAATAAATACTTTCTAGTGCATCTTGGAGCTGATTTCTACAGAAGTGAAAAGTTTTGAACCAGCTCAGCTCTTCTTCTTTCTGCAGATTGGAAGCACAGAAGAGTATAAGATCTGCAGGGATGTTAAAGAAGGTCGTATCACCAAGCCAGTGGTGTGCTGGTGTATTGGTACTTGTGCCACAATGTTCTCTTCAGAGGTACATGAAAAAATGGGGGCAAATGCATAAGATAAATATGTATCCATGGCAGGAAGAATGAAACCCAGCTCCTCTCACTGTGCCTAAACCTTCCAGAATTGTCAGTAGGAACTTCACATGCAGGAATCAAATATAAATGATAAAGGCTTTTTGTGCTTCTGTAGTCTGCCACTGGAGATTTCCAAAGGATTCTGCATAGTTGTAAAGGGAGCCCAAAGATTCCAGGGAACACAGCAGAATGTAAGAGCCACCTGCATCCGGAGTGGGAATGGGAAAGATGCATCTTAAACAGCTCTGGAGAGTAGGGGAATTAAGGGAGGCAGAGCATCAATGGATGAGCCTGAGGTGATTCCAGATCAGAAAATGCCTAACCTATTGCAGTGCTGACTGTAATCACAACCAAGAGTTCTGTTATCACAAAAAAGGCAGATGTGCAGTTAGTGGTATTCCTCTGTTACCAGTTTCCTAGTCAGTTCTTCATTCTCTTTTACTCTCTGCAGGTAAACAGCTTGTATTCCTTACTGCTGCCTCTTTTCTTGTTTGTAGGTACAGTTTGGCCATGCAGGAGCTTGTGCCAACCAGGCTTCTGAAACGGCTGTTGCAAAGAATCAAGCCTTGAAGGAGGCTGGTGTGTTTGTTCCCCGGAGTTTTGATGAGCTGGGAGAGGTCATTCAGTAAGTCACACTAACAGGGCACCTTCAGTGGGGGACAAAAACTGTTAGGGAAGTGGTTTTTAGCCTGATAAAGGAATATATTCCTACTTAAAAAAAGCAACTTCTATTCCTTATGGGTTTTTAAGGTCTAGATTAAGGCCACCTCACTTGCATCTCTTAAAAGGACTGAAGTTAATAAATGGATTCTCTCCCTAGGTCTGTCTACCAGGATCTTGTGGCCAAAAGAGTGATTGAACCAGCTGCGGAAGTGACTCCTCCAACTGTGCCAATGGATTACTCCTGGGCAAGGGTGAGCTGTGCTTTTACCTGCTTTTATGGTTCCTCAGGATGTTTGCTGGGATTCTGGATATTTATGGAGGTAGTGTTGCCTTGGGGTTATACCTTGCACTTTATAGTGTTACTTGTGAGCTCACTGGCTACGCTGGTTCTAGGCTGCAGAATCTGCTCTGAGGGCAAGCTTAAGGCATTGTTGTTTGACCACTTGTCTCCTATTGCCCCTTGCTTCTAAGGTGGGTTGTTTGAAATGCCATCTTTATGCTGTGATTTCAGGAGCTGGGTCTGATCTACAAACCAGCTTCCTTTATGACAAGCATCTGTAATGAGAGAGGTCAGGAACTGATTTATGCTGGGATGCCAGTCACTGAGGTCTTCAAAGAAGGGATGGGAATTGGAGGGGTTCTGGGCCTGCTCTGGTTTCAAAGGAGGTGAAGCAGCTTTTGGAAAAGTTTACAGATTCTTTGGCTTGAAGTTTTTCTTGTTTATTAATAGACTCTTAAGGAAAAAAAAAAGTAACTCCAGGATTCATTTGTGAATGTAGATTCACTGGAAATGCCATCTCTGTATTCCCTCTCCTGATACCACATCAGCATTTTGAGGCTTCATACAGCATGTTTTAGTCTTTGGATGAAGTTTTCCACAAGTCTTGTGGTATACTTGAGGCAATTCCTCCATTCTAGGCCCATTTCCCACTCTTGACTATTTGCTTATTGTAATTGTTCCCTTGACCCTGTAGAGATTGAGGAGTTTGCGAACATTTTGCTAACCAGTCTACAGGGAACCTGAATGGTAGATGTTTACTGCCTTCATTCAATGGTACTTTTATTAGAGGCTCTCTTGGCAGTAGCTGGAATCTCTGGCTCAGCAGAAGAGGATGAACAGAATAGCACAGCCTCATGCCTCCCGTCAAGGGGATCCCCAGAGCTCACTCATCAGCCTGTGTGCAAACTCAGCCTACCAAACTGACCCTCAGGTGTGAGCTAAACAGCTCCTGTGGGAGCTGGATAAAAATCTGATCTCTGAGAAAGATACCAGGATGCCCTGATGGGTATGGTGACCCTACAGCTCCCTTTCTCTGTTCTGTTTCTTTCAAGCATACACCTAAAGCAAAAGTCACTGTCATCACGTGTCTTGTCATGCATTTTTCTTTATGATAAATGACTTCAGTCTTTTTCTTGCTCAGGTTACCAAAGTATGCCTGCCAGTTCATTGAGATGTGTCTGATGGTAACAGCAGATCATGGTCCTGCTGTGTCTGGAGCCCACAACACCATTGTCTGTGCAAGAGCTGGGAAAGATCTCATCTCAAGTCTCGCTTCAGGCCTTCTTACTATTGTAAGTACCTGATCTCCAGAGGATTTAGCTTGGTTATTCATTATTCTGTCTAGGCTTTATTACTACTAAATTAACACTTAGATTGAGCTGTAGAGTCGTGGACAGGTTGTGTCTCTTTACTTGCACTTTCAATTTCTGTTGAATTCAATTTCTAATAGCTTGATGCTCTAGGTTTAAATCCTAGTCCATTTTTTTTTCTAGCAAGTAAGACTATTTTGATAATGTCTCATTTGAGTATAGAAATACTCTGTAGAGGCCAAAATGCTGTCAGCACTGTACCTATGTGGTTGCCTAGTCTCTTCCAAGACTCATAAGAAAAAATGTGACTAAACAGTTTAGATTGCATTTCTCTGTATGCTCTGTCTCTAGTGGAGATGCATTGGCTGCATACTGGCATTTAAGTTATAAATAGATGCTTTATCTCAGGTGCCAGCCTAACTGGCATTCATGAATGCCAGTGACAGGCAAGGCAGATGGGGAAGATAATCTTGNCGTGTCTTGTCATGCATTTTTCTTTATGATAAATGACTTCAGTCTTTTTCTTGCTCAGGTTACCAAAGTATGCCTGCCAGTTCATTGAGATGTGTCTGATGGTAACAGCAGATCATGGTCCTGCTGTGTCTGGAGCCCACAACACCATTGTCTGTGCAAGAGCTGGGAAAGATCTCATCTCAAGTCTCGCTTCAGGCCTTCTTACTATTGTAAGTACCTGATCTCCAGAGGATTTAGCTTGGTTATTCATTATTCTGTCTAGGCTTTATTACTACTAAATTAACACTTAGATTGAGCTGTAGAGTCGTGGACAGGTTGTGTCTCTTTACTTGCACTTTCAATTTCTGTTGAATTCAATTTCTAATAGCTTGATGCTCTAGGTTTAAATCCTAGTCCATTTTTTTTTCTAGCAAGTAAGACTATTTTGATAATGTCTCATTTGAGTATAGAAATACTCTGTAGAGGCCAAAATGCTGTCAGCACTGTACCTATGTGGTTGCCTAGTCTCTTCCAAGACTCATAAGAAAAAATGTGACTAAACAGTTTAGATTGCATTTCTCTGTATGCTCTGTCTCTAGTGGAGATGCATTGGCTGCATACTGGCATTTAAGTTATAAATAGATGCTTTATCTCAGGTGCCAGCCTAACTGGCATTCATGAATGCCAGTGACAGGCAAGGCAGATGGGGAAGATAATCTTGTGTTTGTTTTGTACCGGAACCGTGGAGTTCTTTGCTATAATTCCCTTTGTGTATTGCACCCAGGGTGACCAGTTTGGTGGAGCACTGGATGCTGCAGCTAAAACATTCAGTAAAGCCTTTGACAGTGGGATTATTCCTATGGAGTTTGTGAATATGATAAAGAAAGAAAGCAAACTGATCATGGGCATTGGACACAGAGTCAAATCAGTAAGAAAACTGCATTAGTACATTGTTTCTTATGGGAGTGTTGGGGAGAGAAAAAAACAAAGGAAAGAAAATTAGTAACTTGCAGAGACATTTATTGACCAAAATTCTCCTGAACTTAACATAGTACAGCTTATGGCAAGTACCTACATAAGAGGCTATGTTGCCGCTGCAGGCAACACTACATGGTGGTTCAGACTGATCTCCCAGCTCTCTGACAGTCGAGGGAAAGGATCACTGCACACACGGTGTGGATGGTGCTCTGTCTCCGTCTCCGCTTTATTGTTTATGTTATGCCCTTATATCTGCTGGCATAAGCACCTCCTCTCTCTCCGCCCCATGCCAGACCTCTCACTTCCTCTTCACTCCTCGCGTTACAATCCGAGATCTTCCGGACGCCTACTACAAGGCTACATCAGTGATTTTAATGTGTTCTTAACTTGTAGATAAATAACCCAGATATGAGAGTTCAGATTCTGAAAGACTACGTGAAGCAGCATTTCCCTGCCACCTCACTGTTGGACTATGCACTTGAAGTAGAAAAAATTACAACTTCCAAGGTAAAATGTACTAGTATTTAGCTCCTCTTGAGCATTCTGTCTTACTGGAGGAAGAGTGGCAAGGGGTTAATATTGTATTTTAATTGTATTGCTTCATAAATTGTTGCTAGGAGGTTGTTTTTCTATGGTACAACTACAGTTTGGTAAGGCTGAAGACATTTGTTTGACAGCAGGAAAATGATGAACAAAGCAAAACCTGTTATCTGTGTGTCCACTGTCCACACTAGAACTGCTGTATTCTTTAAATCTGAGCATACCTGATGGGCTGTGACAGATAATCTCAGTGGTTTGAACCAGATGCAGTTTGGGGCTCTTTTCCCATCATTCATGTT
Source organism: Urocolius indicus (assembly GCA_013401255.1). Lineage (NCBI taxonomy): Eukaryota > Metazoa > Chordata > Aves > Coliiformes > Coliidae > Urocolius > Urocolius indicus. The sequence continues at coordinate 6,580 of WBNH01003904.1, forward strand.
AAGCATGGCTGTTGCTCAAGTTGTTGAACAGCTTTCTCTATTGCTAGTGTTTTATGCCTATAATTAGGGGCAACCTTCAAATTACCCTTGAGGATGGAAGTCGCCAGGTGACCATCATTTGTTGCTGTTAACATCTTGTATTTCATTTCTTGCAGAAACCAAATCTTATCCTGAATGTAGATGGCATTATTGGAGCTGCCTTTGTTGACTTACTCAGGAATTGTGGCTCTTTCACACGGCAAGTATGTAGTGGGCTGTTTCTCTTGGATCGTGGTCCTATAAAAAGGGAGACACGCTGCCAGCTCATGTGGGGCCAGGATTTCAAAAGAACATTGTGAAAGAAATGTAGCCTGGACTTAGGGGTGGAAAGCTTTTCACATTAATTCAGTGTTGCTACAAGGGCTAGAGTGGATTCTCAGCCTTTCTAAGATTGATTCCTTAAACAGATGAGGAACTACTAATTTTTTTTTTCTTTTCTAGAGAAGAAGCAGATGAATATGTTGATATAGGAGTTCTTAATGGCATCTTTGTACTAGGCAGGAGTATGGAATTCATTGGTAAGTTTGCCCCTTCCATCTTACTGGGGGATGCCCTGTCCCTGTGAACTTGAGACAAATGTGAACCCCTGGGGGACTCAGACTAAACTGTTACTTGTAGTAATCCAGAAATCAAAGTTGTGTCAAGGCAAAGACTAGGAGGAACAGCAATTTTGTAACATTAAACCACTATCCTTTTAGTACACTACCTGGATCAGAAGAGATTGAAGCAAGGTCTGTACTGTCACCCATGGGATAACATATCCTATGTTCTACCAGAGCACATGACCATGTGAGAACCTGTAGTGTTGCCTCAGAGTTTCACTTACAAGATGACAGAATCCTGCACAGAGGACAGCCACAAATGGGACTTTGATGTATAAAGGCCATTGGTACATAGACAATGAGCTGCCTGGTCAAACTGTGAAAAACAACTGTTTTATAAGAATAGAAACTTACTCTAATAAAACCAAAACTTGTGATATACCTGCTGTATTTAATATTGTCTCTCACCCTTTTATTTTGTCTACTTGTTTCATTTTATTTCCAGAAAAGATTTTACAGGATTGGGGGGGGGAATATGTTTTGCTCATAGATCTTCCACAAATTCAATAAGACAGCCTATTAGTCTGGTAGCAAGCTGTAACTTTTCCTGATAGAGGGGAAAGTACCCATCATTCCCATAAGCTGTGACTTGATTTTTTTATTGTTGTTGGTTGGTTTCCAATTTCAGTTCTCATCTTCAGTCTTGATTGTATCCTAAATAGTGGGACTACTGCTGATGTATAACCGATGTTATAACCAAACTCTGGTGTAGCAATTTAAAGTGTAAAGTTATAACATACTGGTTAAAACTGTGAACCTACATGTATTCCGGTGTCTGTATTTATGCAAACACACTTCCATTTACTATTAGAGTGCTAGTATATGGAGTGTCACTCGTTCTCTGCAGCTGCAACAATCTCAATAACTTCAGCATCCTCCTTGTCTGTATATTGTAACCTAACTCAAATAAACAATACACTGCTAACTTATGCTTTTTCTACTTTTGGCTTCTAAAAGTTTATCCTAAATGGTGTCTAATGGGATGTGGGACAAGCTGAGAACCAGTCACATAACAAAATACCCAGCCTTAAAGCAATTATTCTTTTCATGGTTTGTGTTTTAGTTGATTTGGAAGGTGGGGGGGGGGAAAGAACACAACAGACAGACGGACCACAAACCACCCACACCACCCTCCAGACTTATCCTGCCATGTTTCAGTGTAGGTCAAAAAGATGAAATATGTCAAAGCAGAGAAGAAATAGGAGGAAAGGCATTGCCTATAACTGATACAGCATTAGACATGTTAGGGAACTTTATCATGTTGTACAGTAAACATGAAATCAGCTACAGCTTGCTTAATTCTAATTAAATATGTACCTTAGAGTGAGTGAATTCCTCTTATAAAGTCCCTATCCTGCAGGCTTGCCTGAGAGAGCAAGAGTAAGGAGAGGAAAAAGTAGTCAAAAGGGGAGAGCTCACGGTTCTGAAAAGAACTATGTGTTTATTTCTGGTCTATGCTACCTTTGCAGTTTAGCAAAGAGCTTCCTTTGCATCTGTGATGTGCCAAATCATGAGGATCACTGTCTGAACCTCTGCCCTGCCACTGTCTTAGCTACCCAGACAGCACCTGGGGCACCCGGGCCAGCTCAAGGCTCAGTCCTTGTTAAGGAAATTATATTCGTAAAAGCCAACTGGATCATAAATCATCAAAGGACTCTGCATCGGACCCACTTCCCTCTTCACAAAGAGAAACGACAATAATGTGCCATATATACTAGAGCTCACTCCTTTTTCTTTCCCTATCCTGTAACTACCTAATTTCCAGGTATTAAAAGTCATCTGCACTGCATTAATGAAGTGTCAGTCCGATTCTTATCGGCAATGGCTGCAATTCTGTTAGGCTGAGGTGTGTGGCAGCTTAAAATTTTTGAAGAATCAGGATCTCACATAAGGGATCTCTCTCTTGGCGGGGATTTCGCGCTCGGCGGGCGGGAGCTCCCTGAAGGCTGAGGAGCGGGTCCCGCCTGCCCCCGTCCCGCCTATCGCCTGAGGCGGGCAGGTGGAGGGCCTAGTGCCCTTGCCGCGGTGCTCGCCCTCTGCTCACTGGGGAACGAGGGGGACACTCACCTCGGCCGCACCCCTTTTGCCCCCAGGTGAGGGTGGCTCGGACTGAAGGGACACCCACCCGTAACTCTACCGCGCGCCCCGGCCACCATTATACCAGCGGCGGCACCGCCCCGCTATGAGGCAGTGTTGCGCGCGCGCTGCCGGCGTCCCGATCATTACCTGTCATGTCGGACAAGATGGCAGCGGCCGCGGCTTCCCCTCAGCCGCAGGCGAGCCCCGACCCGCCGGCGGTGGACGCGGAGAGCGGAGCCCCCCGCGGCGGCGGGGTGGATGGGGAGACTGAAGCGGAAGAGTTTGGGTGCCCGGTGCACTGCTCCGACTTGGCCTGGCGACAGAACGAGCAGCGCCGGCACGGCCTCTACTGCGACATCACTTTGGCGTTCAGCAGCGGGCAGCCCGGAGCGGCCCGCGAGTACAGAGCGCACCGTTCTGTCCTGGCCGCCGCCACCGAGTACTTCACTCCGCTGCTCTCAGGGGGCTTTGCGGAGTCGCGCTCGGGACGTGTGGAGCTGCAGAAGTGGAGCTCGGAGGGCGGCCCCGACCCCGACACGGTGGAGGCCGTCATCAGCTTCATGTACACTGGTACCATCCGCGTTAGCCCCGGCAACGTCCACGAGGTGCTGGAGATGGCTGACAGGTGAGCATGGCCCCGGGGGGAGCAGGAGCTGGCGGCGACCGGGCCTTTGGCTACCAGGCCACAGCATCAGCCCCGTTTGTTTGTTCTGCAGGTTTCTGCTGACCTGGTTAAAAGAGTTCTGTGGAGAGTTTCTGAAGAAGAAACTCAACCTCTCCAACTGTGTTGCGGTTCACAGCTTAGCCCATATGTATTCCTTGAATCAGCTGGCCCTCAAAGCTCAGGATATGATCAGGAGAAACTTACACAAAGTTATCCAAGATGAGGAGTTCTACACTTTGCCCTTTCACCTCATCAGAGATTGGCTCTCAGACTCAGAGATCACAGTGGACTCTGAAGAAATCCTCTTTGAGACTGTTTTGAAGTGGGTTCAGAAGAATCCCAAGGAACGAGAGAGGTACTTTGAAGATCTTTTTAAGCTGCTTAGATTGTCTCAGATGAAACCCACTTACCTTACTTGCCACGTCAAATCTGAAAAGCTGGTATTGAGCAATGAAGTCTGTGTTAAATTAGTGTCTGAAGCTGTGGAGAGTCATGCCTTGAGATCTGAGAACCTACAGTCTGGTAATCTACAACATTCTGCTTGTCCTGTAGCATTGTTGCCACGTTTTGGACAAAACATGGATGTCATTATGGTGATCGGTGGTGTGTCGGAGGGAGGAGATTACTTGAGTGAGTGCGTAGGGTATTTCATCAATGAGGATAGGTGGGTAAACTTACCACACATACATAATCACCTTGATGGACATGCTGTTGCTGTGACAGAGTCTTATGTTTATGTGGCAGGCTCCATGGAGCCAGGGTTTGCCAAGACTGTAGAAAGGTACAATCCAAACAGAAATATTTGGGAGCAAGTTTCAAATCTGATTACCAGGAAGCATTCTTTTGGCCTTACTGAAGTTAAAGGAAACTTGTACAGTATTGGTGGACACGGCAATTTCAGTCCTGGCTTTAAAGATGTGGCCATTTATAATCCTGAGCAAGACAAATGGCTTAACCTGGAGTCAGCACCAAAGATTCTTCGTGATGTCAAAGCTGTTTCTGTAGAAGACCGGTTTGTTTATGTTGCTGCTCGTACCCCGGTTGACAGTGATAATGAAGATGGATTGAGGGCAGTTATTATCAGATACGATGCTGAAACGAGGCAGTGGCAGGATGTAGAGTCTCTGCCCCTCATTGATAATTATTGTTCTTTTCAGATGTCTGTTTCTAACACAAACTTCTACCATACAGCATCGTGCTGCCCCAAGAGTTACCTTATAGATAACAAGGAAGCCAAGATAAAGATCTCTGGCAGTGCCTCAGATGAAATACTTGAAAGCTTACCCCCAGAGGTGCTTAGCATTGAAGGAGCAGCTATTTGTTATTATAAAGATGATGTTTTTATCATTGGTGGGTGGAAGAACAGCGATGATATAGACAAACAATACAGGAAAGAAGCCTATCGTTACTGTGCTGAGAGGAAGCGCTGGATGCTTTTGCCTCCCATGCCTCAGCCTCGCTGCAGGGCCACAGCCTGCCATGTGAGAATTCCCTTCAGGTGCTTGCAGGGAACACAAAGGTACCCTATGCCACAAAATTTGATGTGGCAAAAAGATAGAATAAGGCAAATGCAAGAAAGACAGATGCAGGAAATACACCGACACTCCCTAAGCTTACGGAGAATGCCACGCTCACAAATTGAGTGCTAGTTTCTGAAATACCATTCTTCCTCATGAATCTAGGAAATACTGTGCTAAACCACTTCCTTAGGCTTGAAATGTCTTTATAAGACATGAGGGTGTTGGTTGGATTTAATGCATAAAAACAGCGTCTTTTATGTATTGAAAAATAAGATAGTTGGAAATTGAGGATGGATGGGAATTGAGAAACTGAGTCCAACAGTATTACTTAATGGTTCCCAGAGAAGAACTGTAGCCTATAATTGGGCTGTGAAATATGTGTTACTTCTCTCTTCAGATCTTTGCTTTCAAGGGTCTCTGTAGACTTAGTGTCTAACAGTTCTATTTTGAAAATCAAAGTTCTCTATCTTAATAATTTAGTTGTTATATTAGTGTGTGCTTGACAGCACTCGTTTTCTTTGCACTTGTATATTTACGTTCCTTTGATCCTCTCCTCAGTGACTAAACTTCACATATTATTGGTGTTAGTGTACTTAGCTTTCCCAAGTTGGAGACAAGTGCAATAGTTATACCTATGTATGAAAACAAAAGCACAATCTTTCTTTATAAAACTACTTCAAGATGTTTCTATGTGTATTATTTTGTATCTGTATGTATCTGCAAAGTTTGTTAATAGATGGATGACTGGTGGAACACAAGACACGGAGAAATTGAGGTAGTAGATCTTATTTCAGGTATGTTAGAAGATGTTCTGAGTTTGTCTTTGACAGCTTCATTAGAAACTTGGGTCAACAATCAGCCTGATGAAAGGAGTGAAAACCAGCAAAGTAGCCACCCACCAACAGTGACTATTCACTTCTAGCAGTGTGGATTAGTAAGAAAGATTATTTCACAGTAATAGATTGAAACCAAACTTACTTATAGATCCTTTCTCAAATGTTACACACGTTTTAATTCTAGTGAAAATGTGTTTAGAATAACCCCCACAAATCTGTTTCCAGTCTGACCTTTTGACAATCAGTACCCCTTGCCTTCGGTATACGTTCCTGAGAAACTTTTAGTAGCTGTGCTGCAGTGCTCCTTAACAATTGAGCACTTGTATTCCTTTTTAAAGGAGATAGTTGAGTTTTCAGGGTCTCAAAGCATTTGAATTTCCCCACTTAACTTTGGCAGTATGATTTAAGCTGATTTTAAATACCTTTTGGCATTTCAAGGTGGTTTACATACACCAGTGCCCTGTTTGGCTCTGGTTTGCTTCCTACTATGCTCCCCAAAAAAAGAACGTGAAATCTTTCCTTTGGATTATCACTGTCTCTCAGTTCACTGTCCTGCTGCACACTCCTCCTCCCTGATACACCAGGAGGGTTTAGGTTAATAATGGATTTAGTGCATCCTTCCTGCCTCCTTCCCCATCCTTCTCTTCATTTGAATGTTCCAGGTTTTCACATGCAGCCTAACTCAGGATCTTAGGGAAGGGAAAGGGAGGAGTAACCAGGGTACTCCAAAACTTATGTAGACAAATGTTGGAGAATGTTTACTGTCTTTGATTCATATGATGGTTTCCTGGTGTTTTTGATGTGGGCAAATTCTTTGCAAAAGAACTTTTAAACAGTTTGAGGTTTTGTTTTGTTTTTTAATTTTTTAGCTTTCTGAGCTGATACTTCTCATTTTCTAATTCAGCAGGCAACCTAGATCATATCTGAAACACTGGGTAAGTCTTTCAGCCATGTAGTATATAAAGATTTCTCTGATGTATATGTTCCTTAATGCTCTACTTTGCAGTTCACTTGCCACTTTTTTATCAGTAACTTATCTTTTTTTCTAATAGAATAATACAGCCTTGTTTTAAAACAAACAAAAAAAAACAATTAACAAACAAACCTTGAAAATCTTAATAGTTTAGTCTCAATTTACTCATCTGTGGTAACCATGTTGTATTTTATTTGACTGTTGGATTGTTATGCAAGGGCAGATGAAATTGTACAGTGCAAGAGAGGAAATGGATGAACTTGCTCAGGTTTAAGGCTGATATTCAGAAGTGACTGTTACCAAATGGGCTCATGCAGGCCTGTGAGCGAGAGGTTTATCAGGTAGAGTTTAACCCATGAACTCTTGCAAATTTGGCTGGAGTAGTTTAAGAATCACTACAGCAGGGATTGGGAATAAAAGTGTGAAAATGCCTCACAGCT
>WBNH01003905.1:0-35520 GCA_013401255.1 Urocolius indicus
TTCCTACGGGAACGGGCAACAAACCTAGTGCCAAGCAAGACATGATGTCTATGTGAAATCAAAACTTGCACATCCAACCTAAATGTCTCTATGATTCGACTTTAAAGCCCACTTCCCTCCACTCATCATCTCCACCAGGCAGGAGGGAAATATCCAGGTCTGATCCACCTTGACCTGGGAGCAGCCTGTGGCCTGGGCTGGGCCATATGCACATGCCCAGGTTCAGGAAACACAACCCAGACTGAATCAAAAGGAGAAACAGTAGAAATGTGAAAGTCGGGTGAAGTATTGGGAATTACCCTAGCATTGGGAGAATTGATCTGAAATTAATTTTTAAAAAAAGAAGTTCAACTCAGATCACATGCAAAGTGTCAGGCTTTGAAGGGACGAATCAAAGACACGAGTCTAAAACAGTGAAGGACCTGAGTAGTAAGCATTAGCCACAATGAATCCCAAATCCCCTCTTAGCCTCACGTTTCAGTGATTCAGTGGGTATTTGCCACCTTCACTCTTACTAAAACAAACACATTTAAACTATTGTTACATACATCTATTTTGTGATCTTGTGTATTCTCTGCACGCTGGACTCATCCTTTGACCATCAAGTTATTAAATGACAAGCAACGTCTAACTGTCTGCAAAGGTCACGTGTTGTAGAAAACCTTCCCTCCAGAAGCCTGTCAGCTTGAGGGACACACTGTCATGGTTTAGCAAAGAGTTGCTTTCGCTTGGTAACAGGGGAAGCGGGTTGCAGTGAAGACCCAGCAAAAGTTTTTGGACTCTCCCCAGGCTCCTGGGTGCAGACCCACCCCCCAGCCCAGCTAGGTCAATCTGGCACCTCTGCGATCGCTATTTGGGGATGGGAATTTGAAGTGCTTGGCAGGAGGTGTAAGGGTGGTACAAGATGGAGGCGACCATGCGGACCCCACAGTCAGAGAAAGAGGAAAGAAGGAGGAGCACCAGACCAGAGACCCCTCTGCAAACCGTGGTGAGAACGCAGGCAGTACCCCTGCAAACCTATGGATGGCAGAACTGAGAGCCAGCAGCAGCCTCCGTGTGAGTGCGCCCGGACGGGCTAGAGACTGTGTGGGGAGGCGGCCGTGGCACAGGACATGCTGGAGAGCCTGTGAGCCGCAGAGCAGCCCCACACGAGAGGCAGAGAGGAGCTGCAAATGTGCATCGGTGCAGCCCGTGCAGGGCTGCCATGTGTGTGAGGTACCCCACGGACTTGTAGGGAGGACTGGTGTGGAGCCCACCTGTCCTGAGATTAGACAAACGGCAGAAGCCATCAGGAACGGACTGACTGAAACCCCCACTCCCTGCCCCCCTGGGCCGTTCAGGGGGGACGGAGGTAAAAACACCAGGATCAGGGCTCTGAGCCCGGGAAGAGGGGAGGAGTGGGGAGCAGGTGGTCTTAAAGGGCTGGTCGGACTCTTTGTCTTTGTACCATTCTGTGTTGTTTTGTTTTGGTTCTGTTTTGGGGTTTTATGCTGTAGTTGGTATTAAATTATTTTCTGTTTTCTTCCCCAAGCCGAGTAGCCTGGTCTGTTTTGTCCTGGACCTTAAGCAGCAATTAAGCTCTCCCTGCCCTTTAGCAATCCTCAAGTCTTTGGTACTTGATGCTAATCGTGGTCTTTTGTTCCCTGATGGGCCTAAACCAGGACACATGCCAGCACTCATCCCTGGCTTGGGAAACTCCAAATGCCTGTTACACTTGAACATTGAAACAAACTTTGAAAGATGAGCTCCCCAAATGCTATGGGACACCCTGAAGCTGCTTCCCAGCACAGCAGCCCTCGTGTTTCATGGCAAACCAGAAACCTAAGTGTCTCCAATGGTTTAGAGCGTTTGCACTTCATAACACAGGCACCACACTTTCACTGTCTCTGGTTCAAACAAGTTATCTGCCAAGTTGTGATGGGTTCTGCAAAACAGTCAAACACCTTTTCACAGTGTGACTCAGTGTATGTTCAGTTACATAAACAGCAACGGGATCCCATAATCGCTACATTCCACCTGACGGAAGCCCACTGCACTCTGTCAACTCACAGACCTCAAATTATTATCCCTATGTCTTGGAAAGCATCAACAATGTATTAAGTGCTTTAAAGTAATGCTTAAAAACCCAGGTGCCTCAAGCTGCTTAATAAAGAGCATGGCAGGCAGACATACTCCCAGAAAGGGAACGTGGAAACCAGAATGAAAGAGCTATGAAGCACAAGCGACCTTCATTTAATTACTTGACTTTGAGCTTCCTGGCCTTTGTACCATTTAGATTTTCTTCAGTAAAACTGATTTTCAGGGCTCGTTGGTAGGAATTGGCTGTCTAGAAATGGGCCAATTAAAGGGTTTTCTGTACATTTTTTCATTCTCAACTGTTGGGTTTCATTAGGTTAAAATGATGGGTGATGCATTTCTCATTTACTTGGTTATTATCAATTCCTTACCCACATTTTGAAGCCAAAAATGTCTTGTGATAGAAACAGGAATCCAATGGAATTGTTCACAAGCTATTGTGACAAGGGGAGTAGGCATTTCATAGACTCATAGAATGGTAGGGGTGAGAAGGGACCTTTAGAGATCATCCAGTCCAATCCCCCTGCAGAAGCAGGTTCACATAGAACAGGTGGCATAAGAACATGTCCAGGCATGTCTTGAAGACCTCCAAGGAAAACTTTGTGTGAGAAACAGAGGAAAATAAGATCAGCGTGTCAAAAACCTGTAAGTAAAGGTAACTGCTCATGAAATAAAGGCAATGTCCTACATGGCCACTGAGCTGAACACCAGCCTGTATCTGGTGACAGAGTCCCTCCAGACTGCCCAAGACCTTGCCCACCTGGGCCTTGCTTTTATTCGTGAATTAAAAGAGAAATGCATACTTTTCAGCCCTCAGTTGCCTCCTCAGCTTTAACACACTCCTGTTTGGAAGCCAGCTGAACACATGGGAGCTCCAGAGACACTCTCTCTGCCCGTACAGGGAGAGGCTCTATTCTCAGCACTTCAGACCTGGGGCTGCAGGTGCCTGGCCATAGAACGTTGGGCCTGCCTCAGGTCCTGCCTTTAATAGAGAATAAACACCACTTAAATATCCTTCTCATTACGTTTCAGTAACTTTTAAAAGAGTTAAGCCTGAAATTATTCCCAGGTGAACTGCAGTCTGGCCTGTGCTTACTTCTGAAACGATGCACTGTGTGTGTGTTTCTTTGGTGTGAAAGGTAAGCTTTGCACACTTTGATTTTCCTGAAGGGAAACACTGGAGTTATGAACAATAACCTGTCTCTGAAACCATTGATAAGAGGGGGGGTTCTGACCTGAGCACCACGAGGATTTCATCATTCAGGATAAAGAGAAGCTTCCTCCAAGGTGAACTGTGTCTTGCAGAAGTCAAGCCTTGTCTCTGCCAACTTGTGGTGCCCAATGTCTGGGTTTGGTCACTCCCTGTAATCCCTCTGATATCAGAAGAGCCTTCCCCAAGCAGCTGGGAAGTACCTATGTTTTGTTTTCAGGAAAAGGCACGTGATGGAACAATCCAGCTTGCGGGAGGTCTGAACAGAGAGGCATGCTCCATGGCCCTGAGGCAGCTCCCCAAGCATCCGATCCCCAGTGCCAGTTGTGCACAGGGACAGGGACAGGGACAGGGAGGCTTTTTCTTTTTTAAAAAAAAATACAGAGTTATCAATATGTTGCTCTTCTTAAAATCTCTCCCCTGAATCCTTTAACAAAAAAAAAAAAAATGCAGGCTTTTAATCTGCAGCAACAACAGTACCAGGAAAACAATGTGTGCTACCGAAGTGCCACCTGCTGTACTGACTAAAGGGTCCCACAATGGCAGGACTGCATCCTGCCAGGCTCTCAGGCTGCAACTGGATTCTCCAGCTTTTCACAAGCTATTTCTTTATTTACTTCATTTTAATTGGTGCTGAAAAAATGACCAAAGAAGATTTGTTGCCATCTGCTGCAGTGCTGAGATGCTGATTTCCCGTTTAAGCTTAGATTGATTATCCAGTGCCACATAAGAATGTTGTTTGGAGGGAAAAAAAGAGATTGCTAATGGGGGGTTTTGTGTTTTGCAGGCTGCCCTGCCTGCCTGTGAGGCAGCTCTTCTGAAATTGGCTGTGCACAAGAAGGCACATTGGGACCTCCACAGCAGCTGCCCTGCCACCACCTCCTTTTCATCTGGCACTTCCCCTTCATTCTTCTTCTGGAGTAAAGACTTTTCCCAGACTTTGTTCAGAATTCCAGCACGGCCCTTCACCTAAGGCCTTCTCTAGCCGCAGGGAAATGCCAAGTTTAGTCCTCCCTGGTTATTGTGGGTGATTTGGAGGTGGGAACTTGCACACGGCCTTCTGCAGCAGGCACACCAGATGACCGAACACATTTCTGCAGTACACTCATGCTGCTTTACATTTTTATAAGTAAACAGCAATAACATTGTCATCTTCCCTCGAGACCTGGCAACTGGATGCGATAAAAACCAGCCCTGTAACCAGACTCCAGATTTTTCCACAGGATGTGGCCACAGCACAGGAAGGAAAGGGAACCAAAACTGCCTGGGAAGTAACATTCACTATAAATGGCATGTGCTTAATTAGGTAATGCTGGTGCTGAGTGCAGCACATCTTACCAGATCATTACCGGGCCAAAAAGAAAAGCGAAAGGGGCTCAGAGGTGGCCTGGAAAAGGAGCAGCATGCGGGTGCAGCTCCAGCATGGCCACGGGCACCGTCGCATGTGGGGAGCAGCAGCCGTGTCCTGCTGCTGAAACATGTCCTCCAACGCCTCTGCAACCACGACTTTTAACGTGGTTCTTTTAAACAATGGTTTTACTTGACCACTCTAACGTGATACTGGTGCTCTTGCTCGTATTTAAAACCCTCTCAGTGTTCAGTGGGGATTTCGTTAGGGCCATCGCCAGGAGGCACTGGCCTGAGCCCCATCTGAGACAACGAGGCCCTGCTCCATTTCTTCTCCAAGCCGTATCAGCAGCTGGTTTCCCTGCCCATCGGGCGGGACTTCACGGGCAGCCTCTCCTCCCGAGCGGCCCCTGCCCTGAGACTTTGGGCCGACAAAGCCACAGCAAGAAGAGAAGCTGCCGCACAGCCCCAGCCGAGAGGCTGCCCGCCCAAGCCACTGTCACTGCCCCTTCCTGCGCCCGGGAGCGCACTGCGCATGCGCTCACGCTGGCGGGCCCTCCTGCCCGCGGGAGGGCGCGCTTCCCTGGCGTCATCTTCCCGTGGACTGCCTTAGGCGTCCCAGCCGCTGCCTGACCAAAATTCAGCGGCGCGGCGGCGGCGCCGGCTGCGGCAGCAAGGCACAGGCGCGGCGGGCACAGACCGGCGGGCGCAGGGCCCAGGTCCTCATGCGCGGCGGCAGTGCTGGGCTCGGCTCGGCGGCGGCCAAGATGTCGACCAAGAATTTCCGCGTGAGCGACGGGGACTGGATCTGCCCCGATAAGAAGTGAGCGCGGCTGGCGCGGAGCGGAGCGGGGCGGGACGGGGCAGCGCTGGGGCCGGGGGAGCCGCGGCCGCCGGGGGCCGCTCTCCCTCCCCTCCTTGCGGGCCGGGGTCAGCCCCTGCGCGAGGTGCGCAGCTCCCGGGCCCCGGCCCCGGCCCCGCAGCGTAGCACTGGACCCAGAGAGCAGCGGGTTGAGTGCGGGACGGGTTCAGGGTGAGCCGCCGCTCCCTCTGCGGCGCTCGGTAACCGCGCCGTCTGCTTTCAGGTGCGGGAACGTCAACTTCGCCAGGAGAACCAGCTGCAACAGATGCGGGAGAGGTGAGTGGCTGAGGGCACGTGGCGGCTGCTCCTGGTCTGTCTCTGCGTTTTTCATAGAGTCCCTGTATGGTGGGGGCTGGAAAGGCCCTGCAGAGCTGCTCCAGCCCCAGCCCCTGCTGAAGCAGGTTCCCCTCGCACAGGGGGCACAGGAACGTGTCCAAATGGGGTTGGAAACCTCCAGAGCAAGAGCCTCCACACCCTCCCTGAGCAGCCTGGGCCAGGGCTCCCTCACCCTCACAGCATAATAGTTTTACCTTGTGCTTAAATGGAACTATTTGTGTTCCTGCTTCTTTCCATTGTCTTTTGCCCTGTCACAAGACGCAACAGAAAAAAAGTGCTGTTTTGACCTGCTGACACCCACTATTTGGATATTTGTAAATATTAATGAGATTGCCCCTCAGTCTCCTCCAAACAGCCCCAGGTGCTGCAGCCTTTCATCATAAGAAAGGTGCTGTAGTCCCCTGATCATCTTGGCAGCCCTGCACTGGCCTCTCTCCAGCATTTCGCTGTCCCTCCTGAGCTGGGTTTTTTAAGAGAAAACAGTATCAAATTCCATTGAATTAATCCCAAAGCAAGACCTTTGAGAAGTGTTTCAGTTTTGTTTGTTTCTTTTTTTCTCTTCCAGAAAAAACCACAGAAGCCAAGATGATGAAAGCTGGAGGGACTGAGATAGGGAAGACACTGGCTGAGAAGAGCCGTGGCCTCTTCAGTGCCAACGACTGGCAATGTAAAACGTAAGGCCCTTCACACACCACAGCACACCTGCTGCACAACACTCCCTGTGCTGCAATTCGCTGGTGCTGAGGAGAGGAGACCAGGCAGAGCTCACAGCTGATCCACTAGTGCTGCTTTGCTGTGAGGGTGGTACCTGGTTTTATTTACTGGGCAGCAGTTACTTAATTAAACATGACTTGAAAAAGATTAGCAAAGTCAAGTCAGTTAAAAGTTGGTGTTTGTGGTGAGCTGAGACTCTTCTCAAGCTGGGAAGAAAAGCGTATGTGGATGTGATACTTTATTGTGGACATTCACTGAATATTCAGGGAGTGAAGTTTAGCACAGAGTTAAACTCTGAATTGGAACAGGACTCCTTCAGTAAAATGCTTTGATTTTAGGAGGGTGCTTTCAGGTTTGCTAGAGCACTTGTAATGATCTCAGTTCTTGCTGACTGAGCTGTCTGACCAGTGAAACCTGAGGGGTTTGGTTTTCCAGTCAGCACTGGGCTGTGCTCAGCCCCATGGTTCACCCTGTGCTGGTCTGCAGCAGGAGGAGGGTGAGAGATCTCACCGCATGGCACCTTTCAGGGCTGTCTTGTTCTCTCAAGCTCATATCTGTGCTGTCTGCTACAGAACTCCTCCTCCTCAGCATGCTGCCGCAGTCAGGTGTGAATGTCTTTTGAGGACTCTGTGATGTAGAAGTGCAGCAGCAGAACATGTAGCTGTGCAGCTGTGGATGACAAGGGCTGCTCAAAGCAGCATTCCCCTGGTAGCTCCTCCGCACTGTCAGTGCCACTGGTGGAAAGGAATGAGGAATTTTAGTGCTTTTTGTGTCCTCTTGCTTCTGCTGCCTAGTCTGTATACCTGCCTGTTGGTCTGGCATCTTTCCCCATGGTTTCTCCAGGTGCTGATGGCCACTGGCCTTGGCGTTAGTTGTGTTGTGCCAGTGACCAGAGCTTGCTGCTACAGCTTGGGCAGTACATCTGTATGATTGTTGGAAGTGTTGCCTCAGCACTTCAGCTTTTGGATTTGAGATAAGACATTTCTCATCTTTCTGTTTTGCTCCTTTTGCCTCTGAAGGTGTGGCAATGTGAACTGGGCCAGGAGATCAGAGTGTAACATGTGTAATACTCCAAAGTACGCCAAGTTGGAGGAGAGGACAGGTAAGGGCTGCATGTTTCTAAAATGCTCAGAGACCTGTGAGGAAATGCCTCTTTGTCAGTCACAGTTCAATTAAAGGGATTATTTTCACAGCAGAACTGGCAGGTTGGGTGATCCTCACTTGTGGATAAATCTGCAGGCTCTTGGTGACTTTGGCAGCATGTAAAGTGTGTGATGGCTTCATTTGGACAGTGAACAAATGCTCACCTGAAACTGCCTCTGTGCTTGACTTTGATACTGAGGCACTTGGAAGGAGCAGTGCAAGACTTTATTAAGCCCCAAAAGTGTGTGTATGGTGTCCTTCTGGAGAGGCCACACAAACAATATTTGAAGAGAAGAACATCAGTCACAAGATCAGTGTTTGAAGGCTGGTAACAGCCTCCAGCTGTTAACTCTTAGTGAGGTTTGAGGTTGGTCACCCTATGATGCATTTGAAAGTCGTCCAGCATTACCAGCAAGCTCCCCAGTGGTAACTGGAATAGAGAGTATCCTTACAGCAAGACCATTCCCACTGCAAAGGGGGGCAGGTAGAGGGTTTAATGCATTAAATATAACACTAGTGCATATGAAAAAAAGAATCCTGGAGAAGAGCACAGAGCTCACTGTTTAAAAAAATCAAGTATTTTTATATTCTTAGCTAATATTGTAATAATAACAACAGCAATATTTACTTTTATTTCTTAAAATATTTTCTATAACTGAGTGGGGTTTGAGATTTAATTAATTTTTCAAGTTCTGGTGTCCTTCAGAGTAGATTTTCAGCCCTATGCAGGACAGCAAGTGTGTTGCACGTGCTTAAAGTAAATGACAGAGCCAGCTGTTGAAATTTTCCACTCACATTATAAAACAGAACAGAAAGATTCTTAAGGCAAATCTTGGCAATTGTACATTTTTTTTCCAGCTACAGGAACACATTGCTTCTGTGTGGTTTCTGTGTCTTAATCCGTTTTCTCAGCCAGGTTTTTGAGGAACTATATTTTATTAAATGTGCGTGGGAACAATTCATGTTCCTCTTAAGATTCTGTCACAGTCTTGTGGCACACATTTACAGACGCACTGAAAGCTTCCAGAACCTCTTTGGAAACTCTGTGCCTAATTGGAGCTGAATTTGGTGCAGCTCAAGAGATTGTCTTGTTTTACCCCTTTCTAAAGGCTACGGAGGAGGATTTAACGAACGAGAGAACGTTGAATATATAGAACGTGAGGAGTCAGATGGAGAGTATGACGAGGTGAGGCTGGGGACACGAGGTGCTCTGGGAGAGGGGCCTGCTGTGGGGTTTGTGTTTAGGATCACAGAAATGCACTGTGATTGCGTCTCTTTGTCAGATGCTCAAGTGGGAAAGTTGTTCTGAACTGAAATTGAATGCATCTGTGTTGTCTTTTTGGGGAGTTAGAAGCTAAGGAGGAGTTCAAACAAACCTGGCACAAGTAGAGTTTGTTAAACTTGTTAGGGAGCTGGCTGCAGGGTCATGCATGTTAATTTCATCAGGGATTCCACACTGTTTTGTAAAGATATCCCCTAGTCACAAATAAAAAACAGACTTTTGTTACTTTAAGATTTCCATTAGCCTGGTGTGTGGGCACCGACTGTGGCTACAGCAGGCACCTTTTTAGGAAGTTTCCTGACACTAATTGATGTCTCAGGATACTTGTCCTTCATTTCAACCAATTACCTGATTTGGAATTGATGTCTGTTTATTTTCTGATGGAAGTTTTGATAATAAACACAGATGGAATTACTTTTGATGAACTCTTAATCTAATGGAATCATGTCTTAGTTTGGACGCAAGAAGAAAAAGTACAGAGGGAAGCCGGTTGGTCCTGCATCTATCCTGAAGGAAGTAGAAGATAAGGAATCTGAAGGGGAAGATGAAGAGGATGAGGATGAAGATCTCTCCAAATATAAGTTGGATGAGGTAGGTATTTGGGGTTTTTTTTTTACCCTAACAATTGCTTTTCAGTTACTCCTACAGAGTTGTTTAGTGTAAGCAGGTGAGGTTTGGTCTGGATCTTTAGCTGCCTTCACAGCAATGTGGAGTAGTGACCAGAATAACGATGCCTACAGCTTCTGTAAAGTGTGTGCACAAGCTCTGTTTTAGTTTGAATACCTACAGTCAAAGATCTGTGGCTTTTTTAACCCATAAAAAAGCTTATATGAGATTGCAATAAAAACTGTTGAGGTCTTTATTTGGACCCCTTATGTACAGCTGCCATGTAAAGGGAATGTGCTTGAATTTTGTTCTTAGCCTTTTAAAACCACCTCAGATTTACTTTTTATGAAGTGGAATAAAATCTTCAGAGGTGGGTTTTTTTCCATCCTTCCTGAAATATACAATCACCACATTTTGGATTGTCTGCATCTTAGGACAAGGGTCCTGCAGAGACTTGCAGATATGCTGCAGTCACCAAATGCCATGTGTGAAACGTCCCTGCAGAGTTAGGCTGTGGTGTTAGCTTCTGAGTCTGAAAATTCTTTCAAGCACGCCTTTAAAGGAGCTGGTGAGAAGGAGCGTCTGTGTTTTCAGTAACAGCATGAAATAACAGGCCATAGGACTTCACATGGGGCATTTTAATAGTTTGCTTTGAGACAGATTTTCAGTGGCTCTGTACCTTTTTGGACCTCAGTGGATTGACTTAACAACATTATTTCCCAAAGCTGGGAAAAAGCACAAAATAAACCCCAGCATCAGTGAGAACAACCAACTGGAGGAAACAACCACAACCTCTAAAAAGGGCTTTTTGTCTGCCTGCATTTTTCCAGGATGAGGATGAAGATGATGCTGACCTCTCAAAATACAATCTTGATGCCAGTGAGGAAGAGGACACTAATAAGAAAAAGAAATCCAATAGGCGCAGTCGTTCTAAGTCTCGATCTTCCCACTCACGCTCTTCATCGCGCTCATCCTCTCACTCAAGCTCAAGGTCTAGGTCCAGGTAAACGGGTGCAGGTCAAGGGTAACGCCAGGCAAAATGTCAGTATCTAACTTCTTTATTTACTTTTTTTTTTCTTGATTGCCTTACAGTTTGAGTTTAATAACGTTAATGATGTTGTGTGCAGGCTTTACACAGGCAGACAGTGTTCTGTGCTATCTGCTCTCTGGATCCTCAGTAGAGAGACTTCAGATATCTCCTTGTTTTGTTTCAGTACATTTAAGTGACGTTTCAATTGAATCCTGCAAATGCATTTTAAAAGTGTAACTTTTTCAGTTTTCTTTGTCATTCAACTTTTCTTAGCAGCGTTGAGTGGAGCTGCTGAACAGAGAGGTGGAAGGGTGGCAGTGTTCAAGTAGGAAGAGGTGGCAGAAAGGGGCAGGGATGATACAGTCCAGACAGATTCAGTGGAAGAGCAGAATGGAAAGTATCCTGGAAATAAAGAAGGAAACTTGAACTTAGTTTGATGGCAAAGAGCCAAAGCCTGAAGTACAGTGACAGACATTGTCAGAATAACACTAAATCTTTATGTGGGTCATGCGGCCACAGAAACATCTGTCAGTACTGGGGTAACAGTTTTACTCGATCTTAAAGGCCTTTTCCAGCCTAAACCATTCTGTGGTTTTAAGATCTCAAGTTATTATTTAAATGCAGTAATAAATGAACAGTTCAATAGACATCTTGCAGTGATGAGATGTAAATTCATGCTGTAGCTTTTTAGCTGCCTTACAGCTAGTACAAGGGTGACACTGGTAGGTTTAGCACCTGAAGTCAGGACAAGCTCGTAGGGTTGGACTTAAATTCATGTACACAAAGTTCAAGTTTCTTGTAATCTTCCTGGCTCTGTACCTGCACCTCTCTGCTCATACTCCTACGATCACTGCCCAAATCCTTCAATCCCTCATACTAAGCAAGTATCTCTCCATTGCTGTCATGCCTTTTTTCATGCTGCCTCTTCTGTGACAAATTTGTTCACCACACCTTGTGTCAGCTTCCCCGCTCCTCAGATGCCGTCCTGAGACATGCATTTGCCATGTTGGTTCCAAGGAGAAGCACTGAGTGAATAATAGTGACTAAGCTGGTGGGCTGTCAGCAAATACTATAAATAAAGTGAGATGTGTGGAGCAAGATCTTTGAGGAAATGGCTGTGTTGTCTGGTGTGAGGATAGCATGCAGCCAATATGGGCTGCCTTTGAGTGCAGCCCTTAGGTTTAGAGGTGGCAAGGTCAAAGAAGACAGAACAACTTAATCTGGCCATAGCTTAGTTTGTTACTTCACAGATGTTAACAGTGAAGTAAGAAGTGGCTTGTCACAACTGAAAGCTTGTTAGGGCGGAGAGGAACCTCATGAGGTTCAACAAGGACAAGTGCAGAGTCCTACATCTGGGGAGGAACAACCCCATGCACCAGGACAGGCTGGGGGTCAAACTGCTGGAGAGCAGCTCTGCAGAGAGAGACCTGGGAGTGCTGGTTGATAATAAACTAACAATGAGCCAGCAATGTGCCCTCGTGGGCAAGAAGGCCAATGGCATCCTGGGATGCATCAAGAAGAGTGTGGCCAGCAGGTCAAGGGAGGTTCTGCTCCCCCTCTACTCTGCCCTGCTGAGGCCTCATCTGGAATCCTGTGTCCAGTTCTGAGCTCCTCAGCTCAAGAGGGACAGAGAACTGCTGGAGAGAGTCCAGCACAGGGCCACCAAGATGATCAGGGCACTGGAGCATCTTTCCTACAAGGAAAGGCTGTGGGCCCTGGGGCTGTTTAGTCTGGAGAAGAGGAGATTGAGGGGGATCTTATGAACATTTACAAATACCTAAAGGGTGGTTGTCAGGAGGTTGGGGCAGCACTTTTTTCTATAGTATCTAGCAACAGGACAAGGGGTGATGGGATGAAGCTGGAACACAAACAGTTCCACTTAAATATATGAAAAAACTCTTTCACTGTGAGGTGAGGGAGCCCTGGCCCAGGCTGCCCAGAGGGGTTATGGAGGCTCCTTCCTTGGAGGACTTCAGGATCTGCCTGGACATGTTCCTGTGTGACCTGATCTAGGTTGACCTGCTTCTACAAAGGGGTTGGACTAGATGATCTCTAAAGTTCCTTTCCAACCCTGCCATTCTGTGATTCTATGATCTTTCAACTTGACGTT
Source organism: Urocolius indicus (assembly GCA_013401255.1). Classification (NCBI taxonomy): domain Eukaryota; kingdom Metazoa; phylum Chordata; class Aves; order Coliiformes; family Coliidae; genus Urocolius; species Urocolius indicus. Next base: position 12,717 of record WBNH01003905.1, read on the forward strand.
GAACTGTTTGCTTCCAGCTACAGAGAATTGAGAACATCATTTGCCCTTTGTGAATACTTTTTATTGTGGGTGTTAAAGGGTTTAAACACATTTCCTAGTTGGCATGTGTTCATGCTGCTTTTGTTGTGCACGGTACAATGACATGGTAACAATACAAACTGGGAGGTTGACAGCATGTGTGATACATTTTTCCTGCAAAGATTATTAGAATTGGAATGTAAAGCCTTGTTTTTACAGTGGTGACTGCAGACCTGCTGCCATTTCTACATCTCTATGATTTGTGCTTTAAAGAAAATCTATCAATGTGAAAAAAACTGTAAACAATGTTGACCATTTAGATCCATCCAGTAGTGTTGGATACATCTCTTTTAACTAAGAGTTAACTAATACTTAACTTTTAGTGCAGGGGAAGGCCTTTATGAAAACTTTAAACTGCTTACAAAAAGCTTATGAGAACGGACTTGGGGGAAGGTTGGAGCTAGCAGGACTAATACTCTTACCTACTCTGCTTTTCAAGGAAACTGATGGTTTTCAAGTTAAATCACAAATTAAGAGTGAAAGCATTGGTGTCATTGAACAGTGACTAGGCAGACAGTCACTTCATTTTGCCAAGTAACTGCAATCCTGTTAAACTTTTATGCTTCATTATAAGAAAATGTAATAAAAAGCTGACTTTATAAAATGTTTAATGCACCATATTGAAGTTGCTGTTGTAAAATGTGCCCTGTTGATGTTGAGGGAGTAAAACTGCCACTCCTTTAGTGACTCTGGATCAAAATGTATTGATGCATCGTTGTCTCTGCTGCTAACAGTGGCAGTTATTCTGCTAGATACAAGTCAGACACTGGAAAAAATGTCTTCTGTGTTGTTTCAGGTCCCATTCAAGAAGTTCTTCCAGTTCCCGATCAAGATCTCGTTCCAGTTCCAGAGAACACTCTAGATCTCGTGGGTCGAAATCAAGGTGAATGAGGTAGCACTCTCTGCTTGCAGAGAGCAAAAAGGGCAGAAGAACCAACCGCTTGTTGATTTCATCGTAAAGTTATGCTGGTCAAAACACATTAACTCGTTTTTATCTTGGAAGTCAGAATCCCTGGGGGTCTCTGCAAGAGGTTGTTCCCACCACAGATGTATGGCTTAAGAAAGCAAGGTTTTGGTTGAAGAGTTTTAAGTCTGATCTAAGCTAGATGAGTGGACAGTACTGATCTTCACTTGAAGGGAAGAAGAATTGGAAGGCGTGCTTACTTTTTTCAGTCACTTGTGCTGGTTTTACTGTTTTCAGTTTGGCTACTTGATGTGGAGGAATGCTAGCAAATATGCTGTGCTGATGGGTTTGTGTGCAGTGAGAACTTACCTAACACATCAAACTCCTAGTAGATAGTACTGCTGTTACTGTTATCAACCCGGGATGGGAGGTGTATAAAGATGATGACAGTGAGTGATGTGAGAAGCTGAGAGGAGTTTGAGCTGGCTGATGTTTTGGGTGCAACAGTCAGCCACCTGTGTGGGGAAGTGTAACCAAGAACTGTCATTTTCTCAAGGTGTCCTTGCACAGGATTTTCACTTTGCAGTGGAATGAAGGACTGTCCCATTTCCATGCACGCAGAGAACCTTACAACTGTAAATAAGGAGTTTGGAGTGGGGCAGACCAATCACAAATGGTGCCATCACCACTTAGTAGCAGCAGGATGCTGTGAGTTGTCACATGAAGGTCAATATGAGATGGAGCCTGTGTTTTAGGAAGAGACAAAGGGTGCCCCACCAGATGCTCAAGTGGCTCCTCAGCTGAGCTAGGCTGTTTGTTTGTGCCACACAGCATCCTGAGAGTCCTGAGTGTGTTAGCTCCTGTGAAATGAGAACCCTGAAAATGTTTTGCCAGCAGCACACACTGTACTATTGGTGTTTCCTTAAAGGTTTTCTCCAGCTCACTGGAAGGCCAAGTTGGATGTGTTTCTGTAACTTTGGAATTAGAGTTGAGGGCTTCCTGGCTCTGCTACTTTTTCCACAGGTGACTGGTTTGTTGTTGGTTTGGTTTTGGTTTTTCCTTAGATAACCAAAGTGATTTTTTTCAGTGCTTGTAAGTGAAGCTGGTTCTTTGGATTGTTTTAAATGCCAAAATGACTGTATTCTGAAAAGAAGGTCTTGTACAAATCTCTACACAAAACGCCTTTGTAATTTGTAGACACACTCTCTGAGAGGTTTCACTCTTCTAGTAAGATGAACATTACTTTCTGAATCTCCGGTGTGAAATACCCAGTAGTATGAAGTGAAACATTAAGTCAGCATTAAGTTTGTGGTTGGCTTTGTGAATCCAACTGGTTAGGAAGCTCCTTACGTGGGCTGCATCCTCTGCCAGTCTCCCATCTCTTGCTTCGTTGCCAAAAGGCACCATTCTGGTGGATGCTGGAAAGAGATTTTTCTGTATATCAAGAAACACTAATTAGCAAAATTTATTAAGAAAACTACCACAACAGTAGAAGTGTTGATTGGCAGATAACTAAGGAGTAAGTATTAAAGCACCCACACATTTATTTGGCAGCACACTGGTGTAACTAGAGTAGCGAGCGTTCATCAGAAGTGTCTCTTTTTGTTCTTTCTGTGTTCTCTCTATATTATACCAGAATTAAATCTCATTTATTTCTCAATCAATAAAGATCCAGCTCCAGGTCCTACAGGGGGTCTTCCACCCCAAGGAAAAGATCTTACTCCAGCTCTCGTTCATCATCCTCCCCTGAGAGAAACAAGAAGCGGAGTCGCTCTAGATCGTCTTCATCTGGTGATCGCAAAAAAAGACGATCGAGATCACGGTCACCCGAAAGGTTTGGGTTTATGTAGCATAAGAATGGCTGTATGGAAATGTGTGGTTTTGCTTTTGGTTTGGTTTGATTTTCATTTTTTTCTGAAGGACAGAGATTCACTGGGAAAGAATCTGATCGGTTATTCCAAGAGTAAAAGTAGTTTTTCTTGCTCCCCCTACTCTTACTTCCTATTTAAACCTCTGTAATTGCCTTCCCCACCCCTCCTTCCAATGAAAGCTTTATTCTGCTGGGAGCATGCTCCATAGAGAGACCCAGGTCACCATTCTTTCGGTGTGGGAAAGTGCTGTGTGTACATTGCTGGTTGGTTTTCATAAGTAAATACTGCATTTAGAATACTAAACTTACATTTTTAGCCTTAAAGCCACGTTTCACAAGCTTTAAGTGGTTTAAAGTTACTTCTATGTTCTTGTTAGGCCCCCTATCAGATATACTTGGCTTCCACTATTATAGGATACAGACTACTCGAGGGGGGATGCTAAAATTAATTTCAACTTATTTCTTTGCATGCTTTCTCCATTTATATCTTGCAGACGCTGCAGATCATCATCTGGATCTTCCCATTCTGGGTCCCGAACAAGTTCTAAAAAGAAATAATGTGTTAAAGCTCACATAAAAAAACCCAAAAAACTAATTCCAGTCAGTGCATGAGACATTTCTAAGAAGTTGGTGTCTTACTTGGTCAGAAGTGCTAAATCTGCTATTAGAGGTGCATGTCTGTCCTTGCTTTCTGGAAAACTGCAGCTTTGTTCGTTCATGAAACAAAAAGTGAGGTAGCATTTTAAGCCATAAACTCCCCAGAGGAGGTGTGACATTTCATTATTCGAGTAAGGTGGGTTTTTAGTCTTTAAAAAAGACTCAGTTACTCAATTCCTGGCTCTCTTCATGTGTGTGTGAACAGGCACAGGTCAGATATGTTCTAATGCAACTGTGCCCTTCGTGGGACAATATCAAAGCAGTATCCAAGCACAGGAAGAACCCATGAGCTTTCTGCATCTGGCTCCTGAGCTTGATTGATGTAGCTAGTGTGGGACCACAGGGGAGTATTGTAGCTATTAGGTCTGGGGTTCCCCCTTGGGTGACTAGGGAGTGCTTAGGTCTAGTTGTTTTTTTTATTTTCCTGTGTTGAAGTAAAAGTCTAGATGAGTGCTCCTCTTGTTCTCTTTAGTTATGTTCAGTGTGAAGCAGCTGTGAAATACCCCATCTGTCATAGGATTCTGCAGAGAAGGAGTCAGAGCTCCTTTTTTCGAGTGAGGGTGTGTGAGGCATTGGACACTGAGCCTCTTCCTTCCAGTGAGGTTGTGTAAGGCACTGGGCGCTGTCCTCCCATTGCTGGAGTCTCAGCTGCTGGTGCCTGGTACCAGACATTGCTGCCCTATCTGCAGTGGGTAGTCACAATGGTATTTTCACACATATACACTCTGGACTCCATGATCTTTTCTTACAAGAGGATCATTTAGGAACTACTCTTGAGATGGAGAAGTATGGAACTAGCTCCTTGGAATCAAGTGAAGCTTCTGCAGGCCATCTGTAAAACTCATTTTTGGGCTGACTAAAATTTCCCAGGTATCTGAATTTTATTTATATATAAAAATGAGAATTAATAAACTGTAGAAAGTTCTGGCATCTTAAATGTATTCTTCATCGACCATTCTTTTTCCCTCAAACGTACTTTATGGCTTAAAATGCTTTATTTGACTCTATTTTACTAGCGATATCACATTAAAACTTGGTCTGTCTAGAGCTCCGTTTGGTTAAGAAAGGTTTAAGTATCTTCAGTGCCATCAGAAGGTAAGTATGGTAAGGAAAATCCTTCTTTTGTTTTTTGTTTTTTAAGCAAGCAAACAGGAATATATCTGCATTTATTTTAGTAGTGAAACTTGCCAACTTGTGTTTGACCTCTGTTTTTTTTTTTTTTTTAAATGAGCTGCACAAAAACAAACGGAGCGAAACCTGAGAACTCCACTCTGCTCTCCTTTAGGGTTTGCTTTCCTTTTATTTTGTTGGAGACTCTTCTTTTGGACTGGTAACACGAGCCAAAGGAGTTTGGTGGAGAAGTATTTTGATAATCTTTTTGCAGAAAAAAAGAAAATTGCTCTGCAGTTTCTTCTTCAATGCTTTCTTTTATATCTAACTTCCATGCTAAATGTGTTTAGGTTGCACAAGAGCAGTTGTAGCTGTGCTTCTGAAGACTTCCAACTACTAAACTGTAAAAGCCACATCAGATAGATGCTCTGTTGTTAGCCTTTCAGTTTCTCCCTCGTGCTTTGTATTAAAATCGTTGCTTAACAGATGAGAGTTTTAAAAAACCTAGCAAGTGATAGGCTACAGGCAAAGGCAAATTATGGTTTCATTTGGCTTAGATAAAATGTAAGGCAAAATTATGCTGTAGACAAGTGTAAATAAAACCTGTCAGTCAACTGTGCAGCGAGTGCGGTCTCTTGAGAACATCAGCTTCTTCCTTTGTAGCTTCTACCAACGGGTGACCCAGTGACCTTCTTTGTTACCACAGCACAGGAAGGGCAGCACGTGCCCTTAGCCTGGCCAGGTGTGTCACATCTGTGCTCACTGTTTCAGTGCAAATGCTGAAAATCATCCTGGATTTGAACTGCAGCACATCTAACATGAGCTCTGGCAACACTTGAAGGTATTTTTGTTGTGTGTGTGTGTGTACCGTACTTTCTTTTTAGAGAATTTTTGGAGGAAGCAGTATGTTTACATTGCTTTGATTTGTGCAGTTTGAAGCACGGTGGCACAGCACCTGGGACCCTCTGCATGCCTGGTACAAACAGCCCAAAATAACTCCTTAGTTACTGCATCAGTTAATACATCTCGTGCCTCGGTTCAGCCATTGGGCTCAGAGAATCTGCTGCCTGTAGAAATAAATGGGCATTTCTGTGCAGCTTTCTGTGACATTTGCCATGGCAAAGGAGGAAGTTATGATGAGGGTAAGATTAGGGCTAACATGCTGTTGTAAGAAAAAGTGAATACATCCATAAATATTAATGGTAGGGTCACATCAGTATTCTTCTGTGAGGACTGAAAACTAGAAGGTGATAGTAACAGCAGACTCTCAGTTTATATAAATAACCCAACAGAGTAAAATCTGCTGCTGAAAAATGTTTGGGTTTTTGTGCAGAGTGCCACTTCATGCTGTATGTTATTAATTAAAATGTAGATGTTGCTACATCTTAAAACAAGGTTACTTCATTTCCACACCAAGTCACTAACTCTTGTACACTGCTGCCTGATCCAGGCAACTGTGGTGAAGAGCTGGAGATGAAGTAGCTGCTCTATCAGGTATCCCCCTCAATGTGAGGGCACAGGACCGTGTCCAGGCAACTTTGGAAAGCTTCCCAAGGAGGAGCCTCCACACCCTCCCTGGGCAGCCTGGACCAGGGCTGCCTCACCTCAAACACCAAAGGAGTTTCTCCTCCTGTTTCAAACCATCTGTGTTCTAGCCTGTGCCCGTTAACCCCTTGTTCTGTCAGTGAGTGCTGCAGGAAAAAAGACTGGCTCCATCCTCTCAACACCCAACAATTAGGGATTGATCAGTATTGATGAGGTTTACCCCCCTCAGCCTTCTCCGGGCTGAACAGCCCCAGGGCTGCAGCCTTTCCTCCTCTCACATCTTCCCGCCCCTCACCATCCTGGGAGCCCTACACTGGCCTCTCTGCAGCAGTTCCCTGCCTCTCTTGAGCTGGGGAGCCCAGCACTGGACACAAGACTCCAGATGAGGCCTCTCTAGGGCAGAGCAGAGGGAGGAGAATCTCAGTCGATTTGCTGCTCGCGCTCTGCTTGATGCCCCCCAGGCTGCCAATGGCCTTCTTGGCCATGAGGCACGTTGCTGCCCGTGTTTCGTTTGCTGCCCACAGGATCTCCCAGGTCCCTCTCCTGGAGCTGCTCCCCAGCAGGTGTCCCCGGCCCGGTTCATCGGGCCCATTACTGCCTGGAAAAGCGGGGCGGGGTCGCAAAGCCCAAGGGCCACGGGAGCCGCTCTGGTGCTGGGAGCCCCAGTGCCGGCGGCGGCCTGACGGAGCCCGCAGCGGGAACCCTGCCCGTCCCGTGCCCGGGAGCGGCTCGGCGGCGGGCGGGAGGACCGGGCCGCCTCTGCCGGCCCCTCAGGGCGGGAAGGACCGGCCTCCGCCCGCCCCTGCGTTATAAGCGCCGCGCTCCAGCCGGTAGCGCCGCTTGGCTTCGCCTCGGCTGGACTCGGCTCGGCGGTGTGGGCAGCCATGGGCCGGTCCCTGTGCGCCCCGCCGCCGCGGTAGCCCGCCGGGATGAGACGCTGGCCGCGGTGCCAGGGCGACCTCAACGGCACCGAGCCCGGCGCCATGCCGCAGCGGGGCAACGGGACGGGACGGGCGGCAGAGGGCTGCGGCGCCGTCTCGGTGGCGTTCCCGCTGACTATGATGATCACGGGCATCGTGGGTAATGCCCTGGCCATGCTGCTGGTGTCCCGAAGCTACCGGGCCAAGGAGAGCCGTCGGAAGCGGTCCTTCCTGCTGTGCATCGGCTCCCTGGCACTCACCGACCTGCTGGGACAGCTGCTCACCAGCCCCATCGTCATCTCCGTCTACCTGGCCGACCGCGCCTGGGACGCCGTCGACCCCTCGGGCCACCTCTGTGCCTTCTTTGGCTTCAGCATGACAGTCTTTGGCCTCTGCCCGCTCTTCATCGCCAGTGCCATGGCTGTAGAGCGGACGCTGGCCATCCGGACGCCACACTGGTACGCCAGCCACATGAAGACGCGGGTGACCAAGACAGTACTGCTCAGTATCTGGCTGGCTGTGTTCACCTTCGCCCTCCTGCCTGTCGCCGGCCTGGGCCAGTACACACTGCAGTGGCCCGGCACGTGGTGCTTCATCAGCACCAGCGACAGCCGGCTCACAGGGAGCGTCATCTTTGCCTCCACCTTCGCCATCCTGGGGCTCCTGTCCCTCGTGGTGACGGTGGCCTGCAATCTGGCCACCATCGAGGCCTTGGTGTCTCGTTGTCGGACCAAAGCGACTGCGTCACGCTCCAGCAAGCAGTGGGGACGGATCGCCATGGAGACACTGATTCAGCTCCTGGGGATCATGTGTGTCCTCTCAGCCTGCTGGTCACCACTGCTGGTAGGTCACCTTGCTGTGGGCCAGCCCCTGAGGGCAGGAAGCACTGTGGTCCTGGGAGCCAGGGTGGGGGACACTGGCCATGCGGGTTCCTTGTTGCCAGTATGGCTGTGAATGGCGTCTAAGAAGAGAAAGAAGGGACAGTGGCAGCCTGGGGGATGTCAGACGTGGAAAGCTGGTGTGAGAGAAGCTGAGAGAGGTCCAAGAGGACAGCCAAAGTGCAGCGTGTTTGGAAAAATATGACAAAGGAAACTGAGTCGAAAGAAGGGACCTTAGGCAAAAAAAAAGGGTCATGAGAGGCAGAACATGAGGAGACTGTGGGTCTGGGCACAGGACATTGAAGCTGGCAGGACACCAGGCACTCGTGGTATGGAGCCACAGGCAGACAAGGGCAGATTCAAAGGGGAGGGGGAAGCAGCAGGGCAGGCAGTGCTCCTGCCCAGCACAGCCTACTCAGGTCCCTGTGCCTGTTCCGTGGCATCTCAGGGCTCTGAGGGCACGGGGCCAGGGGAACCACAACCTGCTTGTCCCTCATTTGGTGGGGGAACCTATAAGGAAGTTTGTGGAGACCATACTGTGATGGAGCCCTTTGCTCCTGACCACGAGCTATTTATCATTGTTTATTTGCTGCCACCTTTTAGCAAAACTCACTTGAGTGCTTTATGACAAAAGGTATGTCTGAGGACTCTGTGTGTGCCTTCTGGTTTCCGGCAGCTTGCTCACTGTGTCTTATTTAGACTCTGGGCTTTTTGTTTATGGGGTTTTTGTTGCTGTTGTTTTGCTTTTGTGGTTTTTTTCTACAGGACCCTTGTGTGCATGTCCACTGTTTTGTTACATTTCACTTAGGCTTTTTCTTGTCAAACTGGGCACTCCTCTTAGGAGTGGAGAAGGCTGAATCCATATGTCTCTCTGCCGTGTGGGACAGGAAGGCTGGTTCTCCATCTGAAAAGGCCAGCTTATTCTGCTGTCAGGGGACAGTACAACTTTCAGACAATTAGTGTGTGTGTCCATGAGCAGGAAAGGGCTGTGGTAATTTTGAAGTTACGTGAAAGGTGCTGTATGGCTGGAGAAGGATTTTCCTTCTCGTGCACAGTGAACTTGAGCTCTGGTGAGCTGGGCGGTGACAAGAGGAGTGGCCGACACAGCTAACAGCTGATGGGCATGAGGTAAAATCATGTAACTTAGTAAAGTTATCCATGTAAAGTGATCAGAATTCCATCCAATCTCCAAAATAACCCTGCCCCAAAGTGAGTCAGGGGCTGCAGGTTAACTTTCTGATACTAACAGCTTGTGATGAAAGCAAAATAGGAATCCATACTGAAGATCTGGTGAGAACTTGAGAGCAAAGAATTCTGTCCTGCTCCTCAAACCCTGAGGGAGGTTATCAGAGTGGATAGGCTGAACCAAGAGCCTGCCATGGCCTCATTTCTGCCTCTGCAGTCCCTGTTACGGTGGCTAACATCCTTGTGGCACACCCTGCCTTCACAGAGGGGTAGGAGCTCTTTATTTTACACAAGTTAACTGTTATGTGCTTGTCTATAATTAAATAGATGGGAAAAATAATGATTTTTTTTAAAGGAAGGAGGTGTTTTGGCCTCTCAGCCCTAGCATTTGCAGTCTCCCTGTGAGAACACAGGCTCTGCCCTGCTCTGCAGCGGAGGCAGCAGAACCTGTGCTGCTCCCTGGGCCATGGACTTATGGCACTGAGGGTTTAACCAACCCTGGAGCAGCCAGAGAAAGTTCCTAAGGTGAGGGACACTTTCTTGTCCTTCAGAACCTGTGTACTCAGGAAAATCAATGAGGATGTACATGTTCCTATGTGACCTGATCTAGGTGAACCTGCTTCTGCAGGGGGATTGGACTAGATGATCTCTAAAGGTCCCTTCCAACACTACCATTCTGTGATTCTATGTAGGGACTCCTCTTGGTGGTTTGCTTCCCATGGCATTCAGATCTGTGACCTGCTGTAGGTGGGACCTGCTCTGGCAGAGGGGTTGGACTGGATGATCTCTATAGGTCCCCTCCAACCCTACGATTCTGTGATTCTTGCAGATTTAGCTGTCAGAAATCAAAAGGGATAGAGCTGCCCCTGCTCCACTGAATGAAGCCGTGGGAAGTGTTAATGGGGCGAGTTAATGGAGCAGAGCCCGGCCAGGCAGCCTTTTGTAAACAAAGCTGGCACCTCCTGAAACCTGGGGCAGCTGCTCAGAGACAGCAGGGCTGACGGGAGCTGTGGCTGTGGCAGGTGAAGCGAGTGCTTGGCCAGGAGCCGGCGCTCCCAGCCAGAGGCAGGGCCAGTTGAAAAGCTGCTGGTTGGGTATGCTTCATGTGCCCTTTACAATCAGCCAGAGCACTGCTGCCCCAGTGGGTGACACTGCTGTCACTCCGACTGGGCAGGAAAGAGATCACCTCCCTGTGCAGCAGCAACCCTGGAAGCATAGAACTTGCCCTGTGGAAGCTCTGCAGAACTTCTCTGGTCCAGTTTATTCTTCAGTGTTCATATTCTCGAGATGAAGTCACGATTAGGGAAGCATTTTCATATGTGTACTTCCACAGGTCTGGCCTCATATTCTAGATTCATACTTTGAAAGTTGAAGAGTGACCATGGAGTAAGGCGAGTGCATTTTCAGTGGCAGCCCAGCTGTACAACTCCTTTAACCTGCAGCTGCATCATCGATCAGTCACAAGAAATGTGGTTGAAACAGGAACCCAGGGGCTGTCAGAGGAGGGCGTTTGGGTTGTTTGAAAAAGAAATCTGACTTTTATAACTGAGAACTAATGGATTCTGACAACTCAAGGTAAACCACAGACAGTATTTTTAGACTTGATCTGCTGGTGAAAATGACAAAACCAGATGTGACGAAGCATCCCACTGCTTCTTTGGTTGTGCTGGATTTGGTACAAGAGGGGAAGTGTCTGTGTAATGCAGCAGTGCCACTCTTTGCTGTGCACTCAGGATCTTGCTTGAGCTCAGCATGGAGAGCCCGGGAGAACGCTCCATTTCAAGATGATATCGCTTTATCAGGAGTAGTTTCCAGGTCACGCTCATCTCCTGTTTGTTTTGGCGCTCAGCTGTGGGACACAACCATTGAACCAAACCGACAGCAGACTGAAATGAGTCTAAACAGAGGAAGCTATTCCTTGATTGCACAGAAACACCAGTGCAGCACAAATTACAGTTCCCCTAGTAATTCTTTTAGAGCTCCAGGTTACAAAGTTCTTCACTGAGAGTTGTTCTGAGGCTATTTAAAGCCAAAATGCTCAGGCATTCTGCTGCTTTTCCTATTAAGATACCACTTCTCCTTAACCCTCCTGCCAGACAGAAGTGAAATCCATTCTTCTTTACAGGATTTTTTTGTTGAAAAGAGAATGGGTTTTATTAATGTAAATGTGCAGAATGTAGTTATGGAAAGCATCTTCACTTAGAGAGGCAAAAAGACAGGGATCTCACTGCCCTGCCAGGAAAACAGGTGGCTCCTTTCCCATCACTCCTCTGTCTATCTGAGACTGAGAGAGCCACTTCTTCCAAACCTGCCCCAGCGTGCTGGCTGTTGGGCCACGAGCCTGGCTTTTGCTGTGTGTGTCTGGAGTAAGGTCACAACCACGTGGTACAAATGAAGACGGCCTTTGCTGGAATCCTGCTGGACTCTGGTGCGCCCTTGTCACAGTTCCCTCCAGTAACATTCCTCTGCAGACACGTTCTTATGAAAATCCTCAGCCTTCTGCAGTTAGGAGCTACAGTGAGGGGGTGGGGCAAGGTTCAGGTGCCAGACATGCCCCTCTGTAGGCTAGTTGGCCAGACTTAGCTCCTACAGCTTACTGCTTTATGTGTGAGAGAACGCTTGTAGCAGCATTAGAACTGTTGAGAGGGGAGAAGCAGAATAAGAGCACAGCCCACCTGTCTTTGTGATGCATAGAAAGCATGTTTGGTTTTTTTTGAAGCTATCTCAGGAAAGATTTTGCAGCCTAGGATTGGGAATTTCCCCTCAGATTCTTACCCCACATTCCAAAGGAGCTGCTCAGCTCTTTCTTGGCTGCAATAGATGCACCTTTCAGCACATCAGCTATTTTATCCTCCATCTTTTACTGCAGATAGCAGCAATTTCCAACATGGCTCGTGAAACTGGAAAAATATCTTTGGGAAGCTTGTTTTGCTGTTGTTTGGGGTTTTGTGGGGTCTTTTTTGTCCCCTAACTACAGTGGAAGTCCATCTCATACTCTTTGCAATGTAACAGTAAGTTGCCTGAGAGTCCTTGAGGTAACACAGGTTGCCCAGGTACAGTTAAACTGGTGGTAATATATCACAGGGATAGTTTACAGCAGGAGCCTGTGAAACAACCCTGAACAATTCTAGTGTACCCCAGACCAGCTTTATTCAAAGCACAGTAAAGGTATCTCACAAAACACATCTTGTCTTTGGCTGTGAGTCTGAAAAGCAGAGCAGCGGAGGCTTAATGTTGTTATGAGACTGCATCCAGTGATAACAGTAAAGTTTTATCTGCTCTGGTTGGATAAATACAATTACCAGCCACATTACTAAATGCATTTTCAGCCACAGTTGTTTTTATGGGCATAAATTGTGTAGTTCCATTGACTTTATTCCACCTGGTGTTGCTTCTCTACCTTCTGCAGCCTTTCTGTTAATCCATTTAGAAGATCAGAACAGGCCATCGTTAACAACCTCTAAGGCTATCAAACAAAATTTCCAGTAAAGCAATTATTGGTCCAACAAATATTCCAGAAACAGAATATTATATAGTAGATACAAAAATAAGCAGCAGTTGCTTGCTTGGGAAAAGTCTTTTATTAGCCTGATATTTTTGTAGCTCCATGGGCTTACCAACAAAAGAGCAAGACAACAGGGTCTGCAAAACAAGGGCCACTGCAGAGGTCCCAAAGGAAGAGCTGATCTGGCAGAGAGGAGTTCCAGCAGAGATCCTGGGGCTGGGAGTGGTGGATGTGGGGTGGTTTCCACGGGCTGTGAGGTGGGCACAGCATGGGTCTGTGGGGCCGCTGCCCTCTGTGGCAATGGGCTCGGGGATGTGTGCAGAAGGTGGATGCCATGGGCAGTGTGGTCCCAGCAGTGAGAGAGACAATCTCCCAAACACAGAGGAAGTGGTAGGGCTGCAGGCCTGTGGCTGCTTTATGTGGTCTGGATCTGAATCTGAATCCATCCATGTTTTTAAACAGTTCTGATGGGCTTTTTGAAAAGCTCTGTCAGTGGTTACTTGTTTTCATTTCCATTTAAATTAAGTGTAGTAGATGGACTCCTCCAAGTGCTTCTATTTAAAGAAGCACAAACAATTCTGCTCTGCTGTCCAAGCTGCACTGCCTTCCGGACTCATCAAAGTCTTTCCAAGGTCAACACATGGTTATTGATCTGGCATCCAGAATATCCCTTTGAATGGAAAAATCCTCCCCCGTAGGCTGTGCTCCTGGTCGCTCTTGCTCCATCTGTCCCAGTTTCTGGGGCAGCAGCAGGCCAGATGTGACCTTTCTGGGTGACACAGCACTCTGAAGATTGGCTTGTGTGGGAAAGCCTCAGTAGGGACTCCCCAGCATGTGCCTCTGAAAGGGCTGAAGTCAAGAGGTTGGACAGGGCTACAGGTCCTGTCCCTCAGGCTGTGTCCTGTGTTCCAGGGACTGGCTGCTGGTTTCTGTAGTATGTGGTGCCACTGACTGGGGAAAAGACAGCAGTGGGGTGTGTGTGTTGGAGCTGCTGTGCACAGTGGTATAACAGGTACCCATCACCACAGAGATAGCCATCACACACAGGTACCCCCCACACACACAGGTACCCATCACCACACACAGGTGCCCATCATCACACAGGTATCCATCACAGACAGGTACCCCTCACACACAGGTACCCCTCACACGCACAGGTGCCCATCATCACACACAGGTGTCCCATCATCTGGGCCTACACAGCAGATATGTCACACTGTGCAGACACACTACAGCTCAGCTCTGCAGGGTTTCCACACAGTTCAGACAGCCAAGGTCTTTCAGCCATGCCCAGAAGAGATTTCCAAGCAAAGAAAGGACCTGTCCAGAAAGAGGTAGATGTTCCACACACAGTGCAGAACACAGGCCCTACCACAGCTTCAGGTGCCTCCCCTTCCTGCAGGACCCAAAGCCAAAGAGAGAGGCCTGCTCCCTGTTACCCATTCCCTGGGAGTGATGGTACAGGCCTTGCCTTTCCCCTTGCCTGAGCAGCCCCAAGAGCTGCCCAGGGCATCCCAGTGCTGCAGGAGCACAGGCATTTTACCCTTTACACAGCTGATACACACGGCATTTGGGGACAAGTTGCAGAGCAAGGGCCTGTCTTCTGATCCTGGTGTTTTCCTGGGGAAAAACATTGCAATACAAAATCTAATGCAGCTTGTCTGCAGAGAAGCAACTCAGAGTCTCTGAAGTGATGTATTTTTAAGCAGCTGTAGCTGGTAGAGAAAGCTCAGGAGAAATCTTGAGGACAGGAGATACCAACTAAAGCACGGAGAACTCTGTCTGACATCTTTCAAGACATGATTCATATTTCCCATGGCAACGTATTAGTATACATGAGCATCACAGCACCAGCTCTGGTGAGCTCTCTCACCAGCTTTAAAGAAGAAAACAAGTAAGAAAAGGCTTCTTGCAGTTTGTCCCTGAATAAGCAGCAGCCCGATAACAGAGCAGGTGCTCTGCAGCTGGAGCATCTCACTGGTGACCCTGGGCTGGGGGTCTTGAGACACAGGTTTTGTGGGTAGTCTGCAGCAGCCCAGGGTAGGGCCTTGCCTTTCTGGTCTGGAACAAGAGAATGAAGGTGCCGTCATGTTTCCAGGCTCGGGGCGTTGGGAGCTGTAATGCAAGTTTGTGTCTTCCCTTGGAAACAGAGACATAAAAAGTGCTGCTTTAGTTGATTGGGTCATTACAGTGCAGCCTTCAGTTTATCCACCTTTTAAAGACTGTGGGCCTCCCAGCAACCCAGGAGAGAAAAGAATCCTCCCTGGTGCCAGTATGGTGCCAACACCACATAGCTTTGCTGATCCTTTGAAACAAAAGTGATAACATTACCTTAAATTACAGATTTCAAGGTGAAGTTGTTAAACAAAGCTGCCTCTTCTTTGGCTTTTCTGAATAAATGAATGTGTGTCCTGACACGTGCCTGCAATACCCATGGCAGGACCCCCACAGGCCTGTGCTAGTAAATCAAGCTGCTGCCATGCCTGATGGTATTAAATTTCTCCCCTGCCCCCCAAAATCCAGGTGCATGTGGATTTGCTTGCTGCTCCGTGCTGTGAGGCACGGGGGATATCAGGTGCAGGTTTCACCCACCTGGGTGAAACATTTTACAGCACAAACAGTGTCTCTTGGTCATACCACTCAGGATGCTGTGGGGAGCAGGTTCCTAAATGGATCCCTCTGTTGGCTGGGGGAGCTGAGCTGAGCAGGGAAAGCAGAAATGTTAGCTTAACATGAAATGCAGTCTGCGACTTTTGACAAGAAACAGAGGGGTCTTTCCTGTTGACTTAAGATGTTTTCTTGACTCCAAGCCCAAACACCTTTATTAACCCTTTTCTTTTGATTTGGCTCAGTTTATAAGCAGAATAGTTTCCTTTAAAATCAAGCTCTATAACTCAGAGGCATGGAACATTTGAACTTTAAAGTAATGTCATTGCTGTATTTTAAATTCTTTTTCCTGACATTTGCTGCTCGTAACATAATTTTGAAGAGCTCCACTCATTGTGAGTTATTCAGCTGTTCTTGTAATTGGGATAATATGGTAACATGAGGCCCTGTAAGTCAATTTTGCAAAGCCAGTAATGTCCCCTCAGAGGGAATTGATGGATCTATTTAGGAATCTGTTCCCCACAAGATCCCAGCTGGTGTCACCGAGACACATCGTTCATGCTGTAAAACGTTTCACACAGGTAGAAAGGAGTTCCCTTAACTGACATCTCCTTGTTCCTCACTGAACAGATCAGCAATAGCCAAGGCCATCCTGGACCTGGAGGTTTTAGCTTTCTGCTGTGTGTGAAGCAGGGCAGCAGGCTGTACTGCATGTTTTAGCCTGAGCTCTGTAAATCATTCTGGCTGATAGCTGAAGGGGATCGTAACATCGTACACAAGCATACAAGCTGAGCTGCTCTCTCAGTGCTGATTGGCTCTGATCACAGTTGGAACTGGGTGATGGAGGACCAGGGCTTGCGTATGGGGATCCACAGGTCACAGTCTCTCAGCACTTTTCCCTCTCACCTTCCCTTAGATAACGATGTTGAAGATGATCTTTGGCCACGCGTCATTTGAGCGTTGCAGGAGATTCTCCGGTGAAGCCCAAAGCTCCGAACTGCACAAAGAGTGCAACTTCTTCCTGACAGCCGTGCGCTTGGCCTC
This sequence comes from Urocolius indicus, assembly GCA_013401255.1. NCBI lineage: Eukaryota > Metazoa > Chordata > Aves > Coliiformes > Coliidae > Urocolius > Urocolius indicus. The sequence continues at coordinate 29,020 of WBNH01003905.1, forward strand.
GCTCAACCAGATACTGGATCCCTGGGTTTACCTGCTGCTCAGGAAGATCCTCCTCCAGAAGTTCTGCCAAGCAGCCAACGCCGTCTCCAAGTGCTCCAACAACGAGTGGAAGGAGAGATCCATCACCTTGTCAGAGGAAATCCGACGGACAGCGGCGTGAGGGACCTGTTTGCATGGAAACTGCCTTTGCCAAGGAGCAGTTTGAGATCTTACTGTGAATCAAGGCATCTGTGACCTGTGACCTGCATAAACAGCTGAGGGCACTAATCATGCCAAAGAGTTGTTTGTCCAACGTGCCAAAACCTCTCCAGTGCAGAAGAGGGGGTGGGGTTTGTTTCTGCCTTCTGTTGTTACTGCCATTCAGAGCTGAGGTGCAGAACATCACCTTTCGTGTGCCTAAGTTGGGAAGGAATTTTCTAGCTTTAAGGTAGAAAAAGAATGCTTTCCCATTGGGGACACATTCTTCTTCAGGGACTGAAGCCAGTATGTGTCCCATGACACATGGATTTGCCCTGACAAGTGCTCAGTCTGTGTGGATGCTGAAGTAAGCTCATCTGCCAAGGAGGATGTGGCACTGGGACAAATAGCACAAGTGAGAAATAGTAGCCTGTGAAGTACCCAGGCATAACAAGTGTTGCTGTTTGCACAGCACACTATAAAACTGCTTTGAGCAGATGGAGAGAGTGATAAACAGGTTGTAGGAGACAGTAAATGTTCTTCCTGTAGACTAATCCTGTAGATTCTGATCCATTTGTGTCACATCTGAAGTTTGTTTCATAGAATCATAGAATGATTTGGGTTGGGTGGGAGGGACCTTAGAGATCATCTCATTCCAGCCCCCCATGCCATGGGCAGGGACAGCTTTCACCAGCCCAGGCTGCTCCAAGCCCCATCCAACCTGCCCTTGGACGCTACCAGGGATGGGGCAGCCACAGCCCCTCTGAGCAGCCTGTCCCAGGACTTCATCACCCTCAGAGAGAAGAACTTCTTCCTAATATCTCATCAAGTCTCCTCTCTTTCAGTTTGAAGCCATCATGCATTGTCCTGTCACTCCAGGGCCTTGTAAAGTCCCTCTCCAGCTTTCATTTTTGCCCCTTTAGACACTGGCAGCCTGCTGTCAGGTCTCCCTGGAGCCTTTTCTTCCCCAGGCTGAACAACCCCAATTTTCTCAGCCTGTCTCCACGGGAGAGAGGTGCTACAGCCCTCTGGTCATCTTCATGTCCTCCTCTGGACCCGTTCCGTGTTCTGCTGTTGGTGCCCAGAGCTGGAGGCAGCAGTGCAGGGGGGTCTCCCCAGAGCAGAGCAGAGCAGAGGGGCAAAACCCCCTCCCTCACCCTGCTGCCCACGCTGCTGGTGCTGCAGCCCAGGACTAATTGAAAGAGGGAGACTGGCTGTTCACTGCTCTTGTTCTGCTTCCTGTCAGCCATAGAACAGCTGGCAGCCCCTCCTGCACCAAGCAGCACTCCTGGGCAACTCCAAATATTACTCCTCCACTTTGAGAAAGTGCCTTGCAGGATCCCTACCTTTTTGTAGTATTTATTTGGGAGCCTCAGATGCCTGCTTCTCTGACAGAGGGTTTGTACTGCTCAGTTTCTGCACAGCAGCTTTTTGAAACAAATAATCAAGCCCAGTTGCTTGTGAAATGTGTCACAGTGACCTTAACAGCTGGACAGAGTCGTTCTGCACCAGGACATGTGTGAGCAGCAGCACTCACAGAGCACATAGCTCCTCAGGATCCCAGGGGCATGCAGTGGATCGGTGCCCTGTGTCAGCCCCTTTGTCAGGCTGCTGCCTTTCCCTGCACACCATAACCCAGGGCACAGCTCAGCCTGAAGCTGCTCTTGAGTGTGTTAAGGGGCCTGTGCTCAGGGATACTCAGGAGGAGCAAGCTCCTTGTGCTGAAGGGTCAGAGGCAGCTTCACTTCACCTCGTTTCAAAGGATGCTGGTACGCTGTGCCTTTGTGTAGTGGGGAAGGACACTGCTGTGTTTGGGAAAAGGCAGTTTTGCCCATCTCTGGGTGCAGCAATACCAAGAAGCTAATTTAAATGTCAGGAAATGGGAAGGACTGTCTGCTTGTGATTTGTTTACAGAGAAGGAGCTGAAGCACTGTTTGCCAGCTGGGGCTGCCACACAGCCATGGCTGAGGTAACGCACTTTCCAAAGCAAATACCACGAGCTGAAGCGTGAATGAAAGCTTTGCCCTCCCATTCACCTGTTTGGGTGGGAAGGGGCATTTTTGTTGCATTTCTTTGAAGACACCTGTTATGTGATGTGTTTAAAATCCACCCCAGCAGCATTGCTGATGCTGATTTTAACCTCGTACTCGCATCAGAGATTCTATGGCCACTGTAGGACATGGAAAAGCTAGTTTTGAGATCATTGCTTGCCTTAAAAACGGGTTTGTTTGTGTGCCAAATCCCTGTGTCTTGTGTCGGTCAGAATAAAAGCTCCTGAGGGCAGCTAGTCTCAGTTTTGTTGGTTGCTGTGGGACACGATGCCACAGTGGGGCTGAGCAGCCCAGGCAGAGCTCGCTGAGCTAAGCAGGATGGAGCCAGGGGCTGCTTGCCTACCCTCCTGCAGGGGTCCAATGCAGAGAGGGGCAGGGGATGGAGGATGGTTGGTCTGAAAGCTGAGAGATCTCTGCAGGTCCAGGCCTGCCAGTAAATGGTTAAGCGAGCTGTTGCAGAGGCAGCACCCGCAATGGGATACAGCAGGTCTGGACAGGCTGGCTAGGTGAGATGTTATCTGCAGCCTCCCAGGCAGTGCCCATGGCTGTGACTGGTCCAGGTGCTGCCCAGGGTGAGGGCCAGCTCCTTCCTGCCTTCCAGCACCGGGAAAAGCACCAGGATGGGGCTCAGCAGCCCAGATCTCAGACCCAGCTCAGCACCACCTGGGCCAGCACCCACAGCCCCTCTCATCAGGACTCTCACACAGTTTCGTACATTCTTATCATTATTTTACATTCTCCCCCCACCATTGTGTAATTTATCACAAACCTTTGGAGCTTCTAGAGCAAGAGCAACGACTCCACTAATGTGCTGGAACCCAACCCACCAGCACAACAGCACCGGGTGTGCTCCCCCAGCCAGCCAGGGAAACCTCACCAGCTATTCCTCCCAAGTGAAATGGCCTTCAGGGAGAGACAGCAGTGACTCTGTGCCCTGCCTGATCCCTCACTGCCTGAGCCATTCATAGCGGTTGCCGTGGTGGGGATGGGCACCCCAGAGATGGCCACGAGGAAACGGGCAAAGGAGAGAGAGACAGCAAAGCTCATCTTTCAAAGTACAGCTTTTCTTGGCTGTACTCTCAGATTCTCCTGGGGAAAGGAGCCCTTCACAAAGAACTTCCTGAAGAGTCCTGCGGTGGGTGCAGAAACCTGTGTGTGGTGTAAACCTCTCCGGCAGCTGGGGCAGGAGTCAGTGTCAACAGTCACAGGCTGATGGAAACCTTGGAATCATTGACTCTGTGGCTAATAACAGCAAAAGCACCTTCACTTAATCTTCCCAGCCCAGCATTTCACTGCAGAGTGGGAAATGCCATCACTAATCACCAACACTTCATCTTTTAGTGTGCAAATGTGAGCAAGCAACAATGCTGTGGGGTTGAAATCTCCCTCTTGTGGGGAACGGCAGGAAGCATGAACACCTGCCTCTGTGGGTGCTTCAGCATAAAAAAGGGAGCTCCTTGTGCCAAGCAGACCAAAACAAATCACTCCCCAAAAGAGCAAGACAGAGCTGGTGAGGAGGAGGTGTCAGGCACCCAAACTGGCCTGATGCTCTGAAGTAACTCAGGTAACCAGGAGATCCCCTGCTCAATGCCACGTGTTCTAAATTAAAACATAAGGTTTAGACAGCAAGAGCAGCAAACCCCAATTTATTTTTTTCTTCTTCTTTCACATGACATTTGTAGATAATGAATAATTTAGAGCAGAAACTCCTTCATATGCTGGCCAAAGCCTGGGGGCTCATACAAGCAGCAGCAGCTGAGCACCAGCTCTCCCTTGCAATGGCCTCCATCATTTCATTTAACTGGGTTGTTTTGCTTAGTTAGAGTTTTCTCCTTCCTGCTTATCAGCTCAGAGCAGCAGCTCAGATGCCTCGATAAGTGGGAGTCTGTGGGGTCAGGGCACTGGCAGGGTCATGGTGCGTCCCTCGCAGTGATGCTGCGGGCACAGCTGAGTCTGGGGCACCAGGAGGGCACCACCAGCACTCAGCCCCCAGCTCAGAGACATTTTAAGCAGAATACAGCTTCAACCCCACAGCACAGCCCCAGCCCCAAGGCCTAGCCCCATAGCACAGCCCCAGCCCCACAGCACAGCCCCAACCCCAAGGCCCAGCCCCGTGGCACAGCCCCAGTCCCGTGGCACAGCCTCAGCCTCATGGCACAGCCTCAGTCCCACAGCCCCAGCCCCTCAGCACAGAATCAGTGCCGTGCCACAGCCCCAACCCCACAGCACAGCCCCAGCCCCACAGCCTCCCAGCACAGCCTCAGTGCCTACAGCATAGCCCCAACCCCAAGGCCCAGCCCCACGGCACAGCCCCCGCCCCCCAGCCTCCCAATGGCACCAGGATGGGCTTTCCAAGGGGCTCTCAGCACAAAGGCAACACAGGGCAGCAGAAAGCTCCCCACCAGCCCTGGCCCCACACAGGAACCATAAAAGGCTCCTTTTATCTGTGACTGTGATCTCAATTTCAACACAAAATAAAACTACTTAAAAAAAAAAAAAAAAACAAACCAAAACCAGAATGCAACAGAGCACAAAAGGCTGTGAGATGAGAGAGATGGCACCAGGAGAAGTAGATCTGTTCTCCCTTGAAGAACAGTAGGAAGAGTGACAGCCAATAGCTCTGGCTGCTGGCAGCTCTGGGGCAGCTGCTCTCATGCTCAGGTCTTCCAGGGAGTATCTCCCCAGCCGCAGCAGGATGGTGTGTGAGCAGCATCCCCACCACAGTGAGCCACGTTACACGGGCACGAGCTGAGACCTGCCAGCTCCCATGGGCTGTGAGCGAGGGCAAGGGCCGGAGTACTTGGAGCCCAGGGTGCCAAGAGCAATAACTCAGACTTGGCTTGTGATGCAGCAGCTCACAACCCACAGGCTCCTCGTGTCTAGCAAGCTTGGGCCTGCTGGATCCTTTCCAAAACCCACTGGCAAGAGCCAAGGCCTGGAAAGGTATTTACAAGCCAAGTCCTGCGGCTCACTGGCGATTGACGGGGCCACGAGTCACTGTAAGCACACTGGGATTCATGTTCCTGAGATTCCTGCTTTGAGGTGGCCAAGTCCCAACTCCCCGTGGAACCAATCTCAGCCCTGCCCCGGCACAGCTGCTGGCAAACCTGAGTCTGTGCTTGGCAGCTGCCCTGCTCACGGCCTACACACACACACACAACTGCTGCTGGGTATCCTGTAGCCAAGCCCCCCATGCTCTGCTGGTTCAGTTCCTCCTGGGAAGCACAGAGAGATTTTTCTGTTTAACTGCTTGTAGGGCTTGTGAAGAGACCTAGGGGAGTGCCGAGGTCACAGAGCTGTCCTAGGCACCTGAAGGAGGCAGAGCCCTGGCTGCACAAGCACTGGGAAGGCTGGAAGGGGCTCTGCCCCTGCATCCTGCCTGGCTGTGAGAATGCAGATCACCAGCATCCTGCCATGGGTACAGCTCAGCAGCCCCCCAAGTGCAGAGCAGCAGCAGCTCTGGTTTCCCTCTGAGCATTTCACATGATTCAGGGATGACGTCAAAAGGAAATCGAATGGTGAGCTGACCCAGGCTTGTCCCTCCCAGCATGGCCCCAAAGCACAGAGCAGCCTCAGCAGCCCCAAGGCCGGTGCTGAGCCCTCAGTCACTCTGCTTTGCACATGAAATATGTCCAACATACTGGAAGGCACTTCATTCAGGACCATGTATTTATCTTTTGGGCTGCTTTGTTTTGAAAGTAAATTGTAGCAAGGGACAGAAGCCTCGGCTATTATGACTTTTCTGTAAACAAGCTGGTTTAACAAACCTTGCCCACCCTTCAGCACGAGCTGTTTGCACAGAGGGGAGCCGCAGATATTACATGCACCCATTAGGAAAGATAAATGCAGCATTTATGAAGGCTCTTGGGCCTGCAGATGGAAAGAAGCATTAAACTCCCCACCCCAGACCAGCTTTGTAGCGTGAAGACACATTGCCCAGGACAGTGGTTTATGTGATCGGTTGGATTTTGCAGTTCACTGGCTCTGAATGTGAACAGGCTTTAAAGAACAGAGGCAAAAACATGCCAAGAAACCCTTTGGCCTCGTTAGGGCGAGGTTTTGTCTCATCCTGCCTGCTCAGGGAGAGGCTGAAGCCTGTCTCTCCCATTAATGAGGGCTGTGTATGGTACAAACGGCTGCAGTGCTCCTTGGCCATTGGTGAGCCTGGACCAGTCATCACGACCCAGAACCTTGCAACAGCCCCAGAGCAGAGAGGTGTTCCCTTGCCACAGGGACAAAGGCTGTATGCCCAGAGTGTAAGAAATAGTGATGC
>WBNH01003906.1:0-53797 GCA_013401255.1 Urocolius indicus
ATGTGTATTTGAAAAATGCCATTGATAAATGGCCAAAGCTGAAAGACTCTGACTTTATTACCCAGACTTTTGGTGAGGTTTTTTTTTTATTTTAATCCTTCAGGCAATACTTCACTGACCTCTTTGCTCCTGAAATCAGATTTCACTACAGATTTTAATTTTTTGTAGAACAAACTCCTGTAAATCTTTGGAGAGTTCTCAGAAATGTGATGGCTGCTGTGTCAGGCATTTTGGTTGAAGAAATACTGCAGCTTGGTTGATGGAAAATAACCCATTTCTTGGTTTTATTAACTATTGCCTGATTTTTTCTTTTCCCCTAAAAAGGACAGAACTGTGACTGGTCGCAAATCAGTGTTTCCTCTAGGCAGAGAATAAGCCAAAAAGTGTCAAAAGTAAATAGCTAACCCACTGAGATAATGTTACCTTAAAGGTGTTGGAGTATTTGAATATATTTTGTAAGATGGTGTTTTGGGGCTTTTTTTCCATTCTCACTCCTTCATTTTGAATGCAGATGGGTTATATGAGGATCACTTTCTCTAACAAAAGCTGTCTGAATCTAAAATGAAGCATTTAAAATAGAGAAGAAAAGACAAAGCCAGAAAGACTGAAACAGTGAGCAGCCCTCTCAGAGAATGCTCTTTGGATATGGTCTCGTTAGAGGTGCTAGTGCTGAGACAGGAGAGTGTGTGTGCAAGATTCCCTGCGTCACTAAATATGACTTTCAAAACTTCATATTATCTTCTGTAAAAGCAACCGTCCTGTCAAACATTTTGGCAGTTGATCTCTTTGCAGCTGAAACGATAAAAAACTTCAAATAAAGTTGCAACTATTTTTGCTACAAAAAAAACACCCAACATCAATTTTCTTTTTGTCTTCTTGTTCTAAAAATCTGGCTGTACAACATTTGATCAAGCTTTCAAAAGAACAAAAGTAAATTCTCCCTCAGGCATAAAGCAATCTTGGGAAGTTTTGGCTCAGGATACAGATATTTGTGAGGAAATGAAAACATGATTTTGGAAACAAAATTCTGCAGGAGCTGTAACTGTACGTAGCTATCATGGCTTTAATTATTATGTGGGAAAGATATTTAGAAAAGCTAGGGGACTGATGTTACTACTGAAGTCACTGAAGTGAGAGTGGCAGCCCTGCTAAGGATAGGACACTTTCCAGCTCCGTGTCAGGATATGGCCATACAGCAGCAGGCAGTTGAAAGGAGGTACTTTTGTGTCTTTTGTAGTCTCGCTGGCAAATCCTCTTCCCAAAGGAAATGTCATGAGCAAATGTAGACAGGTTGCTCTTTCTACACATCGTTTAGGTGCAGATCTCAGTCCCCAACTGGGAGCTGATATTTAGCTCTCAAAAGGATATTTCATATCCGTCTTGACCTGTTTAGCTGTTGGCAACCAGGCAGCCTGTTGCTCTAAGCATGTGTGTGAGCCCACACCTCCTTTGGATGGTTATCTGCTAATAATCAGAGCTGAGCTGACAACACATATGTCATTAGTGGCTATTAAGATTACTGTCAACTCTGACTTGTGTCTGATTTAACTCAGAAGTCCAGAAATTATAGCTGATTGCCTCCATGACCTTCTGCCAAGCAGTTTTGTCAGCATTTATGATATAGTATTTCAGCAACCATATATATTACCTTATTTCTGTGTTATTCTGTAACTATTTTCTCACTTTTATATACCTATAATTTTCATCAATAAACTGGAAAAATTACTTTGCTGCTCATTTTCAAGGCTGGAGTAAGCATTCTTTAAACAGATGTTAAGCATTAAAAATAGCAAGGAGTAATGATGAATAATTGTGATGGTCCAAGTGAGAGATGACAAGAAATGAAGGAAATAATTTTAGGGGAAAAAAATCTATTAGCATCAATAAGGCAAAGTAAAGTAAGAAAATAATTGCAGAAGTTGCTTAGTATTCTTGAGGGACGTCTGCCTCGAGCCCTGATTCCAGGGGCACGTCCAATGTGCAGTTAACATCTGTCTCAGGTAGGACTCTCGAGCTTATGTTGTCCGTGGGACAATCTCAAAGGTACCTCTCATGCATAAAAAATATTGGAGTTATCCAGATTTAGAAGCATGAGTGTGTGACTTAAATCTGTATCACTCCTCTTTTCTCTAAGATGGAAGTCTGAGCTTTTCTTTTCTAAGAAGCACAGCAGTCTCATCCTTGCCCTTTTCCATTTTCAAAGAATGTGTTTGGGCTGCAGCAAACTCAGAACTTTTGTCAGAGAGTTGTTTCTGTGTTGGTAGTGGAGCTACAGGCATCAGAAAAAGTAATTGCATGTGAACAGCCCCCAGCTTCCATTCTGCAATTTTCTCTATGTAAGACATGTAGTGGATGGCAAGATTGGAGACTTATAATAACACAGTCAAGCTGTATAATGAAACTTTAATGTCAGAATCCCTCCTAAATTACAATATCTTGACACCTTAATAATTTTTGCCTTTTGTTCTTTGAGCCCATTACAATTTTTCTGTTTAGATTGTCTGGTACCTAACAAGAGTTCTCAATGTGGGCCCCCCACAGCACTGAGCAGGCAACAAACTCCATCACAGCACTTCACTATCATCTACTGTCTTTACAGTATTTTTTAGCTATTGTTTACAATCAGTGAACAATTTGCCGTCCAGATTTGTTCTTACTAAATGCCTGACGTCATTTACTCTGGGTTTGTCCTTCTCCTTGACTGACTTGACTTTGGGTTGCTTCTCCCATGGATATATTAGCAGAATGCAGGTTTTGTTTTACAGTGAATTGCCTTTTATTATTTCTCATTTGTATTTGTCTAGATCCCTATGTATTCGTCTAGATCTCTATGTATTCTTATGGTTTTGCCCTTTCCTTTCTGTACCTAAGTATGCACTTTGCAATCGGTTTTGATCTCTAATGAAGGTAGTATTCAGAGTCAATACTGGAGGAAACTGTCAAAATGTTATTCCTTCTTCATCCCTCTCTCTCCTGCAGTTTTACATAGGGATCCTTATCAGCCTCTCTTCTGTTGTTACTCTTCCTGTAGGTCTTGATTAAAAAAAATCTTTTATGGTCCTTGCTGAACTTTGACAATGTAAACAAGCCTGTCCTTTTATCCAGCAGTTGCTCAAAACTTACATGGAAGGATTTAAGCATGCGCTTAAGTGCTCTGCTGAAGGGAGACTTCTTTTTCAATTTCATTACTTTTATCCCTTACCTTTTGATTCTGGTCTTATATGTGTAAAATAACAATAACTGTCTCCAGAATGGATCCTTTCTTTATCCCACTGTCACTTGTTGCTCAGGTTTCCAGTGCCCTCTTGAAGTTTTCTAATAGCTCTTTCTGTACTGCTTCATGCATTGTTTTACAGGAGATTGAAGATAACAGTACTGGACAGTAATTGCCAAGATCATTCTTCCTTTTGTGTAAATCAATACCATATTTGCTTTATTCCCAGCCTTTGGGGCTTCTGCAGTGTTCCATGACTTTCAAAAACAATTGCCAATGGTTCAGTAAATTAACTGGCTAATTCCCTCATCACCGTAACATTAAGTGCAACCAGACTAGCTGATCTGTGTGGTGGATATTCAAAATTTCCAACCATTCCTTTAACCTGCACTACATTAATGGCTACTTGTATAGGATTTTTTGTTATTTCCCAATTGCTACATCCTTTTTTTTTTTTTTTTTTCCTGTTTTATTCAAGAAAAAAAGTAGTAAGGAGATAATTTGGCCTTTGAAGAAATCTTTCTTCTTTCATATTCATAGCTTATTAATGAAACTTCTGGCTGGCTTTTCTTTCCCCTCCGAGACATTTGTGAAAGCAATTCTTACTCCCCAATACTGCTTTGATTAACATGAATTCAGACAGATTTCTCCTGTCTATGTCATTTCTCTTTTCTTCTGTTTTCTCCAATTTCTCTTCTATTTGCTGCTGCTTGTTTCTGTTATCTCTGAGCGAAGTGGTTTGTACCTCTCCCACTGACTTATTCCTATTCCAAATCAAAAATGTAGCTTGGCAAGAAGGATCCAATCCATCACAAAATTCTGTCCCACATCTCCTGGACTGACGTGGTGTTCTCTCACATCTGGACTTTTTCTTTTGCGTATCAACAGTAAAAAAGGAATAGCTTTAGGTCAGATATTTATGACAGTCTCTCCAAGATACTTCTGTCTTTTCAAGAGAGATATAATAGGCAGATGCCACGATTAAGCAAGCCTTGTGTTCCCCTGAGGTCATGGCAGAGACCCTCCCTGGAGCTGACTGCCCATTTTCTCTGTAATTTGTTGCTGTGACATGGGATGGTGTTCGAGACAAGAGCTCTTTTGTGGTTTTCTTTCTCTCATACACTTGTAAGGGCATTGACATACACAACCTAGCAGAGCTTTTCAAGCTTTAACTTCTTTGAAATGGTTTACCTTTCAGAGCAACTCTCTCTGACTTCTTCATTTCTTTTTCTCAGAAGATCAGTTTTATATTTTCCAGCTCCCAGAATGCCCTAACTTTAATAAATGATGGCACTTTACACACTCTGCTTTGGCCACTATTCTTGCCGTGCTTGAAGCATTCCTGAACAGATAATTTTCTTATAATGTTTCTTATGCTCAAGAATAGACTCCCAATTAATATTTCCCATGTTGCCTCAGACATCAGATAGGTTTGAAAAGCTGCCAGTTCATTAAGCACCTCTGCTTGAAATGTGTGAGGTGCTATGGAGGATGGTCAAGGGAACTGTATATCCCCAAAAGTTAATGGGATTCAGAAAGCAAGCAAACAACGGCTTTGGGTAAATACCTTGGAGGATGCTCACCATCTTAATGGAGGCTGAGGTTTTTTTGTGTGCAGGTGTGAGGAAGACAGCCCTGGCATTTGTTTCTAGTTATAGTATTCTTGATGCTGAATGGACAATTAAAACCTGCGAAGAATTTTAAAAAAAAAAATGGAAAAAAAAAGACAATATGAATGTGAGAGACATCAACCTCCAAGAGTTTGCTTATCAAGAGAAGGTTAAGAAGTGACTTGAACTTGGTCTGTTTGTAAATGTTTTACAAGAGGACTGCTGATACTAAATTCAGCAGACAGAATCATTGAGAAAAATCCAGCATTGGGACAGTGAGGCATCATGAGTTTGGATCAGATACAAGGAATACCTTTCTAGTAATGAGAGCAATTAACCATTTGAACACCTTTGCATATGTGGTGAGTTCTTTGTCTCTCATACATTTTATATCCAGATTACTGCCTTTCTAAAGGCATTTCCTCTGGCATTCCTGGGTTTAGTATAGACCTTGTGAATTAATTTCTGTGCTCTAATTTCCAGAGAAAGTGAAGTAGAAGCAGACGTTTTGATGCTCTTTCCTGATAGTACCAACTCCCAAACATTTTCTCTCCTTTCCAGCTCCTAAGATACCTCTTCTCTCTGTGATGTGCTCTATATGACAGGAGTTTGCTTCAGCTTCTTATGCAGACATCATGATTTCATCCTACGTGGCAACTCTTAGGTTTAAATCACCTCACAGTACTTTTGCAGGTGACTAGCTAGGGCATGGAGCTCCCTATCCTCATCTTTGTTGCGGCACAGAATCTCAACAGTTGCCTCAGACGTGGCAAGTGCATGGATGAAGCTTTTGTCCCAGCCTTAACTAAACTGACTGATTCACAGTACGGTTGTGAAGGCCGCAGGGAGACTGCTTATGGTTAAACTGCACCTGATAGAGAAATGTACCTTCCTGTAGGCGACATCAGCAGAGGAGGGAGATGTGCTTTGCCTGCTTTACATGCCAGTGCCAAGCTGGATATTGGCCATTTTCCTTTTAGATGTTGCCACCCTTTTGGGAGTCCCTGCACAACCCAATCTGCAGCTGAAGGGGGAAGCATTCAAGCAACATTTGCTCACTGGTCCTGGATCTCTTTGACCCTCTGTTTACAACACGCAGAAGCATGTCACATTTTATTTTCACACCTGTGAACACTTTCCTAATTCTCCTTGTAGTTATGAGCTGCCCGAAAGATAAGGACTTTGTCAGGACAAACTGTACAAAAGTGAGGAATGGCAAGCGAGCTCTGATAGCTCTGATTTTTGCTGTAGTCTTGTTATATAACAAGCATATTCCTCTTTATCTTCTCCAAAGTTGTTTATTTTTTTGTTGCAACAGTGTTCAGAACATAGTTTCTTACGCCTCCTGTCTCACAGCAGGTTATACTGTTACAGTTGTTTTCACTCTGGTTACAAAACTTCAAAAATATTATTCTTTGTTCTTTTTAAACAAAACAATAAACCCTGGGAGCTGAATTTGAAGAAGATGGACTGTCTTCTTTTAAAGAAAGTTATGAAAGATTTTCTGAAATTTTTAACTGCCTAGTTATATAACTATAAAGTTCCTTTTGTACTGGCAGGACCTCTCATTAGTTTAGGTAATGAACAGTAATAGTAGTGACAATGACAGTTCTGAATGTTTAAAATAGATTCTGCTAAAATATGTTGATCCAATGTGAGATAATCTGAAGTCTAATAAGCGTCTGAATCTTAAGCTATATAACAAAGCAGTTTCGAGATGACACACTCTTATGAGATCATCTTCTCTGCATAATAAATTAAGTTATTTAGGCCTTTCTAAATATCAGTTGCTGAGTTTATAATTTTGTCTTGAAATTTGGACACACCATGAGAGTAAAATAAGGGCATTACTAAAAGCAGGAGGCTGTCCAGCAGAAAATGTTAGGTTCTTGAAAGGCCAGATATTAGAGATGCAGCCTCACATGCTTGAAATCAAGTATCTTCTAACCTATCAAAATCAGATAGCTATATTTAGGGTCATCCTTAAACAATCAAGACGTGGACAACTCAGCAGAAACCCAGTAATCCAGACTTGGGATAAGTTGTGGGTTTTTGTTTAAACAGCATGACAACTTCTAGCATGGGTTTGTCAGCAAACTCAATGAATACGAATTCCCAGTTTTTTTGTTTCCGGGCCTAGTAATTTGAGATATGCCCAGCAGAGAGCTCTTTGTCTCTAAAACTCTCTGTTTCTAAGGAATGTGCCCCAGAAAACTTTAACAAGAAGAAGGCATACGGCAGATAGGAAAAGCAAAGTATGCTAGAGTGATGTCTCAGTCCTGCTTTAAACCAGCAAAGAGAAACTGACTGACTTGCCATGCTCTCGCCTCCCAGCGTGGTGGTTGAATACTACCGCTTCTGCTGTTTTATCAGAAAAGCCGATTACCAGCAACATGTTTATCCCAGAACAAACAGATTTAATTTCTTCTTTCTTTTAAGTCCTTACCAGTTTCCTGTCACCAAACATTGATTTTTAAATGGACTTTTATCTTCTTTGGGAAGAACGCTTTCAGATATTTGCAGTCCTTTGAACTTGCTCTCTAACATTGGACAGTGAAAGTAATACCAAATTGAAGATTGCAATAGACTTTTTAATAAGCAAATAATACCTGCTGATGATAAAGTTGATGTTAATGGAAGATACTATGAACTAAGAGAACATTAGGATCTTTTAATACCAAAAGCCTATGGCACATAGTTTTTTAATTTACAAGCTCCGCTTACCACCAACTTGTCTTCAGGAACCTGAGGTGTGCAAATGGGTAAAAATAGATAAAGCAGTTAAAGAGGTGCTGAAGTATCATTAGGTGTGGAGCTCTGAGTACGATTTGTGCAATTGCCATGCTTGCTGGGTGCAGAGGTAAAGGCTGCCAGTCTTTGCCAGCTGGCATCAATGCACTTAATGAGTGATTCGCACATATTTGAGCATGTATTCAAAGAGAATAGAAACGAGCAGCTTAGCTGCATGTTGGGAGAAACAAGCAGCTATGGAGAAGCCTTTCTTGGCAAGACTGGGCTTATGTATGTTTTTTATTTTGTCACTGGTTCTTCTCTGGAAGCTAAACTTGGTCCAAACTTTCTGGAAATACACTCCTGAGCTGTACCAGCCAGCTCTCTGGCAGGTATCCTGTGCTGCAGAAGGTATTGTGAGATTTTTGAGCAGGAGGAACTGTGCTTCTCTGCTTCTGCCTGCAAACAGTAGGAAAAATCATAGTCTCTCTCGATGGGTATTGTCGTGACTTGCAGCGGGGGACAGAGCTGTGTGTTTTGCTGTTCTTTGGTTTTGATTTTCCTGGGAGACATGAAAGGAAACGGGGGAGGATCAGAGGATGTATTTAAATTAACAGAAGTTTTTTAGTTCCTTGCATGAAAAACATATCTGAAAGCAGGCACATGGTAACATGGGAGGAAATTTGACAAGAGAGAAGCACTTAAAATAATGGGATTGCTTCACATTGAACAATGAGGTCACGGTTATGAAGACGTCCAGACTGTGTCAGAGCTCCTCATTTCAAACTAATGAACCCCTTTAAGACAGGAGCTGGTGTATCTTGACTAAGGGGATGGACTATTTGCAGAAAAGTGGTGATGTCAATGTCAGTAGCAACATTGAGAGGTTAAAGATGGCAATTTAATTCACTTGGGCAAGTATCTGTCACCTTTCTCATCAGGAGTGTCTACACAAAATCGTCTTCTGGGTTCAAGTTCAACATTTTATTTTCAAAATACGAAGGCGAAACAGAGTTCAGTTTTACATGCTCACGTACAAGTTCACCTTTTATTCACCAGAAATGTGTTTCATGGCTCATAAATATTAAACTAATATAAATGTAACCTCTGTGCTCTCAGGGCTGATCATGAGTGAGTGAATTTAAGAACTAAAATTTCATAGCTGCAGTTTCTCTGTTGTTAGCATCCTCTACTAGAGCATGAACAAAAGCACCAACTTTTTTGGTGAATTCACATTCAGAAATTACCCCCACCCTCCATTCCCACCTCCCTTCCTCTGACTTCCTAGTTGTAGCAACTCCAAAACTGGCCTGACTTTAGGAGCTTTAAAAACAACAGGAAAAACCCAGATGTCTCCAATGCCCCAACCACAAAAGCTGTAGCTCACATTGCCAGGGCATTACTGCTTTCTCTGGAGCTGTGGCTGCATCAGTGCTGCTGTATCCATCTTCAGTAATTTGTTTGTGCTCTGCTGAAAAGAAACACAGTCTGGAAGTCACCGGTAACAGAAACGTCCAAGTGATTTCGTGCTGTAACTTTTGAGATTAAAAACTTGGCTGAGAAAATACAGAAGTCGTAAGTCTATTTGCCTCACCTACTTACTGTGCGCTTATCTGGAATAGCTTGTGAAATTCTTTGGAAACCTAATGTATTTAGCAGATAGAGGCCAAGACTCTGTGAGCTCACCAAAAGCAAACTTTAATTCACAGTCTTGATATCATGGGAAAGCTATACTTCAAGTGGGCTAATGTAAGGTTTTTTCTGATATTTATTTGGTGAAATACAATTCAGTCTCATATGTAAAGGGAAAAAAAAAAGTGAACAGAAAAAGAAAATCTCTTAGGAAAGCTTTGAGGTTGATGACCAACATATAAATGTTACACCGACTACCCTCATTTCTCCTACAGGTGTCTTACAGAAGTTCTTGGATTCCCCTTTTGTGCAAAAGAAGATATATACTGTTGCCTTTGAACCTCAGATAATAACATTTTTCCAAGTACTGAATGCCCTCAACTCCTATAATTTGTCTGCCATCATACGTCACCTAAGAACTAGTACACATAGCATGCCATGCTATACCAGCTAAGAAAGCTGTCTCATCTCTAAGGCTACTCTTGCCCCTCCTGCTTTCTCTGCCTTGCCTCTCTTGCTGAGCAGCTTCCTCAGTCTCACCTTATATCTGCTGTTTATGAGATAGGACAGACAGCGTACTGCCTGCTTCAGAAATAGAATCATAGAATCATTTTTGTTGGAAAAGACCTCTAAGAACAAGTCCAACCTCACATTGCCAGGCCCATGTCCCTCAGCACAGATTTTAAATATCTCCAGGGATGGCGATTCCTCCACTTCTTTGGGCAACCTGTGTTAATATCTAATAACCTTCTCCATGAAAAAGGTCTTTTTAATGTCCAACCTAAACCTCCTCTGGTGCAACTTGAGGCCATTTCCTCTTGTCTGATCACTTGTGAGAAGAGACCAAGTGACTCCATCTCACTATAATCCCTATTCATGTAGTTGTAGAGAACGGTAAGATCACCCCTCAGCCTCCTCTTCTTCAGGCTAAATAACCCCAGCTCCCTCAGTTGCTCCTCATAAGACAAGGGGACAATCATATCCTTGGCACTGCTGGTCACACTATTTCTTATACAATTCAAGACAACATTGGCCTTCTTGGCCACCTGAGCACACTGTTGTCTCACATAGAGCCAGCATGCCCAGGTCCTTTTCTACTGGACAGATTTCCATCCCCTCTGCCCCATGCCTGTAGCATTGCCTTGGGTTGTTGTGGTCAAAGTGCAGGACCTAGAACTTGACCTTGTTGAACTTCATGCGACTGGCCTTGGCCCATCACTCCAGCCTGTGCAGGTGCTACTGAAGGGCCTTCCTGTCCTCAAGAAAGTCTACAAACTTACCCAGCTTGGTGTTATCAGCAAACTTACTGAGAGTACACTTGATCACCTCAACCATTGATAATATTAAACAGAATTGGCCCCAAGACTGAGCCCTGGGGAACACCATCAGCCACTGGCTACCAGCTGGATTTAACCACTTTCACCACCACCATTAATTACAATCATATTCAAAAATGGATAGATTTGTGCCATCAACACAGTTCCGACCTCCAGTCCTCTAACAGCTCATGTTTTTCTCCTCCCTCCTAGGCTGCAGCATCCTCTAACAAAGATTTCTCTATAAACAACAGAAGTCAGACTCTTTGTGAATGACTTGCAGCATCCAAACTTGTCAGCTTACGTATTATTAGTCATGAGCCATCTCAGAAGCATCATCAGACAGATGAACCATTCTCCCTCCAACAGGAAGACACAGATAACCTCCATGAATCTATGGACACAGATTAAGTGCCACAACTGCCACCATTTCAAAGCATGGTGTACTCCCTATTTCCCAATGTTCTTGTCACCATGGCAATTTTTAAGGATGAATTAATTATAACATAGCAAAAAATACCCAGAATGTGTTTTTTGAAAAACTATTCTACATAAAGCCACGTAGGAGAGAAAAATAAATGTTTCACTTTGAGCAACTAGCAGAGATCAGACTCCTCATGGCACAAATCTTCAAGTAAAGAGAGTTTGCAGAGTCTCAGTGAATAAAGCTAGAGGAAAAATCTACCAGCCAACCTGGACGTCTCTGCATGCTTCAAGTTTAACAGCTTTGGCAGTCAGAAGCATGCAGGGAAGGGGGAATACTAGAATCATGGATTCCACGATTCCAGTGACCTGATATGCTCTGACAGTTTAAATAAGAGAAACGATATTTTTATCTGAAACACCTAGCTCCTTTTTGTTCAGAGTTTAAGAGTAGGGGAATTTTTTAATGGTTTTATATGGGCTCTCCAAGTTGGATCATACAGAAAAAAAACCCCCTTGCCATTTCAGAAACATCGTCCAGCTTCCCATTATGCCTTTGAAAGGCAATTTCTGAAGAGGATCAATGTTGAAACTAACATTGGCAGTCAGAAGGATGTGCCGCATACTTACGATGTCTGACATAAACAAAAATCAGCAGTTTGGAGTGCCTGGTCCAATCCCTCTTGTCCCTGTAAGTCTCAGATACCTAACAGCAAAGAAATGACTGTCACTAAGTGTGGTAAGGAAGTCATCCTTAAAAGACGATGATCCAGGATGCACTGGATGGATTGTGTTGCTTCTGGGTTGGAGAAATAATCAACAGAAAAATGAGCACAAGGCAGATGATACAAATCTATCAATCAAGGGCTTATTATGAATCTCTTTCATTTGTGCACACTAATGCACAGGAGAAGCATTCTGTATTCATCCAGACTGTTGTTTCTGTACGGGCTGTACCTTGTGTTTAGTAGCTGTATTTTACAGATAATTTATGATGTTTCATTTTCAGTTCAAAATAAATGTGAATTAGAAGGGGAAAAAAATAAAAAGAGACGGAGAGTGAGGACATGCAGCAGAAATGAAACTGATGCAATCATTTCCTGTTCTTAAAACTGAGCAAGTAAGATGAAGATTTGGCTGGTTTTAGTGATCACTGTAATCAGCACAATTGACTGCTTACAGATGACTAATCTTTCAGTTCCAGGGAGGTAAATTGAGACATATATTTCTGCTTTATACTAGCACTGCAGGTAATGTAAGACAAAAGGTCTGTGAATTCCTAATACCAAAGAGATTTGTGGATTATAAAAGAGCACAGAACGTAGACATGAGATAAAGTTACGGAAATACAGATTTCAAGACTTGAAGTGGGTTTTTGTTTGTTTTAATTATTCCTCAGCTCCATTCAGGCCCACCTGTATTTTAATCAAAAGTGATCATAATACTCTGAGGCAGGCTCACACCTCTCCTACACCTTTCTGCAGCCAAGAAACTGCCTCATAAAATTATTACTGTTCACCTGCATAGAAGTGATTTGGGATATTATTAAGGGGCTGATTTAATCATCGGGATTTAGGACATGGCTAGGATTTCTCCTAGGTGATAAGTCAGACTGTACCAATTAGAAAGAGTCATGTGCAGCATCAGCTTGATTTAAAAAATCATCGTAAGTGAATTGGAAAGCAGATGTGCCTTTACTTGATAATAGCAAGGAAATTGAGTCTCTGAAACCTCGGGTGGGGAGGTGGAATGGAGGACAACTAGAATTAACTAGAAGCAACACCTTGTGACCAATCTTTAGGACAAAACTCTTCTTTCAAAAGTCCGTTCAGTTACAAGAAATTGAAAGTAAAACTGGGGGAGGCCCATGTGGGACCAGAGGGAGTGCAGGGGTGGGATGATTGAAGGAGAAGTACTGACTCTGCTGTTGGGGAATACAATTCTCTGTTGCTGGGAAATGCAATTTCCTGGCTCTTTCCACACTCATCAGGCACAGTTTATTTCTGCCTTCAGCTTTAATGAATATATGATGTCAAGTCGCAGCAGTGACAAATTCTATCTAGTATCAGAACCTTGCAGGTATGGGCAAAACTAGCTATACCACCGTACCAATATTTAACTAAGCAGAGTCCTTTCAGAATGAATGCAGTCTAACTGAGCAACAAGTCCACCTTTTAAAGTGAAAATCAACACTTCCCAGCGGTGAGGTAGATCATTAAATGTTTTGTTGCATGAGCCAGCACCACTTTTCTAAAAAAAAAGGTGTCAGGATGTTCAGTCAAATGAGCAATTCAATTGGTTTAACTTTCCTGGCCGCTTTCTAATTTGGTTTTAATGAAGATATAATTAAGAGGTGGTGTCAGTAGAGCAGAACATTGTCACAGGATAATGGTCTCCTGCTGCTTCGTAAATTGTAAATGCAGCAAATACAGAAGGAAAGCTGGAATGTTTATTTTCCAAGCAAGAGGCATTGATCCAGGGACACCTTTCTGTTTTGATATCTTTATTTCAATTTTGTCAGAAGAATGGGGGTCAGCAGATTCAATACATTTAGGCATGCTTTCTCTCTGCGAGAGTGGGAGGAAAGATCTGAAGGTGTCTGTGCTGCAGTGGGAAAGCACTGATGCTACGGGTGGCTCACGGGTTTGACTTGCAATTGCTCACTTTAACCTGATTGTCCGATGGCATTCGTGCTGCCATAGGGAATGCAGGAATTGAGAGCTTCAGCCCATCGGCGCTACAGAATAACTTAGCCATAAGTACACCCTTTGTGAAAGCAAATCTCTATTCAGAAATTACCCTTTTTATTTTTTGACTGGTTGGAGCTTATGATGTTTGTCTTTTTCTGGTGAATAACATCTGCCTTCCAGCATTGCAATACCAGAAATAAGGATTTTATGTTCTAGCCCATATAGTTCACCTGCAATTCAGGCTGCAAAATTATATGCATTCTGAACTTCAGTTTCCATTTTTCTTTTGTTTTGCAAAACTTCTTCGAGGAGAAAGTCTCTTCCCGGGTGTTTAAGCCAAGTAATCATTTTTTGCATTATGAAGGCTGAGAAAATGTATCTTATCTCCTAGAGCTAGGACTGTTTCTTTTTTTTCTTCCAAGCATAAAACTACATTAAATAACTGCAAATGGGACTTACGCTAAAATACGGATAAACCTTGAAAGCTAAAACTTCCTGTGGAATTAGTACTTGCTGAAGACAACTGCTTTTGTTCTGTCAGAAATATTTGGCATTTTGAATTCAAAAACTAATGACAATTTGGAACACACAGAGTAAATCTTAAATCTGCTGGGACGCCCGGGGAATAATACCTCTTCTATAGTGCTCTTCATCAATAGCCTGTAAAGCATTTAATGCTGATCAGAACGAGGGCTAGCCAGATAGTGGTTCATTTTAAAAAAGCCAGGATTTTTCCACTGTGAAGTAGAAGCAAATCCAGTCTTTCAAAAATGCTAATAAAAAATGAGAGACTGTTAGCTCACCATATGTTAAGCACACCCAAGCTGAGGGGGATATGCCTTCAAGCCCAGAGTAGGCCTTGCATTTAAAATTGACCTAACTACTGCATTGCTCGAAGTCAGTTTGCTCTTGCCTAGGGAGATACTCACAGTGATGGTGATGAGACGCCCTCTGTGGATTTGTGGCCGAGCAGTTGACTGCACAATGGAAGCATCACTTCCGAATCCCTCTTTTGGCTCACGCAAGTATAATCTGGGTCTGCAATCTTCTGCAAGACATTATGCTGCCCTTTCATCCATCCTGGTGACATTGTGGAGGGCAAACGTTCTTCACCTGTTTCTCCTTTGTGAATTACAACACTTATGATCTCCCTGGTGCCTTGCTTGGAGCACCAAGCAGTTGTTTTTCATTTAGTCCTCCACAGCTGTGGTAGAGCATTTTCTCTGATGAAATAGGACATCTCCTTCTGGACCAGAGAAACTTGCCTGCCATACAGAAATTGTTATGACAGATACATTCCTAGGAAAGGCTTGCTTTGTCATATCACATTTTTACAACCAGAAGAAATTATTTTACCAACCAGAGAGCCCCCAAGTCAGTATCTTAGCATCATGTTCTCAGGAAAGACATCATCAGCTAATGTGAAACCAATGGCAGAGCTGGGTGTAAGACGTGAGTGCTCAGTGTCCTTGCTTTCAGCACTTTATCTTACCCTTGACTGTGGAGAGAAATTACAGTATTAAAAGCAGTGAGTGTTTTCAGAGATAATGCTGTGAATCGGGAAGACTACATGAATGTAAGTGTCATGGGGCTGCATTTATATCAGAATACCCATTCAGAATTTGGCTTATGCTATGTCATGCAGTTTTGCATCTCTACAGGCTGTGTGCTTGGCAATTCCTGGCATTTAGCTGTTGATAGGGTGAACGGAAGCTGGAAAAATCCCTTGCAGGTGTTGTGTTTATGTAAAATCATACTTGCAGTGAGAAAACAAGCATTAGAAAGAAAAAGGGAGCCAGAGTAATAGTATCATTTTGTCCTGAACTGACTCTTGCTGAGACATTGCAAAGGTACCTGTGACAACTTTCCCATTTTTGTCAAGTCCCTGCAAAGAAGCAGCCACGGTGTCCTAAGGGCAGGTGGGGAGCAGCTGCAATGCTCCTGGTGCTGAAAGCACTCCAAGAGGTCCAGCAGCTCAGAGAGGTGAGGAAATTTGCAGAGCAGCTGCCTGGGTCATCCTTAGCAATCTGGGCAAACTGTGTGGCTTTGGCAGGGACAGGAGCAGCCTGAAGCACTGGCATTATTGTAAGCAGCAAGGTGTGATCTCTGCCTGGTCTCTAAACCACAGTACCTTTGGGATGTTCCCTTTGCTTCACTACACCACCAAAGGGCTGTCACTGAAACAGATTTACAGGGCTATGTGCTGGAAAGTAAAACTGGGGAGAGAAGAGCAAGAGCAAAACATTTCCTTTTAAAAGAACAGGAAACTTGAGACCACCCCTCACCCTGTGTGAACATTTCACTTTCTAGCGAACAGCACTATAAATTTAACCTATTGGTAGAAGTAAAGATGTTTTATTGTTGTCCAGACTGAGCTATGATTGACTGAAAGTCAAACAAATCATTCCCTTGCTCTCCTCCCACTGGCCTTTTAACCATGCTATGCACAGCATCTGCTTCTCCTTTAAAGATAATCAGAGTAGGAGGGAAGCGCTGTCACCAGCACCTAAAAGAATGAATTTTGAGCCATCCTATAAATTCCCTCTGCTTGGCTATAAGGGCATGAGGAAAACAAATAGCAGAAACCCTCTGGCAAGAGGCAGGTTGAGCTGTGCATCAGGTCTGTGCTGTGAGGAGATGGACTGCTCCATGTAAAGTTGAAGCAGCTGCTTCCTCAGCAAGGAGTGAGGTGTTGAAGGAGGGGATGAGGAACCAACGGGACCCTTTCCATGAAGGGCTTTTTGGCAAATGGTGCTATGCAATGCTGCATGTTGTTGTGGAGGGGATATGATGGAGTATTTCCAGCAAGAGATGGTGTGTTTGTACCAAATCAGTATGCACACTATTTTCTCTGTTGGAATATTGTCATTGTCCTTTATTACATTAAAGAGGAACATCTTTATCTCATGGTGATTTTGGTGGGATGTGACATTGCCTAATGTAAAAGTGGCCTGTAATATCAAAGAGACAACCGTGAAATAACACATTACACACTGAATTGAACAGCAGGCTCATTTACATTCCTTTAATTTGGAAAGATGAACATTCAGAAACCCTCTTCTCTACTTGTATTCCCTTATTTGGGAAACATGTAAATTGCTTTTATGATAATTTAGTATTTAGCTGGTACAAGCATTACAAATTCCAAAAGCAAACGTTTCAAAATAGACAAGAGCTGTGCCAGATTCCTTTGCAAATGTGTGCAATGAAAGCCACCTCTGTTTATAGAATGACTCTGGACTCAGCATCTCCAGCTTCCGGATTTTCACTTACAAATGTTTGTAAAGCAGATAGAACAGCTAGGATGAAGCTTGTAAGGTCAGACCTTTATTCCCAGTCCTAATGTAGGATTATTGCCTGTGGCAGATGAATTTAATTAATAAACGGGGTGCATCACCTCTTCTGTTATGTGTGGAGCCACTTTTGCAGCCCGTTTGATCTTAGAATTGCAGCTGAAAACAGCAGCAAATGACCTTTTAGATCAGCCATGCTCAAATAATGCTTAGGGGCCTCTTCCACAGTAATCCCACTGCAATGTTTTCCCGTCTCACCTTGGAAACCTTCCGCTGATAGTGACTGGTGTTCAACTACTCACCAGACAGTTTATTCTATTGCCTATGTAATAGCCCTGATTATTAAGTCATTTATTTTATGTATCTAAATGTGATTGTTCCACCTTTAATTCAAAGCCTCTTTGCCATCTCTGCTGCAGGGAAGGTCCATCCTGACGGCACACAAATATTAGTACTCATATAACTTGGTGCTAACTTGGGCTCCCACCTGCCCTGCAAACCATCTTCCAACACACCTGTCACCTGCAGTTCACTTCATGGTTCCTGCTGCCTGTCTCTAAGTCCTCTGCCACTTTTCAGTGCACTTTTTTAGAAAGCGAAGTTTAAAAATACGTGCTATGCCCTGGTTCCAGCCTTAACCAGCCTGCACAATGCCGGACTCAGCACTCTTTTTTTGTCAGGTGAAAGATTACTCTTTATAGACCCTGGGACAGCGATTTCTCTTGTTGCAATAGGAGCTCTTAACACTCTTCATTACCCACTACAGCCCCAAGGTCTATATTAACATTTTCTGAATACCTGTGTTGGTTGTTATTTCTCTCCAGGTACATTACTGTCACATTCATCAATATTAAACAAGTTTGATTTTGTTGACATCTTCCCATGACTCAGAACCTGCCAGATAATGCTGCAGTGGGGTTTTGTTATTTCTCTTCACCTAGTCATTTTATATTTTATTGCTTTCAGCACTACCAATGTTGAACACAGCATTGCCTCCTGCAAATCAAATGTCCAGAGTACACGGGACTAAAAATATTAGGGTAAATAATTGAAAGTTGAAAGTAGGATTTTTTTTTAGAAAAGCAAGAAAAATACAATCATTTATCACAAAGTGTAAAACTTGTATTTAAAATTTCCCCCTCACCCAAACTTGAATATAAAGAGAAAAGATAAAGAAACACAACCTAAAATCTTCTTTAAAAAAGTTGGAAGTCTTTATCCAATCTAAGCTTTTATGTGCGTATTTTCATCTGAGCTATACAGCCTTCAGCTGTGAAGGTGTTCTAAGTAATTCTGACAAAGCCTATGAGAAGGCAATACTTGCCTTTGTTTTTCTACTTGTTTCACAGAAGGGACGATACAGAATTCATTGCTCCAAATAACAACTTATTGCCTTTCAAGAGAGCTCTGAAACATTTGTCTGAAGTTAATCAAGAGCTGTGGCTCAGTGAGTTTTCATGCGTGGAGAAAGCACATGCTGCAAACCCTCAGTCAACAGCAGTCTTTTGATGAAAAATTATTTTAAAAACCCAACAAAACCAAGCCTAAACTAAAAACAACAACAAGCCAAAACACGTCTGAGAACCACAAATACTCATTTCTTGACATTGTCAGTAACTATTGATATGTTTATGTGTGATTTCCTAGAGAAGCCTGCACAGATCAAAGATAAAGGACAAGTTTATGGAATCTCATCCAAAATAAGAAAGGTATTACTAAGCAGAGATCTACTTTCTTAAATGAAAAAAGGCCTCAAGTCTCACAGACCCAGGTCAATGGGCCAAGCTCAGAGGAAAAAATACAGATCTCATGCCCATTCTTTATCCCTACTCATATCACAAATAAGCTGTCATGCACTGTGCCCTGAAATCCCATCAAAACAAGTACCTACTACTGCATGGAGGTGCAAGCAGCTCCAGACACATGTTGTCCATCAAAGGCTACTGGTGCTTCAGGCTATGTTGTCTGTTTGGCACTACAATAAAAATCGCTTATTTTATGGAAATCCAAAGATGACACCATTCAGCGTTACCTGTGTATGGTTGATTTTCAGATGCCATTACTAGCTGGTTGCAAATATTGTAGAGTTTTGTTAACCTTCTTAGTAAGTCTGGCTTGTACCTGTGTTGCTCATTCACAGAATTTAAGGAACATTTGTTTAGGTTATCCCTGATGTAAGGATGTGTTCAGCAGGAAAGCCCAAACAGGACTCATGATAACGTGAGATTTGCTTTGACAGATTCATTTTCAGTAATTGCATCTCCATCCCTGATTTAGGGCTCCTCAGCAGACAGTAGTGGAAGCTGATTTCTTTGAAAGTAAATACCCAGCAAACAGACGTTATGGATGAGACCAGTAATTCACTTAACTGTGTCTGAAAACCCCTCTTTTCTATATATTTCTCCTCAATATTCTCCTGGGCAATCACTAGCCCTGCTAAATTTATAGCTCTCATTTAATTCCCAGACATGTTTTTATTTTTTAAAGCTTTATTTTCAGCTACTGAAGTACAAGAAATTGCTTTTGGCCTCAAGCTTTGCTTTCCAGAGAAGCAACGAGAGACTCCACTCCTGGCAACTTGAAGAGAATGCTTTCCACTGGCATGAACAGCTCTGAGGGCATTTCTGAGCCCACCTGAGGTTTTCCACACTGAACTATGCTCCCAGCAGATGCAAATCTTTTCCTACTCTGCCAGTGGAGGGCACAGCACTCAGACAAAGTCCCCACAATAAAGAAATAACTTTGTTTGAGATGAAAGGCTTGGGTTTAGGCACAGTCAACATATCCCTCTGCCTTAGGGTTTCTTAATTTATCTCTCTCTGCAAAACTACTACCCAGCAAGCAGTTAGTTACAGTGGGGATAAACTGCCAGCAAGAAAGGAGTGGAGCTCAGCTCTCCTGACTCATAACCAGGGAGGGCAAACAAGATCATCATTTAATAACCAGCACAAAGAATCTGTAAAACAAACTATTAAACATTTGAGAAAAAAAAAAAACACAAAAAACCCAAACAACTACTCCAAATACTTGCAAAAAGATTTGTATCTTAAGCTGCTAAACACAAATAGTGAAGACAGTCAGCTGGGATGGCAATTGCTTGGCTTTGTGATCCAGCTACATGGATATTTCTACCGGTGGGTGTCATGTGCCAGTGGCATGCTGTCATTGTTCCTGTCCAATTTTCCTCTTCTGTCCCTTGCATGGACAGACTTCAGATGTCCTGAGCCATTCAGACCTTGGGTGGGCAAATGACACAGCTTGCAACACATTTTTCCTTCATACTCCACACGTTTTTTGCTCCTGTTCAACTCCTCCTGTTCATACAGGTGTGGCAGTTAGTTACTTTTTTTTTTTTTCCCCAATAATACTCATGATATTGAGATGTATTTCAAAGCCCCTGAATTCCTTGAATCGACTAGGTCTTTCCTCGCTATCATGTAGAGCCAATATGCAGGTTGCACTTGCTATAGGTCCGTACCTGCTTCTGCACATTATGCTGTGCTCACTCCTTTACTGATGCCTGTGAGCCAAAGGTCCTCTCAAAATACTCTGTTCAGAGGCAGGAGGGGTAAAAGTTGAGAGTTAATAATACTTTTCACACAACTCTTCAAGAAACATCTGTAGTCAGGGCCAATTCAAACTGCTAGCTGCTAGCTGAGCTGCTAGCTCAGCTCTAATCGTTACAACTTGGTCACTTCAGAAAAGATGAATGTGTTGAAGGAGATTTTTTTTTTGTGCATCCTGTTGTTCATGAATCATTGTTCCTGTCACTCAATAACTGTAATTATTACTTTTCTGGGCCTTTGACTGATTGTCTTAGCAGAAGAATAAAATAGGCAGCAGAAAAGAGAGGTATTAAGAATCAGACATCTTGGAAACAAAAAAACCTCTTGTGATTAGAATTATTCCCTTTAGGTCAGAGACCATATGCATGCACATGTGCACACGTTGCATCCTCTGCTCCGTAGTGCCTGGGGTAGTTTGTCTAACTTTAAATTGGCCAAAGTAGATGAAGGGTGGCAGAAGGTTATTTTTAATCTGTTAATGTGTTATGGGAGACTGTTGGGGCAACGAAGCAGAGAAGGTCAGGGAAGGCAGAGGGAAAATGTAAAATAAGTTTGTTTGAACTAAAAGAGCACATGATATGAGAATTTCCAAGCTCCTGGTACCAGATTGTTATAGCAGCAAAGGAAAAGAACTTTTTTATCCTGCCTCTTTTCTTATTCCCTGAGAAGACAAGTCCTTACATAGAACACGGGAATCTTGGCTTGACTGAGTCAGTGGTAAAGGGATAGGGGAGAGCCTCATTACCGGACTTTCCCAGAAAGCTCCTGTCTGGTTACATAGCTCAGAATAACAAGAAGTGTCACCACTGATACACCCAGGAGCTATGGATTTTGCACCACACCCTTAGCCGGCCTGACCCTCAGAGACACAGTGACCTGATCAGACAATCAGAAGACATTGTCTTCTATGGGCAGCTGTCAATTTCCATAGCAATAGGAATAGAGAGGAAGCTGCACTGTGAATTGTGGGTGTTCTACTGCAGCTCTTTGGCCTCTGAATTGTCGGGCATATTGTCAGGGGCAGCGAGCTGCCAGCCACCGTACTCAAGGCTCTGGCCAGCAGGCAGTTATGGATGTGCCAAGTTAGCCCAGGAGTGCTCTCCAATCGATGGGTCCCCATGACATGGCAGGGCAGGGCATGGCACAGGCTGTGTCTATGGCCAAGCCTGGTTAGGGAGCTAGTTTCTGCAAGGGTGCTGTACTGTGGGGAAAAGATAAGCTTCCTCTCATCACCCTGGCCTCACCATGTGCAAGAAACAGATGCCATGATTTGTAGTCTTTTCTTTTCCCTTTGTGTTTTTTTTAGGCAAGAAACAAGATTATGCCTCAGCCTGAGTACTGATTGCTATCACTTCAAACAGACTGACTTTCTTTTATTTTTCTCTATAACAAAATCAGCCATGAGACTTCCAAGCAGGAGTTTTTTCCCTTCACAAAAAAAAGCTCTGCAGGTGCCGTGGGTAATAGGGGCACATTGGCAATTATTAAGACCGTATTCTTCATTTTTGATGGCTAAGGTTACTTGCTTCAAAGGTGACTAATGATACGGGGTATATCTAAGCTTTTCACTTCCTTGATTGGAGATGTCTTAAAGAAGGCTTGCTTTGAGGGATGGAAGCACACCACAGGAGTCCTGGGGAACCACAGTCTCCCATGTTGCCAGCTGAACTTTGATCACATGTGTGTGTGACAACTTTATGTGTGCCTTTTGTTTACCAGACAGGTCACAAAAAGCAAACTCGGGTTCTTGGCAGCTAAATCATGAACAAACATTACTTTTAATTTGATGCAGTACTAAATGGACAGTTTACAAATGATAATAGCCCTTAGAGAAAAAAACAGCTCACAGAGAAAAATAAAAACCTGAATTCTGGACCTGAAGCCCGAAAAACCAGATGAATCCATTTCCATAGCTGTCCATTGGGCACACGTTCCCCAAGCTGTACATTTACCAAGGCTCAGTTCCCGCTCTGCTATAGCTCGATGCTGGCGGGAATTCAGCACCTAGATAGGAAGAGCTGCAGCTGGCATCACTTCTGTGTTTTAAATGCACACACCCTTTTCAAAGCCAGAACATTACACCTCTCTGTGATGTTTTGATTGCTGGCTATGACCAAGACTGCATCAGATGAAGAGAGAGGGAAGACTGATGTGATTTTCTTCACTCTACCCTTGCCTGCTGCACTTTTTTCAACAGTCATTCCTGAAATAAGTGGAAAGACAGGTCACTAAGCAGCCTCTCTCATAACAAGTGGCCCCTTCATTACTGTCATCAGTATCAATGTGTAGAAGAAACTACTTGAAAGGTAAAAGTCTGAAGTCAGAGAGAAATACAGTCATGACATGTAACTCACCAACTGACCTGAGGATGGATTTGTCTGAAAGCAAGTTGGCATATTTTATCTGCCTGAATTAATGTAAATATATTTTACAGCACTGCTTTTTGGAGCAGAAAGTAGTTAGCAGGCTCCAGGGATGATACATACTCAGGAATTTGGAAAACAATTAAAGTCAGTGGTGTGATTTAAAGGACAAAAGCAAACTGGAAGGAAAGGGAATAAATAGAAACAGAGCAGTACTGAGGATGAAGTTGGTCAATCTACTGCTTGGCAAAAAATGTACTTTTTGCTAAATACCCTTTACAAAAGCATCTGCTTTCTGGGGAAAACTGGTGCTTTCTATTGAAAAGCTGCTGAAGTATTGGTATATTTGAAGTGTTTGCTAATATTCAGCTTTCTAGTGTAGAAATTAAAATTTTCCAGGGAATGCAAAGATCCTCTGTTATTGTTGCTGTTGACAGCTTTTAGTAAGAAATCTCTCCTTACCTATCTTCATGGGGAATGAAAAGCTTGCACTTGATGGAGAGTTAAAGCAAAACATAAACAAGGAGAATGACAAAATTAGACAAGTCAAAGCATCTCAATTTGTTTTTTTATCTTCTCTTGGGTACTTTTGCTTATCTTGTGTATTTTTTTATACCTGTCAAGGTTCTTCTTTTAGGCTATCATCTTCTTATACAGGGATTGATATTGAGTTTTCACACAGCTTAGCATGTTGCAGGCTTGACTAGCAGACAGCTAAGGGTTACAGCATATGCCAGTCACTGCAGACAGGCAGCTAGAAAGAAAGGTCATCTGGGCAAACCTTTGCTACAGTAGGTAGTGGGGGGAGCCTGAACAAGAAGGCTGAAGTATTTCATGGAAAAAAAAAAAAAAAAAAAAGTGAAAACAGACCTTGTTGGGGAAGGGAATTAGTCAAACAAGCAGCTGAAAACCATCACAATCGGCACTCCTGCTGCCTGACCACAGTCTGAGCTTGGAAAGGGTTGTTGCTGAAGGCTAAGTAGTTTTGCTATGTATATGTTGTATCTTGTCTAGCTCTCCTTTACAGTTTTATGTGCCATCAACCCAAAGGCAAGACATATCTGCTAGATAAACTTGGACAGTCCTCCTCAGCTTCAACTCATGCACTTGCTTTATGACCTTACTAGTTCTGAATTAGCAAGGCCCTGGTGCCTGTTCATGTGTATTTATAGGGAAGGCGTGATGCTCAGATGCATGTGGCATTGTTTCTAGAGAAAATAATCAAGACTAATAGGGTAAGGACAGACTTGATGTGACAGTGGCAGCCAGAGCCAGGGGCTGACACTGCTAGGTTGGCATTTTAAATATACTCTTATATGGTTTATTTGCAAAGAAGGAACATAATGCTCCAAGAGATGAAGAACTCCACCTGCTCTGGAGATGTAGCTATAGCAACCTCTACACGATTACATTGCTAATCTGCAGGTGTTGAAGAGGCATAGATAGATGTTGTTGAGTAATTCGTCTCCAAATAGATACTTTTATCTGCATAACAGCTTGCATTTATGTCCCAAATATGGATCATTTCCAGTTCTGCAGTTTTTCCTTGTAAAAAAAGAAAATTTCCCATTCTTCATTTCAGAATGGGAGTCTCAAAACTTGTGCTATTTAAGAAGCTAGGAAGCTCCACCACTTTTGAGTGGGGCAGAACCTGGGGAAAAAGAAACCTTTTTATTGCCAAAAATGCACAAAATATTTCTAGCATGTTTTGCCCAAAAAACTCTTCAATGGGAACAAAACCAAACAAAAAGGAATACTTGTTCTTCTGTCCTGTACAAATGATGTACTGACAAATCAATTGCATCTTCATACTAGAATCATAGAATGGTTAGAATAGAAATATTAAAAAATCTGTTCTACTGTAGACACTGGTGACAGCCTCTGAACATGTACCAGATCAGATCATGCTTCATTAGCAGCCACAACACTGTTAAAAACATCAAGCTAATGTCTGTCCTGCTTTACTCTCCATGAGATGTCACTGAACTTGGTAGGGATGCCTGGGATGGCAGTCAAGGCAGAATATGGCTCATCATCAAACAGCTCCAAAGGTACTTGGACCTTTGATAAAAGAAATCTGCAATTCATTGATTCAATAAAAGGAAGAAATTCTAAAGATCTAAGAGAAAAATGACCCTTCTTTGTATTCACAGCTAATCGGCTGGAGCATTCCTTTAGGAGGGTAGTTCACTCATACACTCATAATTCCATGAAAGCTGGTTAAAGATGAAGCCTCTAAAGTCTATACTACATGCTTGTTCTCTCCTTTGTATCCTTTATTTCTTTGTTAACTGAACATCCCACCACAGTCCCGTTGCTCCCCTTGCTCCTTGAAGCAACCTACACTGCCCCATTTCCAGCTCCTGTTTCATTTAGTTCTTTTCAGGCTGCAGTGTAATCACTGTATTTATTAATCTGAATGTCTTTTCTGTATTAGAGAACAACAGATCAAAACACAAAGGCTGTTTGAAGAATCTCCATGCTTGCAAAATATCAGCATGCAAAGCTGAATGTTTGCCTTTCACATGAATTGCGTGCATGTGGCAGTGCAGTGGGACACAACAATACAACAGTCGACTGCCCTTTGCTCAGGATACAGCTTTTCCAGCACAACGTTTTTGCTGAAATCAGACACTCCTTGTTCCACCTCTAAGCTCCTTATCCTGTTGTCTTTCTGCTGGTCTTGCTGGCCTCCTCCCTCAC
Organism: Urocolius indicus; assembly: GCA_013401255.1. Classification (NCBI taxonomy): domain Eukaryota; kingdom Metazoa; phylum Chordata; class Aves; order Coliiformes; family Coliidae; genus Urocolius; species Urocolius indicus. The sequence goes on from WBNH01003906.1 coordinate 25,541, forward strand.
CCAGTCCTGTCTCTATCTCAGCATCCTTAGTTTCATTACAGTCCCCTCCCCCTTGCATCCATTGCCAGAAGGATCCAGGTCTCTTGAGCCACCAGGACTCCACCAGCCTCCCTCCATCTCCCACAGCCTGAGGACACGTCAGACTCCTTATCACTGGCTTTTGTGGCTTTTCACTTATACCTGTTGGTGGCCTCAGCTGTGAGGACTCCCGACCCCTGCAGGGTGAGGGGAACAGCTGGAGAGGGTGACCGCAGCTCTCTTGGCCACTGAGGGGAAGCAGCGCTTTGCTGCCTTGATCCTGCGTGTCTTGCATGTTAAATAGATTAGTCCTGCCTGCTTACCCTTTGGCAACTGCCCTTGCCACCTCAGGTGATCACTCTGAAACCACAAACCCCTTCTCACTAAGGTCATATTCATTTATACTCCTGTCTTTTTTTGTAGTTAAATCTGCCATCAATTTCTCCGTTACTTTATCTGGGGTTGGGTATCAAGTAAACTGGACCACCTTTATCAACGTGATTTTGTTTGTCTTGGAATCTTTACACAAAATTGACATTGACTTTTTTGTTATTTAAAATTTATATAGACAAGCTAAAAATATCCTGCATTGACTCTTGGGGGGGCACATTCGTGGACCTTCTGATTACAAAAATGCTTAACCCCAGCACAAGTTGTTTGGTATCTTTCTTAATTTGTAGTATGTCAGAGAATGCATTATTCCAAACAGAGGGCAGAAATAATTGTTGAATAGTTTGGGGCTCTTCTTCACATTATTGGCTGTTTTCAGCTAGTAGTGAGACTATGGCACTGGTAATTTTTCTGCTATTATTCTGCTATTCAGTTTTCGAGAAACTCTTCTTGAACAAAGCTTGACCAGCTATGAACTTTTTTCTGATGTCTTTAATATCCTTTATTAATTTTCTACAGTTCGTAAACTCTTATTTATATGGATTTTTATTACCTCATTCTTTTTCCCATATGTTACATACTGCTTTTTAATTTGTTATTCCTGCCTTCATTCTTCCGCTGAAGGAGAATGGGCTTGTCACCTATATTATTCAGCTTCTTGCCTGTCAAGTAATGGCTTTTTGGCCGTTTAAGATGTGCTTCTACCTAATAATTTTTTACACTCAGTTTCACTTTCCTCACTTTGGGAAGCTAGAATCTTTAAGTACAAAGTGTATGTGGTACTTGGAGTCACATAGTTTGTCAGGACAGTAATGGTAGCTTGTGCTTTCTACTTCAACAGCTTCCCTTGCCACACAGCTCAGTGTCAAAGGAGGACACCAGTCTGTACCCAGACAAGGGGCTGAAATGGGTCTCACTCCTCTGAAGAGCATCAGTTTGGTATCATAGATGGGCGCAGTTTACTAAGCAGTTCCCTGACACGGAGGCAGAAGAGGTTTGCTGCTCTGAGATGCTTGCAGTCTCCAAACCAGTAATGGTGGAAAACATACCATCTTCCCTCTTGTAGCCTGTGCCCTGCCCAGATAGGTTTTATTTGGTTATTTTAGTATTGACATCATACAAAGCCTTCCAATCCATTTCATTAGGCTGGTTATATGCCATTTCTTCTCACCAGTGATTACTTTCAGTTCCTCCTGCTTGTTTCCCAAGTTTCTCCTGTCTGTCTGTAATCCCATGGAAAAACAAGAGCTCTAGTGACTCAGGAGGTGGGAGAAGGTGTCAGGTCAAAGGAGAGCCGCCGCTCCACATTCCCTGAGGGAACAGGAAGCTCAGAGGGAAAAAGGCTGACTCAGAGCTCAGGCAGGGCCGTTGAACTGAACTCTACTTCTTAATCCTCTGTGTCAACTGCAAAAGTTATCCTTCCTCTCGGATTGCTTTTGAGCTATATGGCTCACAGATGTGCAGAAGTGTTTTTAGCAAGCCCAAATAGCCTCTCAGTTATCTAGTTCAGAGAGAAATGTCATATATTGCTGAAGGAAAATCTTAACTTTCTCTCTCTCCTTGCAGGCTAGCCCACAGCAGAAATAGTTCCAGCTATGAAAATATTATTTTGGGAATCAAAATCAGCACCTTTTTTTGTGTTTGAGTGTGTTATTTTTCGCTTTGCTTGACACTTCAAGCGCAAGGTCATGTGGCAAATCATTACCCCAGCAATGTTTATCTCCTTTTGAAGAACTCTGTCAAGAATTTATTTGAAAAAGGTTTGGGTACTGCCTGCTTCAGGTTTGTTTTTTTTTTTTTTTTTACAGCAGCTCCATTATTCAAAGCCTATTTATGCAAAATCGTTTGCTGCAGAGGTAACTTCATTTTAATTGCTGAAAGAAGCCTTTAAAAAAAACCAAATGCATTACAACCTTGATATTAATGATAAGTTGTAGCATCCCCACTCCCATGAATTCTATCAGAAAATCAGGGAAATATTGTCCAGAGAAAGCTCAGGAAATCACTTGGGCAAAATTCCGTCTAGAAGCTGGAGCAGCATTAACATAGTTCAGGCCACCCTGTGCACTCACATGCACAAACAGGCACATGTTTCTGCATGTGTGTATGCACATATATACCTAATTGCAACGTTTACTGGCCTTTGTTATTTTTAGTAGGTTTTAACACCTTACATAGGTGCCATATCTTAGAAATATAGGTTTTAAGACCAGCTGGTTTCACTCTGCTAAGTGTTTCATCTATAAGATTAGATTACACCCCCTAGGGAAGAAAGGGACTTAACCACATTGTACAGCAGGTAAAGTGCTTTGGGCTCTGCATCGTGTCATTAGGACCAATATGAAGAAACAGAACGACTTATCTTAATCTTGCTGATTGCCTCAATTAGCACGGTCCCTATAGTGTCCTCCTTGATATCTAATCACTGCAGTTTCTTGTTCTATGTATTTTGCTCTGATAATGTTATCAGATCATTGCTAAGGGTATAAAAGTACATATTCAGTAAGCGAGGATGTGGCAGTTATTAAGAGACACCACGTGCTTCATTAACATGGAAATCAAGCAGTGGACTATTAAGTCTTTCACATAAGGAATAGAAATGTACTAGATAAAGGCCTTAAAAATAAAAATAAAAATAAAAAAAAAAGCAGGCAAAAGTGTAGAGGGAAGAAAGCTAATTATAAGCAGAATTCAAAAGCAATGCCACTCATAACAACCTGTCTACTCATAGCAAACACTTTCATCATTTGGAAATAACTTTTCATACACAGCAACATAAGCATGCAGCAGGAAAGAAGGGGGCTGTCCTCCCACATCTCACACATTTGAGACATAGTGAAATTATCTCTACACTCACGGGACTTTTCTTTTATCCTGAGGGTAACTTGTACTCCCAAATCAGCCCTGAGTGTATTCTTCAGTTATGTGAAGACAAAAACTACGTTTCAGATTCATGGGAATTGACAAAATGATGATCTGTGACTTTCCAGCCAATTCCACATGAAGATTGCTGTGGTAAAAAAAAAAAAAAAAAAGAAAAAAAAACAACAATTCCCCAGGAGAAAGAAAAAGTTAGTTAGGGAGCCTGGCAACCTCAAACTGGCAATGAGTGTTGATACCAGAAGCAATCCCATGGCTGAAATAGTTTTCCGCTCTCTGATGTACCATCTGATGCTCTGGACAGCTTTCAACAAGTTTCCCAGGGCCAGGCTGCCATGGCGAGCGCACACAATCGTCACAGCCAGAGCATCTGTGAGCCCTTCCCCGAGCAGCGGGGAGGCAGGCCACACTCCTCCTCCCCAGCATCCATCCTGTAAGGACACCTCATCTCAGGGATCATGTCCCCATCAGTATGAGCTTTCTTTCCTCTGAAATCTCATGATGAGACCTTTCGGTGACTGCTTCTAAACTGAAGCTAAACTGGGTTTTGTTTCACCTCCTTATCCCACCCTACCCTCAGCCCGCAACACATGGGATCACATTTTGGGGAAGAAGGGAAGAGAGTGAAATATTCATTTCAAATCCTGCATATTTAATCACGTGAATTCTTAAATATTTTATCTGCAGCAGTCTTTAAAATCAACTCAGTGCTTATACCTCACTGGGTAACTGTCATGAAAGAGCAGCAGAAACTCTGATAGGTGAATAACTGCTGCAAAGAGATTTTCCTCTTCTCTTTCCTTTGCCAAAATTTTAAGTGATATACACCTGTTTCTGAGCTAGGAAATGCACTCTGTCCTTTGTATTGCCTTTCCTTACCAGCTTCCTGACTCTATGTTGCAGTGACATGACAGAACAGCACTGAAGTATTTCTGGAGGACGGACAGCCTTCTACTAGTTGTCATGGTTTAGCAAGGAGTTGCTTTTGTTTAGTAACAGGGGGAGCGGGTTGCAGTGAAGACCCGGTAAAAGTTTTTTAGACTCTCCCCCGACTCCTGGGGTCAGACCCACCCCCCGGCCTGGCTGGGCCAATCTGGCGCCTCTGCGATCACTATTTAGGGACGGGAATTTGAGGTGCCAGGCAGGAGGTGTAAGAGTGGTACAAGATGGAGGCGACCATGCGGACCCCACAGTCGGAGAAGGAGGAAGGATGGAGCATCAGACCAGAGACCCCTCTGCAAGCCGTGGTGAGAGTGCAGCCGGTACCCCTGCAACCTATGGATCAGCAGCAGCAACTTCATGTGAGTGTGCCCGGACGGGCCAGAGACTGTGTGGGGGAGGCGGTCATGGCACAGGACATGCTGGAGAGCCTGTGCACCGCAGAGCAGCCCCACACGAGAGGCAGAGAGGAGCAGCAACTTTTGGGACAAATGAGCATCGGTGCAGCCCGTGCAGGGCTTTGGGACAAATGTGCGTCGGTGCAGCCCGTGCAGGGCTGCCATGTGTGTGTGGTACCTCACGGACTTGCAAGGAGGACTGGTGCAGAACCCACTTGCCCTGAGGTGAGACAAACGGCAGAAGCCACCAGGAACGGACTGACTGAAACCCCCACTCCCTGCCCCCCTGGGCCGTTCAGGGGGGACGGAGGTATAAAACACCGGGATCAGGGCTCTGAGCCCGGGAAGAGGAGAGGGGTGGGGAGCAGGTGGTCTTAAAGGGCTGGTCGGACTCTTCATCTCTGTACCATTCTGTGTTGTTTTGTTTTGGTTCTGGTTTTTGGGGTTTTATGTTTTAGTTGGTATTAAATTATTTTCTGTTTTCTTCCCCAAGCCGCGTAGACTGGTCTGTTTTGTCCTGCACCTTAAGCGGCAATTAAGCTCTCCCTGCCCTTTGGCAATCCTTTAGTGTTGCAGTCTTGAGGCTAATCGTGGTCTTTTGTTCCCTGATGGGCAGAAACCACGACACTAGTGAAGTTGTATGTAAGACAATCCCATCCTTACTACTCACAATGCAAACAGCATCTCATTTTCATTTCTGTTGTTTAAATGTAGAGAGTCTATGATAAGTCATTGTCAGATGCCTGTAAATATTGATGAGTGCTCTGGGACCTAATGTGTAACCACTTCTTTCTCTTCTGTCACAACCTGAGACCTGCATATTAGCACAGATGTTGATGGAGCTTCTGGGAGGGAATACATAACTTTGCTTAGTGGGAGACAGCAAAAGCAAAGAAGAAAGTTAAAGAATAAAATTTCCTGATGAATAATGAATCGAGCCAGGTTGAAGGCTAGTTAATCTTGATCAGAAATGTGACAAGTCAATGGCCTCCCATCTTCGCGCATTCCACACTCAAAGGGTTGGTCGGCAGCAACCGCATGCTTGTGTGGTCTCTGCCTGCAGCTGACCATAATGCCAGCAGTGGAGCCTCTTGCCGGACCAGGATGAGATGCAGCCATCCGACTTGGAGACAACATTGCTGCTTCTCTCCTGCAGACAAAAGGACAGAGAATATCCCAGTGCAAATTATGGGGAATGGTGAGTCTGTGGCCACCCCACCTCCTTGCGGAGGTTGTCAGCAGGCCTGGTGAACTGTATTCATCTTGTCTGTTGTGAATAGATCTTGTCACTTCTTTCTGCTTTTATTTTTTTTCCTAATCAGTGTTTCAACACTCCAATTTGAGATGTCTTAGTGAAGTGCCTGAAGTTACAAATGAGGGAGCAAGAACATCAGTCTGCATCTGCTCTCTCCTGCAGAGAGTTGTCATGAGTTATCTTGTCTGGACTAACAAGTGAGGGACAACATGACCCAAAGGGCAGCCCCAGAACAAGGAGGCAGGTGAGGTTCTCCCAGACTGTGCTATGAGAAGGTCACGTCTTTAGACCTCAGTTTCTCCAATGGTAAAATGTTAAAAACACTTATTGCTCCAATTTATTTAATGTTTTAGAGGAAAAGTACTTTGTAAGTGCTCAGGTTTATTATTCTAATGTGACTGTAAAATCATGATGTCTTTATTGCAAAATGATCTTTAAAACATGAAGCATTAGGATGGTGACTGAAATCATTAGTATCAAATTGTTCTGCTTTTGCCCTGTCACGTTGACACTTCAAAGCAAAATTGTCTCGTGGGCGTTTGGAGGGTTTTATGAGGATAACTTGTCTTTTCAAACCTTTTTCAGGGGAGAGGGCAAAAAAGCCCCCAGATGTTTTCTTAATGAAAAAGGACTAAGTTTTCTGCCTTTTTTATTCTGAAGCCATCCTTTAATATCTAAATTCCAAACCCACTGATGATTAATGTAATGAAAATAAGCCTTCCATTGTTCAGAATTAGTGCAGACAGATGTCTCCACACCACAGTCCCATGCAGGTCCTTTGAGCTCACTGCGATGTTGAGGGAGAGAATGGTCATGGTACCCCATCCTTCCCTCTTCCCACAGACAAGGAGCAGGGGTGATTCTGCTCCCTTGTGCCAGTGGCGTCTGACAGGGACTATATTTGGGTTCTTGATACTTAGCACAAGGAAGCCACATCCATGCTGTGGCTCTCTTGGGCACGACCTCAGCAGAAACACAGTTTAAACAAGATTTCATTGTGGTTTGCACAGCTGTTGTCCTTGTAAGGCCTCTGCTTCTCCAGAGCTATCCTACCTTCTCTGTCTTTCAAGATACATTCCCACCAGATTAACAAAGATTTGAGTCTTCGTTCTTTCTCTCTATCCTCTGCCAGGATGGATTGCATCTCAAAACTATATTTCCTCTTACAGCAGAAACTCTGGGTGGCTTTTCAGCAGACTCAGTGAGTTCGCTCTGCTTTGTGGGGACACACCATGAACAGATTTCTTCCACCAATAACTCTGCAGGGCCAGCTTTCTCACTCTCTTTAACTTGTCATTCCTGAATTTTCCCTGTCCTTCCTTTGTCTACACATTTTGTAGATTATGAACATGCTTGTGGTTGCCCTATTTTGATGCAATCCGCATGTGCAGAGGGGAAAGTTTTCTTGACCTGCTCATTGCACGTGGCATGGTACTACTATGTTCCTTTTTTTTTCAATCCACTTATTTAGCCAAAAAATGCTACTGGCTAACATGTTTGGTTGCTTCTTCACTCCCTCTTTTCTTCCCTGCCAGCTCCCACAAATGACTTTGGAAATTTCTAGGTAGTTTCCAAACAAATTTGGTCACTTTGAATGCTATAAATATAGCAATTAATTTAATATGCCTGGAGCTGTTCCTTGGTACAGAACAGTCATTGCCCATATTATTCAGCTTATTTTCCCCTACACTGTGTATCTGGAAAGATCCTGGGCCTGACTTCTACACCATGTCCAGGAATTGCTGACGGAGTGCTGGTCAGCACAGGCCAAAATAGGGTGAAAGATCACCATCAGAGTTGAGCTGTTCAGAAGACAGTGTGCCATGGCTTCTTTGTCTAGGATGGATGGCCATGCCTTGGTTTTCTAGGATGGATGGAACCATGTGGAAATGCCTGAAAATTTAACAGAGATGAACACCCAGGCAGAAAACAGACAGGAATCTACAGAAAACTTTCTTCTAACATTATAGAGACTCTCCATGGTACACAACCCCACAATAAACAAGATACTATCAGTTCAGGAGTGAGTTGATAATGAGTGGCTGAAGGAGCACATGCTTCAGGTTTGTGTGGATGGCCTGACACAGGACCATTTGCTCATGCAGCACTGCTCACAACTGCATCAGAAAATAAGTGGGAAAGTGCTATTCCTGAATCCTTACATGGAATGTATAGCAAAGACACTGGTCGCCCACTGGACAAAGCAGCTCCCTCACTGTCACCTCTATGACATTATCTAGGGCCCAATCCTGGTGCCTTTCAGAGCCAATAACACAACTGGTCCCAATCTAAATGGAAATAGCCTCTAATGGACTGTAATTCCCACCACTGCCCACAGGTGGAAGTGCCTGTGGTCCTTGAAGAAGTGCAACACAAAAGGCAGGCACAAAGCTGATAGAGGGACCTGGGTAGGATTGACTTGAGGTCCACAAGCTATAGGGGACATCCCATAGGCAAAGCTAATGAGGCAAGTACTCTTGCCTTTAACTCCTCCTCAGGTTTCCACAAGCTCATTTCTGGGTCTACAATCAAATCTCCAGACTCCACGTGAATGGTTTCCATTTCTGAGAACTTGGTTTCTGCAGACTTTCAGAGAGGTCCCTTTTTTGCTGAAGTGTGATACATAGGTCTGCAATACGCAGCAACGCTTGTGAATTTATGTATGTAATGTCACAAGTGAAGTCCAGTGAAGGAAATACCAGTACTATGGCTCTGATGCAGCTATTATGACTACTATCTAGTTTTATGGCAAACCAGTTCATTAGCATTTAAATTGATTCTTAAATATTTTCCTAGAAATTCACAGCAATATAAGCCTTAAATCCAGGACTGGTAATGTTGTGATTTTTATGTCTAATTTTAGATTTAATTTTTAGTCTGATTATATGGCCATGCAAATATAGAGAGCTGCTTTCAAATGTACAGATTTGTGTTTTCCCTTGAATGAGTAAAAGAAATAAAAAAGGGGAAAAAAGGAAGTAGGCATTACCCAGGCATTACGTCCCTCTGCAAAACTGATGACCAGTCCTGAAATTCTTGAACGTAAAACTCCCATGCATTTGAGTTACACGGCTTACAAATTAAAAACTTAGACCGAAGATATGTCTTTTGAGTTGTGTACAGGATACAAAACATACATCAAAAACACCTGGACAGTCCTGTGGGCTGAATGTCATAGACATCAGTTAGTGAATACCTGTATTGTTCCAAACTCAGTTTAAAATAAAAGTGAAGAGGGTTGAATGGCCTCTGTCCACACCCTGATGGGTTCAGCCATCACGATGCTCTCTGTCTGATGGCACCTGCCCAATCAGTGCCTCTGGTGGGAGAGGACCAGAGGTTTGTGGCTTGCAGGGGGTAAGTCACACTCAGACACATTGACGTTAATAGTGTGTAGACATTAGCAATGCTCCTTGTCTGTCTCAGCTTCATGCTTCAGGCCTTAAATTTCTCCACTAAATTTCACCACTAACCCCAAAATCATTTTTAAAAAGTGGTTTATATGAGTACAATGAGGCAAAACTCACCATAAGCCAAATTTGTGTAACTTTTCAGTGACTTTCGTGATTGGGAGCACATTTTCGCTCCATTTATTTGATCCTATTAGTTAATGTCACCTCCTATCAATCCTTGTGAGTTTTGCTGTTTTGAGAGGTGTCTTTTTTTCCCAGCTGTGGTTTCCATGGCTGAATACTCTGTTGCCACTTACCTCAGTCATGACTGAAACAGGGAATTCTTCAGAGACTGACAAGTTAACAAACGGATACTTTAGCAATATTGCAGTTCTCATCTGCTTGAATCTGTATTTTAATTTAGCTTGAGGAAGATATAAAGGCTGCTCTTTCAGGTGTTAGTTACTACAAGACCCCAGGGGAAAAGAAACTGTTTAAGGGAAGGAAGTGCTTGTGCTATTATAGCCACAGAAGGCTGACTTCGCTCAATCATGCCCTCTTGACAAGTGCTGCTCACATTGTATGCGAAACACCCGTTCACAGGCTGCTTTGAGAGCTCTGATGTGGAAACTATTTTAGATGATGAAGTAGCACAACGCTGACAATCACACATCTTTGGTATCGCATTAAAAATGAAAAAAAGTTGTCTGAAAACATCCTTGTTGATTATTAGTCAGTGAAGACATATCACTTTGGTGTGAAAAAGGCTAGGTCAAGCTCTACATATTTCTTCTCCATTTAACAAGCATTGCTGTAGGGAATTGAAGGGTAGAGAGAAATTACTGTCACAGGATTTTATTTTATTGAACCAAGTCTTCAATATGAAGGGTGTGACCGCAATTCCTCTTTAACAATAAAAGCTTGATTATGAACTGAATGTCACCAGTTCAGTAGAGTGCATTTCTCTAAGTGCTAAATTCACTTCCTTGCCAGGGACATATTTCTGTTCATTAAAACATTAGACTACTTACGCCAGGTTTTTTGCTGTATCAAAAGGGCACACTGCGCAGAGATTCACACTTCCCCTCTCACACTTCTTTTACAAGAGTCCCTGTATGCATAAAAATCACAGTTAAAAATCTCAGAATGATATGAGAAGAGATGAGGTTGAAGCAAAAGCTCAAAAGAAAATCTTCTTGATGGGATTTGAATTAAAGGTTACACTCAGATAACTCCAGATAGTTCCAATCAGTCCATGACTGAATCTTTGAAAAAGTGTTGATCTCAATGGGACTGTGAACTTTGCATCTTTGGCTGCCTATACTGTTTGTTACCAGAGACAATGCATTTATTGCCATGAGTCATTGCCCAAATTTCAGCATTGTCATCAAGAACCTCACTACTAACAGTGGGCTTCTTTGAATAAAAACCTACCACATTACCAAAAGAAATTAACCACAAGATAAATAAATCACAGAATCACAGAGTAGGGGTTGGAAGAGACCTCTAGAGATCATCTAGTCCAGCCCCCGGCTAAAGCAGGTCCACCTTGATCAGGTCACACAGGAACACATCCAGGTGGGTTTTGAGAACCTCCAGAGAAGGTGACTCCATACCCTCCCTGGGCAGCCTGTGCCAGTGCTCTGTCACAGTAAAATAGACCTTCCTTATGTTTAAGTGGAACGTTTTGCGTTCCAGCTTTTGTCCTGTCACTTGAGACAACAGAAGAAAGTGCTACTCCATCCTCCTGATATAAACCTTTTAACTACTTGTGTTAACGAGGTGTTCCTCCAATCTCCTCCAGGCTAAACAGTCACATGTCCTGCAGTCTTTCCTCGTAAGAAGTATGCTCCAGTCCCCTGATCATCTTGGACTCCCTCCAGAAGTTCCCTGTTCATCTCAAAATAAGGAAAATCCAATTAATGATGGGTTGTTTGGGCTCTAGAGAGCACAAAATGGCTTTGGTTTTATGTCATATTTCCACATTACTAGCAAATGTAGAGTTGTGCATAACACTAACAATGTAATTGAGTGTTGTGCTCTGGGCTTCATGCAGAGCGGTGCAAGAGCCAAGAGGAAAGAGACATCATCAGTTGAAAGATGCTTCTCTTCCTCGCAGACTCAGGAGCGGGCTGAAGAGCAACTAATGTGTCAGAAGGAAAAGTGGAGAAGGTGCCTTGTACATCCCAACCTAAGATCAAGCAGATGCCTTGCCACATACAGTCAGAAGGATTTAACCATAAAAGGACCATTACTATCTACCTAAATGATTTTGCTAATATCACTTTCTCTCAGTGACTACATCCTTTTATATCTTACATAGCAGGCGTACCAAATGCATAAACCTTTTCTCCTGATAGCCCATTAGGTATGCTTTTGAGGTACAACCTCAGTAATTACTTCCTTCCAATGTAATTGTATTTTAATTACACATTTCAGGCCAAATTCATTCCTTGTCTATCCCAGCTAAAACTCTTTGAAACCTTATTAATTTTAATTAAGTAGAAGATGGTGCAAAATTTCTAGCTGTTGAATTTTACATTAAAAATTTTAAATTCATTTAAACATGGTTTTAATTTCCATAAGCATTTTGATTACTAACGTGCTTCCTCATGTAGTCTTTCAGGGTGGTAACACGAACTGTATGGAACATAAAGTCCTTTCCAACAGATTATATTAGGACATAACCCACCTTTAAACATTTCCCATTTGCCACAGATACCTAAGGGATGTTTGCCATAAGCCCTATCAGAATTTCTCTTTTATTTACACCAGTAGCAGTAGTACTCCATAAAGGACAGTGGAAACTAGGTTTTTGAGTTCTTTTACTCAAGTATTTCTGTATGCTCAGTTTCAGAGGAGGGAGGGCCAGGCACAGGGTCTATGCGGGAAGCCTTTGGAAATGACATTAGGAAGCATACAGTAAGAGGGTGACCTGCAGCTGGAGATCAATTGTTCCTTTATAAGAGGTGGGACAGAGCTTATGTCATCAGCCAGTGTGGTACCTGCATCAGTGCAGCAGCCTTGCTAATGAACTGCCCTATTGTCCAGGCAAAGGAGGACAGCCTGGAAATGGAGCAGGCAAGCTGCCAGAAAGGGCTTCTGTCACTGAGAGCTCGAAAAGCCAGCTTAAATTTTCCATGTGAGCAGGGATTCAGCCGAGGGAAGAATTGAATTGATATATGGAGCTGACCATGAAAGACAGTGAGGAAAAAGAGAAGGAAAACTTTTTATTGTTTCACTAAGCAAGAAGGACAAGAAGTGACCTGAGAGAGACTGTTTTCAGAATAATATTTGCAACAATTGAACCACTGAGAAAGTTATTTGAAAACTTGCCTTGGACAGGAAGACAGCAGAGGGATGCAGTAATTGTGCTCAAAACCCAAGAATAAAATGAGGGGCAACAGAGCTTTGTGTTTCAGATATAAGCTCTCTGATTACTATGCACATCTTTGGAGACATTATGAAGCCCCTAATTAAAAATGGAGTTGCTTGTGGGATTCAAGCCTGCGAGTGAAATTATGGAGAGAAACCCATCCAGCCCTAGAGAAATTAGCCAGCATCACAAAGGACTCACTGCTGAGTGCTCAGACAACTATAACACATGTCGCTGGGACTCCAAAGCGCTCAGGTGAGGAGAGAGTACTGCCCGGCAATGTTTGGCAGTACACTGAGCAGGGCACGCTGTGCAGAACACCGCACAAATGTCTGCTTGTAAAACCTTTACACACCAAAAGGGAGGTTCTGAAAATTGCTGTAAACTAACTGCCTGTGATGAGCACTGCAGAATGTGCCTGTCCTAACTCCCAAGATTTTTCTTAAGTAGCCACCCAGTAGTTTCAGCAAAGATCCGACATTATTTATCCAACATAGGCTTGAACACATGGGAAACAGGCTTGCCTGAGGATGAGCATATCCTCTGGCCAAGCATGAATGCCCACAGCAAACACTGCCAGACAGGGAAAACAGCAAGCTGGCAGGGAGGCAGCCCAGCCTGACCTCTGGAAAAATAACTGGCCAAGTCTATTTTCCTTTAATAACAGGAACATGTACAGCCGCTGCGTCTCATTGTCCCAGCTCCATGGAGGCCAGCTGCCTCAATGTAGTTTTCTAGTTTTTGGGAGCCATAAGTGCAATGGGAGTAAGGACGTAGTTTTTTGTCTGGGGCAAAGTACTGGTGAAATGTAATTTGAGCCTGAGTAATAGATGGAAAAGTCTGCCTAACAGAAATTCCTGGGAGAGTTAAAATAGGAGGAGGTGGAGCTGGATCTGAGTAAGACAGAAGACAGATTACAGTCATACTGGACATGATACACTGCATAAAATAGTGTACAGCAACAGGTCAGAAGCTTGGTGTGAGTTTTAGGTGGTGCATCTGTTATTGCTGATTGGGCACAAAGTCCCAAGGAAAAGTGAATCATATTCACGTCTATCTGATCTTCTAAAGTCTCTCCAGTTCAGTCCAAGCACAGAGAGGATGTGATACTCCTGGCCCTGGAGGCTCAGGGCAGCATCCTACCAGCTTCTGCACCACTTCTGAATCCTCCATGCCAAAATCATCAGGATTGTAATTTCTAAGATGGTATATACAGAGAACATAGGAAGCTGGAAAAAACATTTAGAGTAAGACAGATTTAGAGATTAAGAAAATCCTAGAAAATCCTGGAGATATTTGTTATAAGCAGTATCATTTACTGTTGTAACCCATGACATTGTACGTGTGAAAAAGCCTGAGCAGCTGATGCCACCCTCAAGCCCAAGAGAAGAAAATTACAAAGAGATTCATCTGGGAAGGTCTTGAACAGACAGGAGACTCTGCTATTTGAGACCTCCTATCTGAGATCATACAGCCACTGCAACCCCAGACCACCACAGCCTCAAAAAATCAGTACTTTTCTTCATGGGGCGTAACCAGCTGCAGTCCAACCAGGAAAGAACGGTATCGAGGCTGTGAATGCTACCAGCAGGGCAAAACCAAAACTGAGAAGATTTACCAACATGAAACAACAGAGCTGATGATGAGTCAGGGCAGAACTGGAGGCTGATACAGCACAGGATGTCCCAGGGGGTCCTCTGAATTAGTGAACTGTGAACAACTAAATAGGCATGTTTTGTTAATGCATGTTTCATTTTAATGTTTGGTGCTAGTGTTCACAGTTTGTGAAACAAAGATGTGAGGAAAGACAGCTGTAGTATGCTCTGGCACTGGAGCCCTCTCTTCGGGATTGCAGAGGTATACCAAGACTGCTTGAAGCTGCCCTTTGCCGGGCGCCTGGGCTCTGCGTGATGGCTGAGCAACACAGCTACAGCCTCGGTCACAGCTGCAGTACCTCTGAAAATAGCTGTTTGCAATAAGGAGTTCGTTTCATTTTTACAAGCAATGAAGTGCTTTTTGGCTGTCACTCAGCACGTGTTACCTGACATGCCAGGCAGTTTCGGCAGCCAGGCAGTAAGAGGCTGCTCTGTGTACTGAGCTGAACCTACTTGTTTTGCCAAGCTTTGGTAGGCAGGTAAAATTTTTAAAGGCAATACTTGAGTCTAAATGTAACTCGTAACTCATTTTGCTGCAATGCTATGCATACAAGGACAAAGGATCATGAGTTAATGTGACTGAGAATTAACAGGGAAATACATGTTTTTTATCAGAGTGGCTTGAGATAAAATATTTCTAGGTATTGTGCAGTTCTTTCAAAGTTTGAACCACACGTTCCTCACCTGCTTAAGTAAAGAGAAGCTGAGTTTAATGGTCTATGTCTGCATAACTGAAAATGCACAAACACAGTGAGAGAGACAAAAAAAGAGAAAGCTAACTGGTAACAGTCTCCCAATGTGTGCAAGTCACTTGAGCTTGGCCAACAGAACCTGCAGTTTCAACCTATTTAGATTGGAAGATTTGTTCTGTTTGTGAAGCATGCTTACCAGGCAGCTGCAACACCAGTCAATACTCTGAGCTGAAACCGGCCCTGGAGAAAGAGGAGTCTGCAGCCAGCGTCCTGGGCAGCTCCCAGTCCTTGCCTCCTTCCAACAGTAAATAAAAACATAATGAAAGCATAAAAACAGCTAATGTCAACGCCCAAAAGCTGATGTGAAAAGGAGAGGCCTGAGAGCAAACAAGCCCAAGCAGCATCATCTCCAAGTACTTCACAGCCAATTGCGGACCAGACACATACTGAGCCAGACTCATTTTTTGTGTATTTAGTAGCTCTCAGTGGGTTTCCTGTTCCATGAATTCATCCAGCCTTTTCTCAAGCCTGTACCAGTGATCAATGTTTTGCAAGCAGTCAGTCACACTGAGGAAGAAGGGAATAAATATTCACTTTGGTCTTAGCCTCTCCAGTCCTTGGCTGTTCCCTTATGTGTTCCTGTGTTAACAACCTCATGTGAGGAATAGGAATGAGAGCAGCAGCTGCCGAGAGGGTCCTGTGCCACGGAAATTTCCAAACAATATTTGTACTTTGTCTCTTAAGGACACAAAGTGCAGCTGATGCTCCTGTCCTATCTTTATGCCTTTTTCTGCAAACACAGTGCATCTGGCAAATGGACACCAGTAAATGTAAGGGGGAAAAAAATCTAAATAAAATAAAAAACAAAAGCCAAACCAACATGCAAAGTGTATTGCTGAGATTTTCCTTCATGTGCGTGCTGGTGTTGGGTTATACGCAATAGTTGCAGATGTCACTGAATCCTTGGAAGACTTTCTGCTAGTTTCTCCCCCTGCAAAACAAAATTGTCAGTGGAGTAAGAGTGGTATGAAAGAACTAAGAATCGTGGTGCTAGGATGGTCAGTATTATTAATGTTTTTCCTTTCATATTTTCATTTGACAGAATTAGCTAAACACGTTTCCTAAAAGAATGAACCCAAATTGGATTCAGTTGAGTTATTACTTGAAAGAATGAATTATTTTCTTAATTTCCCCCAGGAAAGAAAGGTCTCTGCATTACTCATTCATGCCATCAAACTCAAATGGTGCAAAGAAGTCTCAAGTTACTCAGCAATTAAACATTGTGGAGTACACGGGAGGTAATTGTTAAAAATCCTCATCCGAGCAGTGAAGAAAATTCTTTTGCGATACATGTAGGCGAGGTCATCCTGGGAACACCCCCTCCCAAAGGCGTGGGGCTTCTTTGCAGATATTCCCCAGAAGTCTGCACATTGTTTGCCCACATGGCTGTAGATTTATTTCTTTATTTTCTTAGAAATACGGAACTTTGTCGTTTCATTGATTTTCAGTCTAGAATTAAACATTCCAATCATGTACATCAGTCCTGATAGGCTTGCTACAGACTTTTAAGTTCTTTCCTCAGGCTGGTGTTTTCTAGCTGAATTGAAGCATGTTTTCTGCAAGGGAAAAAAACCAAAACGCACGACAAAAAAATTCAAATCCAATCTTGGTTTAAAGACATCAGGTGTTAGGAAAGAGTAATACAGAATCTGAGTTGTCTTGTAGCTTTGACTGTGTGGTTCACTGGTCCCTGGGACTAGTCATCTGTGGACTACCTCTAATATCATGAAATGTGATTGAGGAAATGAAGTTCTTGGTCTCTACATAGCAACTGACCTGTGTAAAATGTCCTTGAAAGCCTGTATTTTCACTGAAAGAAGCTGAAGGATCAATAAATTTTAAAAATTACTTACCTGGTATCTAAACGTGACAGCACTAGACCCCTCAGAGAAAGATGCAAGCAATCCCATATTCTGTAATTATAAAGTAATGTGTCAGAAGGGGATATGATTCCTATCCCAACCTTTTACAAAGCTTGTTATGCCCTGAAGCATAAGTTTATTTCATTAATTTTTTTTTTGAGATTACTTTATTCCACCCTGTAATTCACAGTGGTTTGTTGGAAAACAACCTTGGGTTAGCAGTCATTTTTGTAAGTCACAGCACAGTATCTGACATCACTTTCTTCAGCGTTATCCTTCAATAAACTGCTTATTCTAGCCCATAGAATCATAGAATCATAGAATGGCAGGGTTGGAAGGGACCTTTAGAGATCATCTAGTCTAATCCCCCTGCAGAAGCAGGTTCACCTAGATCAGGTCGCATAGGAACATGCTCAGGCAGGTCTTGAAGATCTCCAAGGAAGGAGACTCCACAACCCCTCTGGGTATTCTGTATAATCTGAAAAGACTGCATAAATTAATTGTAGCCTAAATATTTGAGTGCAGTGGCTGTCATGACAGGAAGAAAAAAAAAAAAAAAAACCAACAAAAATGACACAAATTGCCCAACTCTCATACTAATATCCCAGTCTTGCTTGGAGAAGCAAAGATGGGATGTGTTGTGGTGGAATCTGCATCCTCACGAACTGCGAGAAGAGGCTGAATTGTAAGACAGTTTCATATCTGCCTTGGTGGGACTGATGTCGGACACTGGTTTGGAGACTTCAGTAGCTTCCCTACTCATTCTCTGAAGTCTGGTCACTTTTGGTTTCAAGCCTTGTAGTACCTTGCTTTCAGTGTCAGGCACTGAAGGACTCATCTTCCTCATGTCCTTAGCCTTGCTTGGCATTAATAGACATGCTGACAGGCCCAAGCTTGACCTTTGGAGAAAAAAGAATCAGAAGTAGGAAGTATTTTCTTCTGTGTTGAAGAGTCACAACGGTTCCGAAATGAGAAAGCATTCTTCAGTGATTAGCTGCTGCTGATTTTAAGAATGCTTTAGGCTTTGTAATCAATCGAATACAGTATCCTCTCATCCACAAAGGAGTGAGATGTGGGGTTTCTAAGTGGAAGAGCAAAAGCATTACAAATGAGATATTTGCACTAATTCTTCCATGGCAGCTATCCACACTACATAATATTTCCTCCTAAAACAGAAATCTGCCTTGAATAAATCGAAGCAAAATACACTACGAGAGAGAAGTTGTATCTAGAAAACACACGCAAATCAGAAGTTCATTAGGGGAGCATGAACAGAAGCTTTTGGAAGGTAATTTTGCTGTAAACTAGTTCTCATAAGAATGAAGTAGAGCTTTCAAAAGCATGATTGCTCTAAGTAATTCAAATTATCTTCTCTACCCAATACTAAGTCTTCCCACAGAGATTACAAAGCACTCACATTCTTACCCACTTTGTTACAGAAATCCCCAAGGAAGGTTTCAATCCATTTGCAAGCACTGTTGTGAGAAGGAGTGAAAGATGCCAAAAGTTTTCAAAACCACCATCAGCATAGCTAGAGTTAAACTCTTTTTTACAGTATTGCCTCTATATCATAAAACTCTGTGTTTATCACTGAGTCACACAAATCCCCCACTCTGGACTGAAACTTAGTTTGCAAGAGTTCAGCCAAGAAATAATCTTTCCTGGCATATTGTCGCCTAATTTTTTCTAGCACTGAAATAAATAAAAAAAGATGCTGAATGCTCTATGGTTTCCAAGTGCAAATGTGCTCCTATTACTCAGAAAATTACTTTAATTTTGAAATGAAATGATGTGGGCTTGTAGCCTAGGCTGTTGATTATGTTTTAAGTGTCAGGCAAGCCGTGGGGTGCTGGCAGCCGCGGGCCGCATGGGCTGCCCAGCCGTCACTTGGAGGCATGGAGACTCCCCAGAACATCTCCCATCTTGGAGCAGTCCAAAGTCTGGCTTTTATTCAGACAAAACTCCTGCTGGCACCTGCAGGGGTAAATTACAGATAGGGTCATTAGGGAAGGTATTGCTCACCAGACTCTGTCCCCGTCTCATAGAGAGACCCGCGTTTTGCCCTGTGGAAACACTCACTTTGTGGGGACACAAAAGCACTCAAGACACCTTATCCCTCTCACAGCAATGTTTAGCAGTGTGGCTCTCTGTTCCTCTAGCTTGCCAAGAAGCCACACCAGACTTGTCTGCTTGCAGCATTTTCCCACAAGATCACTCCCCTGGGAAGCTGAAAGCGTTATGGATCGGGGCAGGTGAAAACTGGCCCAGCTTCAATCAAAATAATTTATAGCTATGGTTTTGTACTTATATACAAGGGATTTTGCTGAGTTCTGCTTTGAGTGTTGAAGTTTGAATGGCTCCAAATACAGTAACACCAAAAAAAAAAAAAGGTCAAAAAAGACGATGCAGAGGAGGAAACCTGTGTGGAACAAAAAGGCCAAGGAATGAATCTTTCTAGAAGCTCTCTTGCAAGTGCTGCTAACACACTGTGTTTTGAAACCCACAGGTGAAAATTCAGGCCTTCTGAGGACAAGGGGATTTTGGCCTTTGACTATGGTCTACCTCAGGTAAGGTCACCACTTTGCTGTCTTCAAGGTCCTGCAGCTTGTACAGGCCTGCAAGGTTCCTGCAGGTCACAGTAGCTGCATGAGGGACTCACATGGCATCCTGAGCAGAGTGGGAGGAATGAGGCAGCATAGAAGTTGGCAGAAAATGTAACATTGTGATAAAGTGGGCAAGTGTCTGTATCATTGTTTTTGGCTGTCTCCTCATAGTTGCATCTTGCTGCCTGCATGAATACACAGCTAAATCAAGACTAGCTATGCAGCTGAACAATTGAAGAAAAGGTGACATAAATAGGGTCTCCCAATGGCCTGCCTTCAAAGCAGCCAGCAGTCATCTAGGAGACAAAATTGCTCATCGGTTTCTCTAGCACTGGCACGTTAAGGAGTGTCTCAGGCCAAAGCATGACCCCAAGAAAGACCTCGAGTTTCTGGAAATGACTGCATTGTATTGATAGTTAAGGAGGCCACGGAGCCAGAGTGACAAATACCTTCAGTTAAGGCATCTGTGGTCTCTTGCAGAAACAGGGTTGCCTTCAGGAAGCAAGCAGAACATTTTTAGTTTTCTTCCAGCATTGCCTCTTGCATTTACTCCAGCATGCTATATTTGGTATGGTTGTTTCTGCAGGAGAGCTACTCACTAACAACTGTCATTGGATAGAAGCAGCAAACCTCCTGAGAGTTTAAGGCGGTTTTTATTTAGACCCATGCTTTGTTGTGATACCAAATTTAGCTTCAGACATACTGCATACCAAAATCCCAGTGTCTGTGGCTTCTCACAACCTAAAGGTCTCTGTTTCTTTGATTGTATCAGACACCTTGTAGGGAAGCAAATCTTTGCAGATCCTGAAAGAGCTCAGCAAGTGCCTGAAGTGGTAGGGGGGCATGTGGAGGAAACATTTTATTCTCTCTTCTACATTTAATGCCACCTGACACTTGTCTTGCATTGAGCTGCTGCGGGACACACAGCATGTCTTCCTACAATGTTCAGAAAACCTTCTGTGAGACTTGAGAGTCAGGAAGAGTCTTGATTCTTGTCCTACCTCTACTCATTTTACTGCCCCAGCAAAAATCTTCTTCTGTTAGTTCAAACTTTCCACCGTGGCTCAGCTGTGTGGAGGCGGAGAGAGAGGGTAGTTGCTGAGATGGTATGCTGATAGGGACAAGAAACACCACGTAGTTATGAGCACAGAGAAAGTGAGTTTAGTCTTGGAGCAGCAATGTTTGGGATCGAAGGCAGGAAGATCAATTTAAATTCTTTGATGTGCCATATCTTACTGGTAAAGGTTTAAATGCTATTTCTAGCTGTCACATTATGTTATTACCACAGGTCCTCTTTCTGAGGTGAAGACTTTCTCTCAGAGAAAGTCCCTGACTTTTTTAGCTTGGGATGATGTTATGTTTTCAATTACAACACAAATACACTCATGTACTTGTGCGCCAACTCATACTGTCTGTAGGACATCTGTGTACGGTACTGTGTAATTTTAGTTCCCCATCACAGACGCATTTTAATTATAGATTTGCTTAAAAAAAAGAAAGCAAAACGTCAGTCATGCAATTTGTGAGTACAACACACTGAGTTGTCCTGTTTGTTCATCCTCCATTCAGCTGGAGTTTGGGAGGCATTCAGTGATGCAGACTTTTGAATCTGCCCCTTCAGAAACTCTGACATCTCAGAACATTGCATGCTCTCTGTTATTACTTAAAAATATCAGCTTGCACACTCCAAAACCGTTTAAGAAATACTGATTTGATCGTACTCCCCCATAATGTTGCAACTGTGATCTTTTACTATGACTGTTAATATGCCGAGTGGGACAATGCTGGTGTTTCACTGCTGTAAAGAACAATCTTTTTCCTCGTAAATTCCAGGAATGGCTTCTTTCTGCTGCTCCGTTTCATGTAACAAATAGACTTTGCAATAGAAGAATTTGGCTCATCATGCAGATTTGTGCTCTTTATAAGTGGAAAATAATAGCAGACAGTTTCCCCAGTGTGTCAGTGCTTTTATTCCAGTCAAGGCTGAAACAATTATTTATTAAAGAGAAATGCACAAATCAAAACCCTGTTGCTGCTGCTGCTGCTACTGCTGCTGCTGAATACAAGTTTTGCGGTATCATTCTGGTGTAGCACAGTCCTTGCCCTGTGCAAAACAGTCCTCACGTGAGACAAGTGTACACAGTCTCATTAAGTGGGGGCTCTGCTGAGGCACAGATCTTCATCTGGGCACATATCGCCCTCCTCAGCCTCTGCTGCAGGGTCAAAGGGAGAGTGTGAGTGCATACACTTATGCATACAACCATGTGCACACACATGCACACATTTCTTAGGCCTTGCAGAAGATCAGCCAGCACTTGGGTTTTGGCTGGTGGGGCTTGATAGGAGACTAATGAAAGTTCTTACAGCCGAGATGAAAACCATGCAAGATGTTACGGCTGGAAGAGCTATCTAAGGCTGGAGAAGCCTGAGTGTTCCCAGAATAGTACAGTTTCTCTAACATAGCTACAAGCAACACACTAACCTTTGAACAGCTGCTTTTTTTAAGCCTAGATCCAAGCAGATAGGGGAGGAGACGAGCAGTAGAGGGCTGGCAATGACAAGCAGCCATTTGTTTGAATGAAAAGAAGAAACCTGCTGAACTCTCAAAGACTTATAACATAAAGTCTTGACAATCTCATAATATTCTCCAAATCACTCCAAGAAACATGATCATGTCAAGATTCTGCTGTCTTTAGGAATAAAGACACAGCACAATGCTTAATGTTACAACATGGCATTTTGTAAGGGTGTAATAATAATAAATACCACCCTATCTAGAAATGTACAAAATGGTTGCACAGTTTTTTTCTTTTTTTCTGGGCTGAAGGGTGCAGCTGCTCCTGCACAACCATATATCTCACCTATGGGGTACTACCTGGAGGCCCTGAAGTTGTGAAAACACCACTACATTTTGCAGTAATTTTAAGAAATGTCCCTAACTCTTAGCATACAATAACATGGCTTATTCTTTTGCATATTCACAGACATTTAATGCTCCTGGGATGGTTTTTGTAATGAGTTTTTTGAGTGGTAGTGTTTTTCACTACTGTCCAAGGGCTTCACAGACTTTCTCAAGTTCCAGCACAGCCTGGTGGGAGCAATTCAGCACGTCCCAGCTCCTCCCTGGAAAGAAAGTAACGATTGTGTGTTTACATTCAGTCGTTTAGCTTTCTTAGGCATCAAATACTTCTCTACCCTCTAGACAGCTTAGTTCTCTGCCCTAAAGCTTTGGGTTTCCCTGCTGTCTTGGTCATGTGCAGAAAGTACAATCCAATTATTACTTCCATGTGGAGAAGATGCAGAGAGTCAGCAGTGATAGATAGATCCCTGCAGGGCAGAAAGACCCATCATCTGCAAAATAATGAACCCTGTAGCAAAAAAAAAAACAAAACAAAAAACAAACCCAAACAAAGCACGCTTGAAAAAACACAGCTTCACAATTGAAGAGACCACAGCCTTTAGAGGCTGCAATCAAGTCAAAAGTTTTTACTGTTTGGGAGTTTTTTTGAGTGAAAGCTGATACCACGTGTGGGGAGAGAGGGCTTTCTTCAATTCCACAGATTCGAAATAATCAGTAACCTGGTGTGAGCTCCACTTTGTTCGGATGCACTGTCAGCCAAAACTTCTTTTCTAGCCCTGGACTACTGTACTGGATATTCTTCACAGAAGTGTGAGCACGGACATTTCTGAAGCAAACGTTGGCATTATCAATCATAGAAACCCCTGAGCAAGTGATCTGATTTTCAAAGTGATGAAATGAAAGCTGCTGGTGCTTTTTTCAGCTCTGAACATCAGACAGTGTGCTCACAGCCTTCTCTGGATAGAGGCATTTGATATTAGCCACTCTTTTGAAAATTGTCCCTGCTTATTGTGTTACGAATGTGGACGCAAAAACCTGAGCATTGCTGCCATTTGCAATGAGAAACAGTGACTATCCACTTACCACTGATGCACCATGGTCACGTTAGTTATAAACAGAGACAATTTACCGTCTTTAGTGTCATTGAATTCATTGTTATGTATTTATTTGCCTACCGTGGAAACCAGCATATTTGGGGATCATCTTGATGGAAGCAGAGCAATTTCAATTTGTATAAAATTGTAAATCTTGCAAAACAGTCCTCTAACTAGATTTTGAAAACTTTTCTCTCCCCTCAACACCCAGTTTTGATAGTTATGGGTATGTAAAATGCAAACATCATTCACCACACGGCACAGCCAAGCTTGGAAAACCTTTCCAATGCTATTTGTCATCCTTGTAGATGGGGTGACATTGACTTTCTCCACTTGCTGAGGATCCTGGACTAGTGTTTAGCTTATTATCCACCAGGACTCCCAGGTGTCTCTCTGCAGAGCTGCTCTTCAGCAGGTTATTTCCCAGCCTGTACTGGTGCATGGGGTTGTTCCTTCCAAGATGCAGGACTCTGCACTTGTCCTTGTTGAACCTCATGAGGTTTCTCTCTGCCCAGCTCTCAAGATGGTCAAGATTCTGCTGAATGGCAGCACAGCCTTCTGGGGAATCAGCCAGTCCTCCCAGTTTGGTGTCATCAGCCAACTTGCTGAGGGTACACTGCCTCCTCATCCAAGTCGTTGATGATGTTTAACAAGATTGGCTCCAGAACAGACCCCTGTGGAACCTTGACTCAGCTCTGTTGATCACCACCCTCTGGACTCTGTCATTCAGCCAGTTCTTGATCCACCCTACTCATGCAAGTCACACTGCCCGAGCTTTCTGATAGAGATGGAACGGGATACAGTGTCAAAAGCCTTGCTGAATTCAAAGTAGATGACATTCACTGCTCTCCCCTCATCCACCTTGCCAGTTATACCCTCATAGAAGGCTATCAGGCTGGTCAAGCAAGGTTTCATAGAAGAGAATATTCCCTCATGTGCTGCATAATGCCTTCAGCTCCCACAAAGCAGCATCTGCACCTGCATATAGTTTCAGGAAACCTGAAACTGTGACTACTGTACCCATCTCTTCCCATGTGACCTGTATGTCAGAAATACTTTTTCAGAAAAAGATAGCAAATACACTTGGAATAGATGCAGATTTTTTTTTTTTCCCCAGCCTGACAATAGCCAGTTTAAGCCATGGAGAGGAACGTCTGCTGGTTGCAGACAGGTACTGCAGGAACTTCTGCTGGTAGGACAGTTTTGAAAAGTCCCTGCCCTCTCTATAGACTGATGCCTAATAATGGGTGAGTTTAATAGCCTTTCCACCCACGAGGAATAAGCATCTATTTCCACCCAGCACAGATAAACTGCCAACCATCCTTTCAAAAGTCATTGGCAGCAGGTCAGTGGGATCAAGCTCTGATGGGGGTTTGTGGAAGAAGAAACCTGCCACACGCTTATTCTCTCCCAGACAAACAGAATTGCACAAACTTAACTTCTTTAGGAATTCAGACTCAAAAGTATTTTATTTTTGCCCTCTTTATATCATGCATTATTATTTAGCTGCACTTCAATCACTATTTTCCAGCCTTCCTTGCTTTTGTGAGGCTTGAGAAGTCATAAATATGGCAGCTTCCTTTGAGCATTAATACTGGATGCTGTCCATGGCTGCTGAGCTGCAATATGTGAGCTAGCGATACCACAAACTGAGCGTTTATATTCCTTTCCTATAACATATTTTTAGTGTGTAAATCCACGGAGCTGAAAAAAATTACAGGCAAGTGAGTGGTCATGGGGAAAGTAATCTGCATATAAAGCAGTCACAGATATGTTTTTCTTCCTGGGACTCCTCCTGTTGAGAAGTTTCACACCAGGCTGCACAAAACCTGCAGCCACTCATGGCTTTTTCTTGTGCATGAGCTAAGGGCAAGGGTGGAGAAATGTCACTGATATTGTTTATCCATTATTCATTTAGCAGTGGCTCCAGGGAGCAGCTTAATGACATGTGTTTTTTCACTTACATGAATTGCAATAGAATCTTTTCTTCTTCAAGCTCACCTGCACCAGTGGAAATTTCTAAGTTGCTTTGCAGCTGGCATAGCTTGAACTTTTTGGGGGCTACAGCAAAGACTTGGTTGCAGACAGATTGAGGTGAATGATCAGTTTTTACTGATGTGGTTTAAGACTGAGGCACTAGCTACACCTACTAAAAAGTGAATTCTTGAGACTACATAATCCAGAAATGCTTTTACATTTTTGAAATACACAATATCTATCTCCTTTCAGACTGAAAGTGATGCTCTATTTCCCAAATTGCTCATTCCCTCTTGAAAGGACTGCATTTCACTGGGAGATGTGAGTTTTTCTTGCTTTGTTTTCCCAGCCTTCTTTAAACCAGTATTTTAAGTCAATATATCACTAACAAGTCCAGATCAGATTTTCAGTGCAGTCTTTACTGACAGAATCAACATTACATGATGTATTGCATTTTGAGGCAGCGATATGCATGCAGGCAAGAAGAGGTAGATTCTGATCTGGCTAGGTGAAAAGCTCCCAGTTAAATCACATCACTTGGTGAGGCTTTGTGCAACCAGCACACTTGTGCACTAATAAAACTGAAGGCCTGGAAAAAATTGACTTTCTGGGTCTAAGAGGAATGATGTGAATAAAATCACAGCTGAAAATGTGGAGCAGAAAAACTTGGTGGGTTCCCAGAAGACAAAAGGTCCCTTTGCTGAAGGAAAGTGGCTGAGGAGGACGAGGTGCTAGGCAGAAGGGAACATCCACCTCTGCACTCAAGACCTGTTGGTCCTGACATGAAGAGTATCTGGGTCATCGGATTTGGTGGATTAAAAATTATCCCATGGACACAAAGACACATTTTCTGAACACTGGTGAGATTTACTGAATTTCAACTGGAGTCAGATGCAGATGCTTCACTTCTTTAGACAGTCTGCAAAAATAGTAGAAGCAAGGTGGGATGTTAAAACATGAGTCCAAGTCCTTGTGTGAGAATGCTCTCCTCAGCGTAGGAGGCTTTCCTGCCTCAAGATAAGGTATTGGTCACATAAAGAGAGCAGAGATTATGCCCACGGGGTTATGATCAGTCATATGTTCTCAGCACATGTTTTGGGAGCACCTGAAGACTCTGCCTTTTCTGCAGCTCCTTCCTACCCTCCCCCCGGGGCTTCTGGCACAGGGAGGCAGGGGCTGACCTTCAAAATGTGCCAGGGAGGAAAAGAAGTAAGGCAGAGACAACAAGCTGGCTTTCAGTCTCACCACCCAGGAACCTCTCCACACCATTTCCCTCCTGGAAACTCATCCAGAGCTCCCTGTGAAATCAAGAGGCATGTGGTCATATGAAGATGTGCTAGGTTCATCCCAAAGGAGGGAGAGAGGCTTCTCTGAAGCAGAAATCTCTTGTCTTTCCCCTCAGTGAACTTATATCTTCTAGGGTGGGATGTGGCATCATCTCAGGACACCCCTGGAGTGAGTTTGATTTCAAAGGTCTCCAGGTCCAAGCCACAGCTTTGAAGGACGATAAGGCTGTAACCTGTGTTTTACCCCAGCTGGTTGGGACTTCTCTGTGTAGTGGGAGATACAAGTTTGTTCATAGCTCCATATCCTCTATCTTCCCAGGATGACATCTGATTCCCAGGTCTGAGTTTCTGGCTGGCCAAGTGATCCAGCAAAGGACCCTGCCTTCAGTGCTGTGAAACCCTACTGGAATGAATTGCCTCTCTCCACTGGCTCCATGGCCAAACAAGCCTTGCATCTCATCCTTAAAAATAGATGCCCAAAGTTAAGCCATGCAAAGTTCTCTCTTGAGCTCTGCATTGAGTGCAAAGGATGCTGGAGAGCACACACCACCTTTCTGTCACTCCAGAATTAGTTTCTGTGCAAAACAGTTTTGCAATTTTAGAGACTAGAAGGTGTTCTGTCCTTCCTTTTCTTGCCTCCAAGAAGATAAAATACTCACAGAAAACCTGTGCTAAGATGTTTTTGGCTGTATAACCAATAAAAACATGCTGAATAATGAGACAACAAATCCCTTAGCTCTTCTGAGAAATGATCATGAGTGGTCCTGTCTTCTCTCTAAAGAACTCTCATCTTTGCCCCTATCAAACAACTAACTAAACTCTGGGCTTTACACATTTGCTTTAGCTTGTTCTTATTCTAGCTGACACAGTGTGATGGAGAGCTACCTTACTATTTTCAGGAAGTGTTTCTGGTGGCTCTTCAGGCTGCTGCATCCTTCACAATGCAGAACTTCTCAGAACTGATCATAGAATCATAGAACGGCAGGGTTGGAAGGGACCTTTAGAGATCATGTAGTCCAACCCCCCTGCAGAAGCAGGTTCACCTAGATCAGGTCCCATAGGAACATGTCCAGGCGGGTCTTGAAGACCTCCAAGGAAGGAGACTCCACAACCCCTCTGGGTAGTCTGTACCAGGGCTCCCTCACCCTCACAGTAAAATAGTTTTTCTTCTATTTAAGTGGAACTTTTTGTGTTCCAGCTTCATCCCATTACCCCTTGTCCTGTTGCTAGATGCCATAGAAAAAAAGAATGCCCCAACCTCCTGACACCCACCCTTTAGATATTTGTAAATGTTAATAAGATCTCCCCTTAGTCTTCAATTTTCTAGACTAAACAGCCCCAGATCCTGCAGCCTTTCCTCCTATGAAAGATGTTCCAGTCCCCTCATCATCTTGATGGCCCTGCGCTGGACTCTCTCCAGCAGTTGTCTGTCCCTCTTGAGCTGAGGAGCCCAGAGCTGGACACAGGACTCCAGATGAGGCCTCACCAGGGCAGAATAGAGGGGGAGCAGAACCTCCCTT
>WBNH01003906.1:54187-118434 GCA_013401255.1 Urocolius indicus
TTTAAAATCCTTCTGGATTCTGGAGATATCATGCCTCATGACATCATTCATACCTATGTGGAACACAAGTAAGGGGTAGTAGCCTGCATCCCTGCCAAGTCGTGGCACTCTCTCGGCCACATACCTGATCTTGGCTCCTGGCAGGCAGCACACCTCTCTTGACTCCCTACCTGCTCCACAGATGGATCTTTCAGTGCCCCTTAGCAATGGGTCACCCACAACAAGCACCTGTTGCTTCTTTTTACAGTGTCCATTACCTGTAGCAGGTGGAGCAGCTGATGGGTTGTTTGGTGAGTTGTTTGATGGGGTTTCCCCTTTTTGGAACTTGCTCGTCGTCCAGAAAAGAGTAGGTCCTCCATAAATGGAAGGTAGGTTGTGACAAGCAGTAATCAATATTTGAAGCACCCAATATTGATTACATCACCTATAGATTGTTGAAGAGCAAAGAGCAAGATTTCTTCCCACAAATCCAAGGTTAATGCTTTCTATCCCATTTATTAGCTATGCTTAATTTACATTAATTTTACATTCTCTTTCATTTGTCTGTGAAAACACTGGTATAAGTGTGAATGCAAACTCCATTTAAATATCTGGTTTTAGTTCCGTTCTTCTCCTCCTAGTGAAAGGTTTGGCAGCAGACAAACTTCATATAGGCAGCTTGCATTCACTGTGGGTTATAAATAAAAATTAGCTCATAGCCAGATATTGCCATTAACTTAAATGTTTACCTACTAACTGGGGCCAGATAACATGAAGCCTTGGCTTTATTTAGCAATCTAAATTAGAAGCTTTACTGAGGGGTTAGTAGACAAAACGTTGCACTGTGAGGGCTTGGGCTTTTTTCCTGTTGCCCTGTAATATTTTACTTTCATTAAAGCTGTGCTGAGGTAAAATTGCACATCTTGCACAAAGTAATTTACCTCTGCTCTTATTGAAGTTAACCACACTTATTTGTCCCAGCATAATGTATTTTTCTAGCTGCGTTCTAACTGCTGTGCTTTATCATGTGAACCAAGTTAGATTTAATCAAATTCAGTTTGTGTTGTGAATTTTAAGACACTCGTTCAATTAGTTGGAATGAAAGCAGAACATTTAAAAGAAATATGAAAGTTGGAAAATGCTGGTGCTGAGCTGGGCATTCACTGCTCTTTATGCACTTTTCTCACTCTGAAACATTTCTCATGCCTGAAAAGAATCCCTGATCTTCCCCCTCCTCACCCTTTCTGTTTCTCAAATTGCTGGTGATGTTCATGAGATGGGTAAGATAAGAGTGATTTTATCAGGTTGCAGCACCCAGGTGCATGTAAGAGCTGTCTTGTTTTCCTCCTGCTGTGCCTGTCATGAGCCTTTTCTGGGCATTGATGGACAAAAACAGGACCACATATAACCTGAGGCTTTGTTCATGTCCATTGAGAAGTGACAGTGCTGCTTCCCAGTTGCACTCCAGTCTTACCAGAGCCTCTCGGCTGCTTTCCTA
Organism: Urocolius indicus; assembly: GCA_013401255.1. Classification (NCBI taxonomy): domain Eukaryota; kingdom Metazoa; phylum Chordata; class Aves; order Coliiformes; family Coliidae; genus Urocolius; species Urocolius indicus. The sequence goes on from WBNH01003906.1 coordinate 55,665, forward strand.
CTGCTCCCCTTGTCACCACCTGATGGGAACATTGCCATTGTGTTTGCTTTTCGGACCTAGGTATGCAGCTCAGAAAGGCCAATGCAGGAGCTGAGGGACACCGAGGAGGATGAGCAGACCCTAATATCCCTTTCCAGCAAGCAAACTGCCTTATCTCTGCACCCTTTCTACCACTTTCCCCTTAAAATGGCTTATTTCCCCAGCTACCAAGTATTTCGGAGGTATCAGAATGCTTTTACTGTGTCGTTCTGTGTACTGAATGCAATACTCATTAATTATTATTAGCATATTACTTTTAGTAAGAAAAGTCTGATGCTTGTTCCAGTCTTGTGACTGTAATTTTCCTAATCTGGGAATTCTTGATTAATTTGGCTTAGGTTCACCAGCCTGAGTGATTTGAAAAGGCCATTGCAAAATAATAGGGAGAAATAAAAATATCTTGGTGCAGTCAGGCTCCATTCCTTCAACTGAAACACGTGGTGTTTTTACATTTTGAGACAGTTTCTCAGACAGCCAGACAAGGTGACATTAAACAAATCACACTAATTACAACACAATTTATGTAGAGAGATTTTACTGGCCTGCTAATACTTGGCAGGAGCTGCCAATTACAAATGTTTCAAAAAAAGAGCATTTCCAGCATTAACTTTTTTGGTCCTTTGGGAAATGGAATGATGGAGCCTGTTGATCTCCCTTGTTTATGCCAAAGGAAGCAGAGCCCAGTCCAAATGCAGAAGCAGGGCTTGGAGACCTGACTTCAGGTCATGCATTTCAGACAGAGCGGCACAGACTGTGCTGTGGCCCTGGGCAGATCACTCCTGGATGCAGCCCGTGCCAAACAAAATCAGGAGGAATTTGTGTGATCCTTGGAGACTCTTCATCTCTCTGGCTTCCATTATCCAACACCAGGTTGCCTTGCTGTGTGTGTGTCATCCCTAGACGTGCAGACAAGACATTGGCACTCTGGTCTGGGGACATTTTTCATGGCTGATGGTACCTCATACAACAGAGGAGAAGATCACACCCTCCGTGCATTAGCTTCCTCATCGACAGAACAGGGATTAAAAACGTTTCTGTAAAACTTAACAGCACCACAAAATTTTTTTCCCAGGAGCCTGTAAAGCACTTTAAGCTTAAACCTGAGAAATGCAGGGCTTTGCCTCCTGCTTGACTGTGATCATGTAAGATGATCCCTTCATCCAACCCCAGCCTGTGGTTACCTTCACAGAACTCACAAAAGGGTATGGGGCACCCACTCTTCAGCCACATCAGTGCTTACATCATAGTTTAAACTCTGTGGTTTACAAGAAGCCACCTTGTCCTGAGAGGTGTACAGATGCATCATCGTGGTTTGGCTGCAAGGAAAACAGTAGCCTTGTAATAGCAAATGGCTTTGGGAATAGGGCCAGGGGAGAAAGCAGAACGTGGAGAAGGCTGGTAATAACCTCTCATCATCAAGGTTTACTGGATGAGTCCCTTTCAACACTGTCTTGCCAGGACTCCACTCTGTGCAGTAGCCACTGACCACATACAGATGCTCCAGAATGCAAAGCTTGAGAGTTAGACACCTGACTAAAGGGAGTTTGAAGTGACATGGGGAAAGCTAAATGAGCCTTCCTCTGTCTTCTCTGGGACAGTCAGAAAAAGAAACCGATCAGATAATCATCTCTATCTGAAACAGTAGAAATGCCCTGACAGGCTTTTTTTTTCACATGCTCAAAGGAGGACAGTGTAAACAAATGTGATTTGGAGATTCTCAGATAGGCTAGTGGGTGGGAGGCCTCGCTCTGGAGGTCAGTTCAGTTCCTCTTCCAGTGCAAGCTGAACTCAACTCTTTGAATTGATAGCTGAACATGGAGCTCCCAGCACTCATCTGAGTCGCACTCAGCCTCAAACAGTCATTGATGCAGCCTGTGGCTGGCTTTGGTATCTCTTGGAAACACCTCTGCAGAGCTTGGCAATTTTCTTCCTGGCCTTGGTTACAGTTTGGCTCCAAGGTAGGTTTGCAAATCACTCTGCATCTATGCTTCAGGGTCTTTGTGCTGCTGGTGGGAACTGATGATCTCCGGTGAGTCCTGGATACTTCCTGAAGTTGCCAGGAGGTAAGCTGTATTTTTTAAAGGGTCACAGGTACTCTACATGGTACATATAGCATCAGCTGGAGATAGGAAGACCTTATTGGCCTTGGTGGAGGTATCACTGTCTGCATTCATAAAGGAAATGCTGTCTCCTCTGTAATAGCACCATTAAATTCTTCTGTGCTTTGCAGGTGCTGCCTTTGGCTCAGAGGGATTTGTGAAAGTTGTATAGGAGAGGTTTGGAGGTCAGAGGCAGGTACTACATAGGGTAAATCTTCCATGGGGAATGAAGCCTCCCAGTCTCACCAGCCATAGGATTTCCTGGGACCTGAAGATAATCAGGGCCGTGCCTCAGCAGCCTCTGGGAGTTACATCTGAGTACTAGTAGAGACTCACTGGTGGTGGGGACATGCAGAGTTAATTCTCCTTTACAGCTGCACCTGGTGGCATGTGTGACTGTTGTTTTTCTGCATACAGGCACATTTTCACACTTGACTCACTGTCCAGCACCACAAGCCAACACTGTCCATAGGTACATGGAAATGCAGAAGGATTTGGAACACCTACAGCAGGACAGAGAAATGAGCCAGAAGAATTATTTCAAGCAGATGTTGCTGGTATCAACAGTAAGTTATCAAAAGGAAATAGAGATATACATCTCTCTAGAATAAAAATCAGCATCTGCACCTGACAGGGTTTGGTGATTGCTAAATGGCTCCATAGGCGAGAAAAGCTTTGTGGACAGAAGGTTTTGCATAAAGCTGTTGTTGTTTACACCTGAAACTAGTGTACAAATAAAGCCATCACGCTTTACTGCCAATCCTCCTCTGCTTTGAGCCAAAGCAGCCAGTGGAGCTGCATGACAGCACTCTTTGCAATTGTTCCTCGCAGGTGTAGCTTTTATACACATTTGCCAATGGTTGTCCAGGTCAACTCACATGCTGAGTCCCTTCTAATCCAACAAAGCAACATGTTAAGAAAAGCACGGAGAGCATTATTGAGAAAGGAGAACTTAGGCCTTAGATGCAAAAAGGAGAACATGGAGTCAATTTTCTGCTTTGAATTGCCCTGTAGAGTTTAGCTTTTTCCACTGAGTGCCAGGGGAGCCCAGGGAGACAGGCCACCACCAATAGAAGGTTCCTTGTGCAGCTGTGGCATTTGCCTTTCTTGGAAGCACCTGTCAGGCAGCAATCACAACCCCATAGGCTGACCTTCAACTGCAAAAAAAAAAAGAAGTCTGAATTGTGAAGCACTGTATAACATTGAGTCTGAAATCTTGCCTTTTCCTCCTTCCTCATTTTTGTTCCTTCCATTCCTCTTGCTGCAGCTGCACTCCCGTAGCAATGGCAACTCCCAGCTGCTACGGATGTGCCGGGGACCCCTGTGACCTTCAGCACCAGGTCTTTGCTTAACTTGAAGGTGGCAGCAAGTGAGGAGTTTTCACACCCCTGAAAGCCATCAGGAGTCTATGGTGAGAAAGCACCACTCCAGTGGAGGGAGCATAAGAAGAGGACCAAGGGACTAAAGCCCCGCTGGTATTCACTGTCTGCTCACAGTGACTGGGATGAGGTGGTGAGAGGAGGGAAGAAAGTCTAGGAGAGGCAAGAAAGAGAGGAGCTGGGGGCTGGAGTAATCTCAGGTGGAAGGAGATGGAGAAGCAGAAAGGATCTACCAGTCTTAGCAAAGGAAAGAGATAGTGGAGGCCCTGAACATAATTATACCATGCTGCATAATCATTACTCAGTGCTGTCACAGCTATGCTATAAAAAATTACAAGCCAGATTGCAGAAAATTTTGAAATGAATTGTAAAATCTAGATACTACTTAAAACTATAAACTCAACCCTTTTTCTTTTCATTTCTCATTATGAAAGGAGGACTCTGGTCATGTCTTCAGGCTTTTTTTTTCTGGAAATTCACATTTGAGAGAACAATTCTCACCAAGCTGTGTGACTCAGAGAACTGGGGCACTGGAGAAAACATCACAGACCACCAAACAGCAAGAACTAGCATGGGAGGGATTAGGTTTTCTCTGGACCTGCCCCTTTGAGTTCCTGGTAGTTTCTGGGTTTTTTTGGTTTGGTTTTTTTTTTTTTTTGCAAAGGTAGCTTTGATTTAGCATCAGTGAACTCAGATGGGAATGGCAGATCACAAACTCCCTCCTGGATACTTTCCTTTTGTAGTTGCATGCGTAGTTGCATTGCTTAATCTTCTCTAGAAGTGGGAACAGCTTCTGTGTGGGGAGCATGGATATTTCCCATGCCGACATTTGCAGCCATCCATACATTTGAAGAGGCGGTAGGAAATAGGGCCCACTCTCACCTAGTGTGGCTTCAAGAAACAATTTCCAAGCAGAAGTTACTTCGGGGTTTGCAGCCTGCTGCCCAGGCACATGTGAAGAGAAAAAACCAAGCTGCAGACCCACATCTCAGCTATGAAACACTTCAAGGCACAGTCTTTATGCTCCAGCAAGCTTTATTTAGCACTTAGAAACTCCTGGCTCATCCAAAGCCCAAAAATCCCCCAGTTTCCTATTCAGACAGCAAGTGACAGGCAGCCCCAGCCTTCAGATTCACAAATGCAAACCCTAGGTCTTCACTGCCCTTCAAACAGTGTGAAAGCCAATTTAGGCATTTGCAGAAAATCTGGATAAAATCAAGTTCATCTTAATCTTTCATTCAATGAGGCATTTGATGTATTTGAAAGCTTATCTTTTAAAATCGCCTGTGGCTCCCTTTTAAAGTCTAAAATCATCACACATATAATATATCTTTCTATGTAAGTTCAGTTTCATGAACTCAAATTCCAATAGGAAGTGGCTGTGTAGACAGATACACAGAATAAAACAGGCAAGAGGGCTTACAGCGATGTATATTCTGTAAGGATATATATCAGCATATCCGCATACAAAAATACACCTTTCTACCACTATGGAATGCATTAAATGACACTTTTTTAATGTATTTTTTCTTCTGCACTAAGAATAAGTGATTTGTTGGGACATCTCACTTGCCTGAGCCATACTGCAGCATGTGCAGTGTCATCTGTGTCACTGCAAATATTTTTGGTAGATTTCTTTCTAAGGATGCTTTCTCTCAGCTGAAGTGATCAAAAGCAACTAATAAGAAACAGCTGAAGTTTATTTCCTTGCTTACAAGTTTTCTGTCCTCTGAAATGTATCTTACAAGCACGATGAATATGAACTGTGAGAAATAATCTTTAAACCCATAAAAGTATGCAGACATAAATTAGTGCCATGCTACATTAAACCACACATCTTTCCTTCAAAAACACATTTCTATTTTACATCTGGCTTTTTTAAGACTGTTATATCTTCTGAAACTTGACAGATAGCCCGAAGCCACAGATACTCAAATCAACTCTCCAGCTATTCTTCATCATTCCTTGGAATTCTATTTTTTCCCAGGGAAAAAAACCCTACCACAGTAGTTTTTGTTAATTTGTTAATTATGTTTAACTACTATTTAAACTATGGAGAGACTTGCCATCATATGCAGTTAGCAGAGGCTTGGCATGGCCCTTTGCTGTTGAAGTTGCCCTGTTCTGGAGCGCTCTTGGCCTTGTCCTAAGGCTCTCTGGGGGCCTCGCATCACACCTCCATCATTGAGGTCTCCCTTCCCCTCTGCCCCGGCTCCACCGAGAGACACTGTCCTCTATCTTCTCCCCAGGCTGGAATCCAGCATCTTCTGAGAACTTTCTGCTGACTATCGTCTATACATTGACAGAGGATTTACAGCTGCTTCTGCACAGCTTACTGACTGTGCCAGCTCTAGTTTCCTACTCAGCGGCTCCTTCTGCTTGACCGTGGATGGCAAGAGAAACGAGTCAGCAAGCCCTTTCTCTTTTCAGCTGTTCCCCAGCAAAAGGAACAGTAGCACACGTCAGACTGCCAGACAACACACTACAGAGATTCTCCAACATATTGCTTATTTCTTCCTTTCTTTATGTTAAAAGCAAAAGAAGTGGGTGTCTGATTTCCCAGGGTGAGTGTGTGTGGAAGTTTATGCTGAGCACTTCTATTGTGACCTCTCTGTATTTTACACTTGAAGGGGAAGGGGCCCTGAAGTGAGACACTAAAGCCAACAGCTTATCTACAAAGCCCCTGGCTAATTAGTAATTAGGGAAAAAAAAAAGGAATTTCAATCTGTCAGGAGAGGGAATAAAAGGTTTAAAGGAAATACCTTCATAGCTATAAATTGCTAAAGAAAAATAATTATAGGATAATGTGCAAAGGGTCAATTCAATTAAAGAAGGGAAGAAGACACCTGAGTTTCCTTGAAGTCACCAGGGAAGCAGCTGTGTTCAGTGCACTTGCTGCACATACATGTAGCTGGATAATTGCTAGGTTAGGAACTGAAATAGCAGCATGTGGGCATCATCCAAAGGAGCAAGCAGACACCCAGAAAGAAAATCACCAGCCCAGCCTTGGGCAAAGTTTCACTGCATGCAGAGTAGATCAACCATTTATTTCTGAAATTTACACTTTGTAAAGCATAAATAAGCAGGGAGGATCAACATGCTCCCCCAGCAACATACATACCCTCTGATGAATACTGTGCTTGGCTGTATCTAATGAATGCAGGCCCAGAAACGACACCAGGGCCCTGCAGGAGTTGTGTGCTCTCACATTACATTTTTTAGAAGGCAGCTTAATTAATCTGAAGGTTAACAATTAAGTAAAGCTCACCTTTTTATCAGGTTCTTCTAGGCTTTTCCATCATACCAGGTACTGTGGAGCCACACAATGTGCCTCTCAGCTAGGTAAATATGTGTTGATTGTATTTCACAGAAGGTTCAGACCAAAAGCACAATTAAACCCAAAGACTTGAACTTCTGGCCTTCAGGAGTTGTGTAGGAACACAAAGGAAAATCTGGGGCAGGGGAAGGCATCCCACAGCACTAGAGAGACCAGGAGAGACAATCAAAGCAGCAGAAGGAGACTGGAAATGAACAGCCACCCAAAACACTCATGGGTGTTTGCCAGGTCCCAAAGCGTGCTTCACTCTCGGTCTGGGACACTGATGCTCTTGGGGCTGGGTTTGACTGGAGAAAAAAGACAGCCATCCCAGTCCCTGCAGCTCTGATGCCTTAGGAAGCCGAGGGCACTGGAGTGATGTGATAATAAGGACAGTTTCCAATCTATTTTAGGGCCCTGCTTTCCTCTTAAGAAAAAGGAGAGCTCACACTCGTGAGTTGGTGTCTGCGCTGGCAGGGCAGTCACAGCACAAAGCCCACTGGGATCCCTACATGCAAACACAGCTCACCTCCATGCAGCGGGTAAACCAAGTCACAGTAAGCCTGGGCTCCACCACACACACTGACACATTGCTGATGGAGCAACATGGAGTCCAGCACAGAAATGTACACATATGAATGCTGGAGACTGAGGGAACGGTCTCTTGGTCTTACATGATGGAGAAAGGAGTTTGTCCTGCCATCCTACAGTCATGTGCACTGCAACAAAAGAAACCTAAAGGAACTGGATGAGGTCACCAAGAGAGAAAAACAAATATGAAAGAGGTTTTCAAGACATTCTGCCTTGAATCCATGTCTTGGCACTCTCAAGTTATAATTCCTAACCCCCACTTTTCCTATGAAAGAACAAACCAAACATTATGTTTATTGTTACAATAAGCACATATAGTCATGGAATCACAGAATGGTAGAGGTTGGAAGAGAGCTCTAGAGATCATCTAGTTCAACCTGCAGAAGCAGGTTCACCTGGATCAGGTCACACAGGAACACGTCCAGGCGGGTTTTGAAAACCTCCAGAGAAGGAGGCTCTACAACCTCTCTGGGCAGCCTGTGCCAGGGCCCCCTCATCCTCAGAGTAAAAAAGTTTTTCCTTGTGTTCTGGAAGAATGAAGAGGATTTTTTTGTGTTTCAGCTTATGTCCATTACTCCTTGTGCTGTTGCTGGGTGCTACAGAAAAAAAACCCTCACCTCATCCTCTTGACACCAGCCCTTTAGGCATTTATGAATGTTGATAAGATCCTCCCTCAGTCTTTTCCAAGCTAAACAGCCCCAGGTCTCACAGCCTTTTGTCATAGGAAAGATGTCCTAGTTCTATCATCATCTTGGTAGCCCTTCACTGGATTCCTCTCATCTAGCCATCTAGTCATATCATCATAGAAGGCTATCAGGTTGATCAAACAGGATTTCTCCTTCATGAATCCATGGTGACTTCCCTGATAACCATCTTTTCTTTCCTGTGTTAGAGATTGCATCCAGAATGAGTTGTTCCATCACCTTTCCAGAGATGGAGGTGAAGCTGACTGTCCTGCAGTTTCCCAGTCCGCTTTCTTGTCTTTTTTGAAGACTGCAGTGATGCTGTCCTTCCTCCAGCCCTCAGGCACCTCACTTGTTCTCCATGACCATTCAAAAATGATGCAGAGCAGTATCAGCCAGTTATGTCAGCACTCTTGGGTGCATCCCATCAGGACCCATGGATTTATGGATTTCCAGTTTGCCTAATAATGCCATAATCAGGTTAAGAAAACAATTTTCTGAATGTTGACATATGGTACTGAAAACTTAATTCTGAAAAGCGTCATTCGCTCGTTGGGGAGCTTGTCTTGTTTACAGTGACACTTCTCTCACAAGTAGTTTGAAGGACAAATACTTCTGAGAAGGAGAGGTGCCTGATGGTCTTGCAAATTTACACATGCAGATTTCCTAGGCAGATTCAACCTAAGTTTCCTCACCTATCAGTGCTAATGAAAAGCATGTGTATGTGACTCATTTGGAGAAACAGAGAAACACCAGAAAGGAGACATATGAAGAGAAAAAATAAGAAGGGAAGTAGCATGTGAAGCTAGAGCAGCACGAGGGGTTAGCAGCAGAGGTGAGAAGAGCTGTATGCACATCACTACCATACTGTCCTCTCTCTACCTGCCGTGACAATAAGTTCCTTGGTGCTGCTTATTTACTGCATAATCTCTGAAGGTTCAGAGACAAATACATCTCTCAGTAACCCTATTTTCATCTTGTTCATTGTTGGTATTTTCAAAAAACGCACTACCTCCCACCCCAGCCTTAACTGGTCATATTCCTCTTTCTTTCCATCTTAGCTCTGAGCCTCCTCAGCATTTTTTATACCTGTTTTCATGATTCAAAGCAGCTGCTTTAAAGGCTGATTTTTCCCATATGCTGCTGTTTTGGAGGTAACAGCCTCAATAGCTGATTAGGTTCTTCCCTTTCCCCTATTAGAACATAGTCTACATTTTGAATACACATTTTTGCTCACCTTTATGTTCATATCATAGAATCATAGAATGGTAGAGTTGGAAGGGACCTTTAGAGACCATGTAGTCCAACCTTCCTGTAGAAGCAGATTCATCTGGATCAGGTCCCATAGGAACATGTCCAGGCGGATCTTGAAGACCTCCAAGGAAGGAGATTCCACAACCCCTCTGGGCAGCCTGTGCCAGGGCTCCCTCACCTTTACAGTAAAATAGTTTTTCTTATATTTAAACGGAACTTTTTATGTTGTAGCTGTATCCCATTATCCCTTGTCCTGTTGGCAGCTACAATAGAAAAAAAAGCGATGTCCTAACCTCCTGACACCCACCCTTTAGATATTTGTAAATGTTAATAAGATCTCCCCTCAGCCTTCTCTTCTCTTCTCTAGACTAAATAGCCCCAGTTCCTGCAGCCTTTCCTCATATGAAAGATGTTCCAGTCCCCTCATCATCTTGGTGGCCCTGTGCTGGACTCTCTCCAGCGGTTCTCTGTTCCTCTTGAGCTGAGGAGCCCAGAGCTGGACACAGGACTCCAGATGAGGCCTCACTAGGGCAGAGCAGAGGGGGAGAAGAACCTCCCTTAACCTGCTGATTCTTCTTGATGCATCCCCAAGCAAGCATTTCTCTTGGAAAAAATCCAACAAACTGTGGTAGCCCCAGCCTCCCTAAGCTTCTAGAGGAATGTCTATTTGTGCTCTGATGCTAGAGATCAGCTGTCAATACCCCCTAGAAGTGTCTCTTCACTGCCTAACCTGCTAAGACTAAATAGTGCAAGCATGATAAAAGTATAAGCTTTTTTTCCCCCTCTTCCATCCTTTTATTGTGTTTTCTGGTATAAAAAAAATAACCTGTTTTTGTCCACCAGTTTCCTTGTTTCTAGAAGACTTGGAGACCTCTTGAGGTTTTAGAGGTTGAGTCTGCAGTAAAGAGCCACAGGGTTTATGCAGACTTCTCCTGGCTCACTGGGAAGGCCAGGAGCACAGCTCAGGGTGGTGTGCCAGCAAACTGCAGCTGAGAAGTATGTGCTGAGGTAGTGCTGCAAAGCAAAACAAAACAGAGGAGTAAAGCTGTGGATGTATTGTTGAAACCAGCATAAGTGGAAATATTTTGCCAAGCAGTGTGGGACTGCCAAACCCACACATGGTTTAAGACTACCTCCCAGTTCATGGCTTGGAAGATGTATTCTGTGTTAAGAGCTACACATATTCCGAAGAGCTCACAGTTTAGCTTGAAAGTCAGTCTGATTAATTCATACATGGGTTGAGACTGGGATCTACGTGGAGGTGGGAGCAACAGAATAGAGCTGAGTCAAAAAGAAAGCAATGAAGAGAAAATGCACTTCAGAGCTCTGTGGTATTCTTTAGAGGTACTGGAGACTGTGAGCAGCCAGTGGGATTGATGCTGGGGTACCTTTGGAAAAGGCTGCAGACAAAACAGCATTAAGAACAAATCAAGGTGAGAAATATTTACTGCTGTCTGTACTGAGACACTGTGGATGGAAAATTGGGAGATGGTGAAAATATTAAAGGAGGCCAAACAAACAAATTCCACTGGAACCAGCAGGGTGGTTTTAAATCGTGTCCTTTAATAATCTACTATTTGCATTACTGTGACATGCCATTGCATTATTCGGGCATGCAAACAATTGTTGAGTTCCCAACTTCCACTGCTGAAAAAAATGATGACCTGGGGGAAAGAATTTTCTATAGTAAATACCTCAGCATGAATAATAAGATGAGGTTATTTAAGTGACAGCTCCTTGAAAAATTAGCCTAACTTCCTAATAACTGTACTACATAGCTTAAAGAAATCTAATTTTATCTCTGCCTCCCACACAGTAAATCTCCCTATCACATACTTTCCTTGCTTCGTTTCTATTTCCTTGCTTAATAATCAGCTATTTAAAAGATTGGGGATAAAGTTAATAATGGGCAAATTAGATACACAGAAATGTTCTCCATACTTTCAGAGGCACCCAGCATGATTGTCATTAAAACAAAATCAAGGCTTGAGGAGGGAAGCACAGAAAGCTGGGCAGGCTGCAGTGGAACAGGGCAAGGACTCCAGCTAACTTGGTGTCGAGCAGACAACATTAGTCAGTGTTCCAATAGTAGAACATTTAACAACGGGAGCTCCTCTTCCCTTCAGCATTTTTTCTCTCATAAACTAATTAAGCTATCATATTATGAGTGCTTCCTTTCAGGCTAAGTTTGCCTTTTAGCATGACTATGGGCAGGCTGGGCAAAGCTGGGTTATTGCTGGGATGAAAAAACCTGGCAATACACTTTGCCTCAGTCTCCTTTATTAATTTTTTTTTCAAGCTCTACACAAAGCCACTCACATGCCCAGTGGCTCAATCTCACTTCCAATTAAGTCAACGATAAAACTCACATTGACTTAAATGGGAGCAGGTTTGCATCCCAAAGGCTAACAGTCAAGGCTTTTTACAGTCGGATTACTAATAGGGAAAGTAGAAAGAGTTAGAAAATGTCATCTTATACTCTTCTCACAGAAGCAGTAATTCAAAGTGAATAGAGTAGGCATGTTTGGTTTGAAATTATTTTTAGGGAGAAAAAAATACGTAGTGAGTCTATTTATAATGCAGTGATTCAGCTCTTCTTATAATATGTGTGCATGAATCTGTTGCAGAGAAGGAGGCAGCACATAAGAATTATCGACTCTCCCTTTAAATAGTTTGCAAGCCCTTTCTTAAGAAGTCCTTACTATATTCAGCCCCTACTATATTATCTAGCCTATAAAGCAGCGTACACTGCTGTTAAACTGTTTTAGCCAATTAACACATGGTTATATTGGAGGCCGCTGCTGAGTAAACAGCAAAAGACCCAGCACGCTCCAGGCGCTTCCTCAGCATTGCCTCCTGCTATGGTCAGAGCCCAAACAAGGCCCAGGAAGAAAAAGGATTTGGTTTCTCTTTTTATTGCATTGACAACATTATGCAGAAGAAAGAGATTAAACTAACAATGACCACATGAACATCCATTTCTCTCTCATGAACTCACACTGAATCACACAATGGCAGGGGTTGGAAGGGACTCCTATACGGTTGAGGGAGGAAAGGGGAGAGGTGTGATAATCCACAAGTGAAAAAACCCAGAGAGAGGGCTTTGTAGCGAGTCTGGCAGAGATGCCCAGCTTTTACATTTCCCATGAAGCCTTCAATGGTTGCTGCTTCCGCTCAACCTAGTTTCCCCAGCGCCTGTGGGAAGAGGAGGGAAGCAGACTGCAGAGGGACCGAGCTGCAGTCCCGGGGCATCTCCTGGCAGGGAGTGAGCAAGGAGGATGAAGCTACCACCAATCAAGCCTTGCAACGTGCTGCCTTGCAGGGCTGTGTGCTGCAGTGAGACAGCCCAGTGGATCCTCAGCTGGGCTCGGGCATGCATACAGCTGGGGGCTGCTGTGGGAGGCTGGCGGCTCCCTGCCTGGCACTGCCCCAGCACACAAAACGGGGTCATGGTGAGGAGGCTGACACCACGGAGAGTTTGTAAACTTCTGCCAGCTGGGTTTGATGTTTATTCAGGACACCCATGACAGCCATAGTTGTAGCTGCATGCAATGTGTGGGAAGAGGGAAGCCTGCCCCTGCCACAGTGCTGGCAGAATTGTCTGCCTATTCTGGGTATTGTTTGTTCCTCACCTGGAGGATGCATTCCCACCTATAGTTATGTCTTTCATCTCAGTGCATCTTTTACTGTCATTAGCAGAGTTGCAAGGGAACAGGTTTGCCTTTTGTGGTGTTTATTATTGAGTTCAAAAGGAGAAGGAGGAACCATAGCACTGCTCGAGTAACCTGGTACAACATGCCGACACAGGAGGGAGAGGTAAAGGGGACAGTTTTTGTGAATGACATCCAAGTTCAGCTTGCAGGTTTGCAACTCTTCTGAAAAATTGAAATAGTTAATGCAGCAAAGACTGGGAGCAAAGTTCCATGACCCATTAATCTAACAGGGAGACAGGTGGCTCAGCAGAAGTTGATATCGAGTTGCTCTGGATGAACATGAGGGTAGCAGGCAGCTACAGCATCATCTCACAAATGTCTGCACCTCTTCTCTCCTTAATCCGTGATCTGGAGAGTACACCTGCACACACCCACACATGCACTGTTTTTGTCTCCTTTTCTGCACCGTTCTCCTTTCCAAACTTCTTTTGATTGTCATGACTTCAGAATTCACTTAAGTCACAGCCTCCGTCTCTAATTAAAGGAAAGATCGTGGTTTTGCATTTCTGCACCGAACATTGAGGTCCAATGGCATTCCAAACAAACATAAAGCTGATACTGAAATAGTAGCTTGGTACAAGTGCAAACCGCAAAACTTCTTGAAGGAGGAGGCAGTACAGTTCTGAGGTCAGTGGGTCTAGGAGGTCCCTCTTCTTCCTCTCTCCCTCCCTTAGCTTCTTACTCTTCCTCCCTCTCAGACCCCTTAGAGAGCAGTATGACCTGTGCTGAGAGCCTTTGCTCAAATGCATGCTGTGGATACCCTAACCCTAGCAGGTTTTCGTTTTGCTCCAGCTGTACTGTGTGACCTATAGACACTCCCTGGCCTCATGCATCTCAGAGCTGTTCTCTGGCACAGTGATGGTGAGGAAACAACATACCAGTGTCAGGGCACAGGAAATCCCACCCAATCTCCGTGCTGCTGCTGGCTCCATCTTCGGAGAGCAGAAACAGGGGAAAAAAACCCATCAGAAATGCAGTGGAGACAGATAGGAGCCCACACTTGAGGTGAGGGCACACAGCAGCTCTGGTACAGATTAGCATTGCATGCATGAAGACCGGCAGAGCTGCCATAATGTCAGCATATTGCAGGACACAGCAGGAGGACACAGGAGCATTCGAGACAGGGCTTGTGCAGCCACAGTTGGCACTCTCCCTTTAGAAAAGGGAGACTTGGAAAAGGGGACTTTGAAAAATGTCCTTCTACAGCTAGCTAGCTTTGCAGGCCAGTGTGAAGAGGGAAGAAACCTCCTCCCCACTTTCCTGCTTGTGCAGGCAGCAATCTGACTCACCTCATCACTCCCACTGGGATTTTGAGTCAACTCTGTGTCAGAGTTAGGAGGTTGCTCTGCCAGATCTTGCCTTGCTCTTTTCCTTTGCCTGCAGAGAGGAAGGATGTCCCCTAACAGGCCTGTCTTGCCCAGCCTGGCCCCATTCAAGGAATGCTACAGGGACCCTCGTGCTTGCCATGCATCATTGGCTGAGCTTAATTTACAGAGACACTTTCTTTCCCAACTACTGTAGGTTCACCCTGGGCTCTTAATGCATGTTTCCACTGCATCATGACTACTGATGAACATTCTTCACAAAAGTACTAAATTAATCTCTGATGAATATATGCAATGCAGCCTGAAGTCCACCTCAGTCTCCATTAACTGCATTGTTCCCACAGCCGAGAGAAATAAGATTTATTTTAGTTGGTAAAATGAACAAACATCACCTGAGATCCACTCAGGAAGCTGACCTGAGCCGGAAGGTGACATTTTTACCATTCCTTTTTGACTGTAACCAAGGCTAATGGTGCATGGATTATTATGCTTCCAGCAAAGCTGTCTTTTCAGTCAAAAATGAGGGTTTTGTCAATTAAATTCTCAGTAAAACAAAGGCACGTACAACGTACATATAGTAATTCAATTTTAAAACACCATCTTGAAAGAAAGGAGCTTTAAAGAATGGCACTGTACGTGACAGATAAGATAATATTTTTTTGGTAGCTTAAGTGAATTGCCACTTTTGCTCGTGTACTCTACACAGTGATCACAGACGGACTCAGCCTGCAGATACGAACAGTCCCTTTGCTTTCCAAGCAACTCATTGGCTAAAGTAACTTACATGGTAGTGCTGTTTCATGGATAAACGGGCTAAGTCAGCTTCTCATCCTGTCAGCATGGAGCTCTGACAATCAATACATTCATGTTTTGGTTAAAGGGATGGAGAAGCTCTTTCAGTGAGCTGTGAGGGACTTCCAAAGCACAAATAGAACTTAAATGAGAACAAGGATTGTCTTTCTTACCTCTCTTTTCTTTCACAGTTAATGCAACACCTGGAAAGTTCAGAGCCTGTAAGGGCATGGGCTTTTTCCATACATGTTGCAAAGCAGGTTTCTTCCGGCAAAGTCAAATAGTATGTGCCAAGCAGACAATGTCTTTCCACTTTGTCCTTCAAGATGTACTGTGTCTGATCTCCTGCGCGTGGCATGACAGCTTTAAAAATACAATCAGGAATTACATAAGAGAAGTTGCATTCTGCCTTGTGCTCTCTGACAGGGCTGAAAGCCTGCGTCTCAATAGAGCTCAAAAACTTGAGCACTTGATTTAATATCAGAGGGGCTACGTTGCTCAGAGAAGGGAGAGGAGAAGAACAGGGAAGCAGAGAGCAGACAAAACAAAGGTTTGGGCATGTCTGGGATAAACTTTTAGACTTTGTTTCCCACACTCAGTCTACCCTATCACCATCTGGGAACACAAGATGAAATCAGAGCCCCTGTGGGGAGAGCTAGGATGATTGAGTTGACTTGTACTGATTTGTACAAGAAGCCAGATCAGGTGGGAATCACATGCTCCAATTCAGGACTCAAAGGATGTGTACACTTCATCTGAAAGGAGAGGAGAGAGAAAAGAGCCTTTTGAAGGAATACTTTATGTCTGTTCAGGACTAAGCTTTGTTTATAAACTATAAACAGTAAGACTAGTGCTGTAATGACTATTACTGTCCAAGGCACCCAGCTCCTCCAGATCCCCTTGAAAATCCCTGCATTGCTGCATGTTGCACGGATGGAGCGGAGTAAGGGCTCTGACTAGCACAGGAAGAAAAAGCTCCCTACGTTTTCATGCCTCATCCATGGTTTCCATAGCAGATTTGGCAACATCTCAAAGCTTCCTCAGCCTTATACCTATTATCAGTTACGTTATGTTACAGTGCTGCATTTTAATTGCCGTGTTTCCTGAGACAGAGGGAGCGAGATCTAAATATATCTCAAGCGCCAGCAGTGATATTTAGCACAGCTCCTGCAATTAAGTATTCAGCCTCTGCCAACAAATAAACTTTTCTCTTGAGCAAATAGGCTCTCTGAAAAACACAAGAATGTTTGACAAAATTCCATTTTCTGTTATTTTAATATCATCAGGAGATTTTGGCTTTCTTGATTGGTGGGGTGTGCATCTAACCTGCCAAGAAATTACCCGTTTGTGATCACAGCTCTTTTCCTTTTTTGAATGCAGTCCCTGACAGCTCTAACAAAGATGCTCAGCTAGGAAGCTTTTTCTCCTTTAAGAGAAATGAAATATTGCTGAGTTAAAACCACTAATTACAGTTTATAATAACAATACTTCCTGGAAAAAAAAATAAACTATACTTAACTGCTGGGGTTTTTTTCTTTAAACTGGGGGTTTAGCTACAGCCTGATGGCTAACTGCTCGCAAAAATCCTTCTCAACTGGTACAGCTTAACTGGTAGATTCCATAGAAGAAGGAAGAAATTACCTCTTTCCTGCAGTTTAGAAGTATTTCTAGTGCAAAACTTAATGTATGCAATAGGAAGAGAAGAATTTGAATAAAGATCAATGAAAAAACTTGAAGCACACCCTTCACTTTGAGCGTTTCGGAAAGCTCTTGGAATTTTTGCTAGAGAATACAGAATACTTTGAAAAGGGGAAGATCACTAGATATAATGCTTAAGCAAGTTGAGTCTACTTTAATACTTTATTAGATGGGACTTACTGGCATGCAATGTTTTAAACAAGTGGCAAAATTAATCCAAATCAAAGAAATTATGTTGTAGCTCCTACTCCAGCTGATGAAGAAATGACATTTGTTCCCAGTGAGAAACAAAAAAATTCAGTGCTAATCAGAGGTACATTCTGTGCTGAAAACATGTGAAGCTACTTAATTCAATTTCTACTGAAAGCTCACACCTACAACTGCTGAAGTACAGAAACAAAGCTGATGAGTTTCAAAAGGGTAGATCGTGAGATACTTGCAAACCATTTAGTTTTTAATTCAGTGACTCCAGTTAATTTGCAGAAATAAACAAAAAGACCAATGCCAGTGGCATTGAAGCACAGGAACTTTTACTACCTGGTTCGTATTTTTCAATCTGCATTCAGAGAGAGGCAGAAATCTGACATTTCCTTTGGATCTGGGAGAAAGCTTGAAAGGCTAATGCCAAGGATCACATTCCTGAGTCTGTTTCTGTCAGATGTTCAGTGACGTTCCATGCCCACACCGGTCTCTCGCTCTCTCTTTACACCTCTTTCCTGTTGGCTTCTTCTACTTGTCTCAAACTCAGTTGAAAAGATGTGCCCCTCTGGCTGCAACACAAGACACGAGGGTTCAGAAAAGCTCCCATGTCCTGTGTTGTAGCCGGAGGTCTCACAATATTTTAGAGCAAATCCTCTGTAGTGCAGGCTCCTTTCATGGGAAGAGCTCTTTTTCTGCACTTTTGAACTGAACCTATGTGTCAATCTGTGAAAGAGAAGCAGAGAAGAATGGAAATCAGGTGCTCGTGGACAGCAAGCAGATAACACTGTGTGCTATGGCTACTGTCAACATTACAAATGGAAAAACCACCCCAGTAGCTGCCAATCTGGGGCAAAAAGGCCAAGTTCAGACATGGTGTTTAAAGCTGCCATTCAGTTCACCTCAGCAGAAACACACCAACTCACAGCGGTTTAAATTAGCCCTGCTTCCTTTCCAGCATGATTTCCAGAGCCTGAAGACTGAAAGCATTTCCTTGGCAACTTTGCCAGCACCTGTTCTTTCAATGGCAGATAAAGCTAAGCAAATAATTAGCAATTAATCATGTATAAACAAATTCTGCCTTTTGTTTCTTGTTTGCAAATTGCCCTTACACAGATCACAACATTTCCAAATTTGTTATGCAGAATTATGTAGGAATGTCTTCATAATTAATAATTCCAGGTCTGCAGATCACTTGTAAGGAGCTGTGAACATTTGCAAACCAAGCTGCATTTCTTAATTATATAAGCCATACAAAACTTATTTCTGATGAGGTTAGTTGTCTAATTAACTAACTGACACTGCAGACACACAGCTCGAGAAGGCACTTTTGGTACTCATTCAAACTTTTAAATTTAAAATGTGCACTGTTAAGAGTATTTTCTGCTAACAATCTCTGTGCCAAATATCTACAGGAAACAACTCCTAGAAATGGTTCAAAGGGTTAAATTGAAATTCACTTATGAATCCAAGCAGATATTCACAGGACAGTATGGTTTCTTACTGATTGCTCAACTCAAGACATAAATTAATGCTAATGAAAATATTCAGCGCTGTTGTTGAATTTCTCGTGAGCACAGTAGTTACTTGTATGTGTTCTTTCCTTATAGACTTACAATTCATTCCCAGCTGAAATGCTTTGAGAGGAAAAGCTTAGAAATACCTTTTGGTTTTGTTTTCTTAACAAATGTCAATCCAGTACAGTACATTACTGTGCATTACAATAAAGATTAGCAATTTGGAGCCAGGTACACAAGACAAAGATTATTGCTATCTGTTCAAAATATCTTTGGCAGATTTATTGCTTTTTTGTACCTGACTCTCTACATATCATCACTTTTACGCTGCTTCTGCTTTGTTGGTACTCTTGCTTCTCCAAACAAACTTGAAGAAGCGGGAGAGGAAATGAAGAGTACTTAGCTGCTATTTTTATGAAGATGACCCCCTGAATGCCTGTTCAGGCACTCTGATGACAAGTATTCACATTAATAGAATTTAGTAAATTACATAAACTGTTTGCTTTAAAATGTCAAACTTCTCTTTAAAAGATTTTAATTTTCTTAAAAAAACATCTTTCCTATCTACTTCAAATAAACTTCAAATAAAACTCAAATAAAACAGCTATCAGCTTTGTTCATTTCCAGACTTATCTTGCGTAGAATAAAGTACAGTTCAACGAATCACAGCTCAGGTTAGGCAAAGGACAAAGCTATGAACTAAAAGAGCTTTCCATATGAGCATGTCAAAAAGAATGCCATCCATATTTTTGACAATAATGTGGCTCTTAAGGTTGTTTAATGATAAGTGCAACAACAGTCTTCAGCCATTAGTCTGAAGCTCGAAGAACCTTAAAATCTTTTGTGCATGTATTCAGAGAGTTTTGCTATGAATTATATAGTTTATCTAGAAATTAGTTATTTCCAGCCACCTGCCTTTCTTATCTCAGCTGCATAGTAAAAAAAAAACCCAATCATTTTAACATTCAGTGTGAAAAAAAAATCACTCCAAGTTCCATCTGTCTTAACAATTCCCTAAACTGTGCCCATATAGGCATTAAAAGGAAATGAAAACACAGAGAGTACTAGAAACTTGGGACTCAGAATTAATCTGCATTTTATAGAAAAATTATGTTCAGATAAAGCTAAAAGATCACTTCATCTTCCCTATTGCAGCAAGGAAATTCAAGGTTAGAGCTGAAATTACGTCCTTAAAGATTTGCTGATGCCCTGTGGAAACAGTATGAAAATCATTTGGGGTTAGAGAAGATTCTGCTTAATTAGTCTGTATTTCCTTCTTTTGTGTCTCCTCATTTTTGTTCACTGAAGGTGTTTCCAAGAGAAGTTATTCTGAGTTCACAAACCTCTCTGCACAATCTCTCATTGTTTGCTCAGCGCGACGTCTCAAACAGGAGGCAGGAGGCATTAGCACTGCAGCCTGCTCTATACAACGCATCCTTTTACCTGTTTTATACTACCAACAGAGGTAAGTCAATTTATGGATAAATGGGAAAGCTGCTTATTCCTCAGGATTCATTTCCCTAGTCTGACAGCACAATCATCTTTTACTCCACAACTATAAATTTTGAGTCATGATGAATACTGATGGGATGGAGGACGAGGGAGAGATTTGTAAATGGCCTCTTGCGAGGTGTTTCCCTCCCCTCTCCACTGACGTGAGTGGGAAGCCACTAGAGCGAGCTGCAGTGAAGGATCATTGAAATCTGGCCTCTCAGCTGAGCTGGTCAGTTCTGAGAACGACCAGTGACAGGAACAAGAATGGACAGAATGTGCTCAGATGACTACAGAGGTAACCCAGTGATACTTCCCTGGGGTGAGAAGCTGCCATTCCAGACCCGCCATCAAATCAAATGTCTAAACTGGAGGTCTGCAAGGAATTCTGACTTCCACCACCTAATCCATCCTTAAAAATTGGTGTTGTGGCTGGACCCAAAACAGGATGGGGGCTATTTTCCAGTTCCAGAAACATATCATGGGGATGCTAAAGCTACAGGACATTCACTTGAACTCAAGCCAGAGTGATTTGTCCTCATCTTCAAGCCATTAAACGTAAACTAGCACTTTTCTTTGGATCTGGATACTGCCTTTTCTGCCCATTACTATTATTAGGTAAGGGAGACATTTCTTGCCACTGTTGAATCAATTTTCTTTCCCAGCCCTCATTCTTTGTTACTATTTTTGAGTTAGTGACAAATACCCTTTCGCTCTTCTAATTAAATCTCACATCTGTTCCACACCATTTCACCTTATTCTTTGGAGAGGCCAATCTTGCTAGGACACACCAAAAATTTTAGTCATTTTACAGAAAAATAAACATGAGTACTTGTTGCAATTTACCTAACCACTGTGAATTCATTTGGTGTTTAAGGTGACACTGTACTAATTACATATTAGCACATTAGTGTAGCTGCAAGCTGTAATCATATTCCTTTTGAATGAGCAGTGCACACTTCCAGCAAAGTCCTCAAGAACTGCTTTGGAATGCAAGAAAGCAATAATCAATGCTCTTGTTGCTGCTACTTCAATATAAAGCGAACAATTGTCTAACTTTATTTTTAAGAACATCAATCTCTTTATTATTAGTGAAAGATTTTTGACAAACTCTGCCCTTGCATGAACACAAACCCTTGTACTCAATAGGCACACATTACCTCAGGCAGAATTTGGCCCTCAGTGACCATAAGCTCTCCATGAGCCCAATCTTCTTGTAATTTGTATTCACTGTGGGATTTCTCTCATTCCAGACTCCAAAGCCTTATAACCATGCAACTTGGGACAAGGCCTCTGCAGGACATGTGGCAGTTCTGCTTTGACATGGTCATGGACAAGCATTTGTCAGTGATGACTGTTAAACTTTAACCAGTATAATTTGAGAGAGCGAAAAGGAAGGAATATGCTGTTAAACATGGAAAGCTTTATATAATATTTTCTGAATTAAAGATCATGATTGAAAATAATCCTGTAAATTGAAAATCTATATCTGATGTGGCTGAAGGGGGAATTCTAGCCCTAACTGTCTTAAACATAGATTTAAAATCAATATGAGTAGTTTTGGAGCATTACTGTTCAAGGATTTGTGCCACTGCTGTTAAAGTATTATTAATTCATGTTCTTATCTTTCTCATTTCATAAAGTGTAAGGGTTTTGGTTTTTTGGATTTTTTTTTTTGTGCAAGTCTATTAATGTATGAACTATAATCCATCTTTTTCTATTTCACCTTGGTATTGTCTCCCCAGATCAAAGTTAGATTGTAACACAGAGTGAATTTCATAAATTATTTTGAACGATTTTATAGAAAAAGAAAAATAGAGGAGAAAAAAATGCAGGTTAAAGTCAGAAGCACATCACATTTCACACAATTTACCAAGAAGCAGTCAAGTCTGCTTGAGATAATCTGCTAAAACTCAGCAATAAAAAGTTTGTTTAATTTCTAAAGATGGCAGATGTCATAAAGAAAGGAGGCTGATGCAAAAATAAAGCCTCCAGAGTCTGGCAGTTCTGTTCGGATGTCAATAAAAGATAATGTAACCTGTCAAATTTGCAAACATGTTTTATCCAACCATTGCATTCTGCCTTCACCACTCAAGCATTACCTTCCAGAAAACATCCGCATCTGCCTGATTATCCTAAGGTAATTCTGATGAAGAGAGCAGTTTGCAAATTAAAAGCACCTTTCTCTTCCTAGTTTTCCCTCTCTCTCCCCACATCACTTTTTAATTTTTCATTTTGAACAGTTCAGTTAATTTTTCCTTGAAAGGTTAAGGAGCTAGCAATTATTTCAATGGTTCTTGCAGCTTTAGGGTAAGTGTCTCATCTGGCCTTTATTTTAAGGAGCTTCCTTTCAGGCTTCTCACTCGATGCCTCATGTTGAGCACTCGTGTTGAGGTTATTCTAGAGTTGTGGTATAGTGGTAACCTGGGAGACACAGAGTCTTGCTCCCACTAGAGTACAGAAACTGGGGTATGGAGATGGCCTGCAGTTGCTATGGATGGGTTGCCAGGCTTCACATTCCATTGAGCTGGTGTTGCACCACCAGACAAAATGCTAGGGGCTACTGCTAGTTTTATGCTGAATTAGATGTATTCCCTTCTGGAAAAGATTTTCTTTCTTCCTTGTATCTATTAAGATTTTTCTGAACATTTTAGTTCGGCTTTAGTCAGCCCTCACATTTTTTACCATCAGTTTATACATTGTGACTTTTCAAAGTTTTGGAGGTTGCTTGACTCCTATTGTTAAGTCCTGCAAAAAGGCCCCAAAAAAAGCCCACAATCTCAACAAATCAAGCGTTTATTTTCAGTCTTCTGCTGACAGCCTTCATCACTAAGTGAGAAAGTTTTCATCATATCCCCATGATATCGCTTCGAGTTGTTATGCTTGGTGGATTCAATCACCCTCACCACTGTTTTCCTGGAGAAAGCTGTCCAAATTCTACATCAACCTCCAAAGTAAGTCTGAAAGTCAAAAGCTCTATTGCTTGCTTTCCAGCTGTAGAGCAAACATGCATAAAATGCATGAATCAATCAAAGATCACAGCTATTTCAGGAGCCCAGAAGGGCGGAACATTGGGTCAAGGTGAAAATGTTTGTGCTAGTGATTCTCCAGCATCAGTATTTAGTTAACCCATTCATATGCAAGCATTCCCTCACAGGTTTGTGCTGTGAGGGCCCTGCAGTTCATCATCCATCAGCCTGGCTAGCATGGATCTAGCACACAGGCTGGGTAGCTCTCTACACACAAAGCCAAAACGAAGGCAGACATTGATTTCTAAGCAAAAAGTATCTCTTTCCTAAATCAAGGAAAAAAGAGGGGAAGCTGGACCAACACTTCTGCTCGCCGCAACAGAAATCCCACAAAGCTGCCACTTTCACCCCAGGATCAGGATCAGTTCCACTTAAACACAAGGGAAAACTTCTTTTCTGTGAGGGTGAGGGAGCCCTGGCACAAGCTGCCCAAGGGAGGGTGTAGAGTCTCCTTCTCCAGGGGTTTTCAAAACCCACCTGGACACGTTCCTGTGTGATCTGACTGAGATGAACATACTTTAGCAAGGGAGATTGGAGCAGATGATCCCTAGAGATCCATTCCAACCCCCACCATTCCGTGATTCCATGATTCTAAGCCACTGGTAGGTGCCTGCTGCTGTGTGCATACATCCTCTGATGGGGATGCCTGCAGCTTACACAGTTCAGGCTCCTTTACCTTCCTGTTCCTGTGATGTGAGGACAGACAAGGAGACTGTCCTTGTCATTCCAACAGGCCATGATTTTTCTCACCCCACTTCTTATTCAGTTGTGACTTGAGCTGTCCTCCCATAGAAATATGCTTGTGTAACAGTATCCACGTCCTGCTTGTGCTCACTTAATGCCACCTTTCCACTGTTTTCTGGGTACCAATTTACAAAGTAGAGTTAGGCAGTCAGACATTAAAACTAATCTAATTAATTCAATGGAATGGCACCGAGGGAAGGCATGTGGCTATACCCATGGACTGTCTCAAAAGTCACACTGACTGGTACTCTTCACTGATACAGCAATCCTCAGATTAAACATCTCCACAGGCTGGAGACATGCCACTGACTATTGCTTCCTTGAGAAAAGAGCAGTTATTACAGACATCTTGTGCCTGGGAGTGATGCCACTCACTGGCTTATCTATGGCTATACAGAAAGTGTGGGGCAGAATCAGCAACAAAATCGAGATTTTAAATCTGGTACTGAACGAGCTGACGCATGTAAACATCCTCTGCAGGCTTTGAACCTAGAGGCTCCAGAATTCTAGAGGGCACCAGACTTCAGGATTGGACACAGCGTGCTTGATGCGCCACACTAACATATAGAAATGAACCTCCCAGGTGTCATCAGCCACCAGCAGCGCTTGACATGCAGCTCCTCCCAGACAGGCTCTGCATTCAAAGTACAAATAAAGCCTGCAAACTTCACCTCCCCAGAAATCAATTTCCATACTCACTGCTAAGCCCCTGTCGGTGTTGTCTGTGGTATATAATTGAAACATGGTGAATAATGGGGTCAATGATGGACTTGGAGACATTCTAAATTTAGGAGTCTGTAGGTGGTTTAGTCCACTGCTACTTCCTTCCAGTACTAAGCACTGACTATTGCTTTCAGAATTAAACATTCTTTATGAAAAAATTGTCCCCACAGCACAGCCGACAGAAATTTGAAATGATATAATAATAATGTACAGTCCATTTGCTGTCTAATGTATGTGTGGGATTGAATAGCTCTTTGCGATACATTCCCTTCTTGCTAAATTACTCTAACTTCAAACTGAATTAAAGCAGTTAGTTGCCACTACACCATTGAACTTTGATAGTTGGATCCACTCCAAAACTTGGGACTGCAGTTACTTTTTGTCATGGTTTAGCAAGGAGTTGCTTTTGCTTGGTAACAGGGGGAGGGAGTGGCAGTGAAGACCTGGTAAAGAGTTCTTAGACTCTTGGGTTCAGACCCACTTCTGGTCCACCTGGGCCAATCTGGCACCTCTGCCATCACTATTAAAGGACAGGAGGTGTAGAAGTGATACAAGATGGAGGCGACCATGCAAAACCCACAGTCAGAGAAGGAGGAGCATCAGACCAGAAATCCCTCTGCAAGCTGTGGTGAGAAGGCAGCTGTACCCCTGCAACCCATGGAGGGCAACGGCAGGACTGAGAGCCAGCAGCAGCTCTGTGTGAGTGCACTCGGACGGGTAAGAGACTGTGTGAGGAGGCGGCCATGGCACAGGACATGCTGGAGAGCCTGTGCGCCGCAGAGCAGCCCCACACGAGAGGCAGAGAGGAGCTGCAGCCTTTGGGATGAATGCANGCTCTTCCGATTATTAAATTATTTTCTGTTTTCTTCCCCAAGCTGAGCAGCCTGGTCTGTTTTGTCCTGGACCTTAAGCGGCAATTAAGCTCTCCCTGCCCTTTAGCAATCCTTAAGTCTTCGGTACTTGAGGCTAATGTGGTGTTTTGTTCCCTGATGGGCCTAAACCAGGACACTTCTTGCAGAAATTCACAAATAAGGACAAGATATAAGATTAAAAAAAAGTCAAAACAAAAAAATCCCACTTTATTCCATTCTCTAAACTCTGCCTCCTTCACCATTCTGGAAACCATTAGGACTGTGAATTGTGTGTCAGCTGTAAGTGTCCCAGCAAGGCAGGAGTCTGCTGCCCAGTCTCTTCTTCCACTGCAGTAGTACAGCTGCATCTCAGACTGTAGCTGTGTGTTTACCCACAGACCAATAGATATGTGTAATAACAACACCCTGTCTGCTTAATTTTGCTTCCACAATTACTTGACAGCAATGCTATGGCAAACCCATGTGGATACCTGCTACGAAATTCTGTGCTACAGCTTCAAACACCACTAGCTCATGTCCCTGTGTTTTCCATCAGTGTGAGCTCTGCTGAACGGTGTGGAAACATAACAAATTATGGAACATACAGAGCTGTACTAAATTATTACGCTATACAAGTGTTGCACTTAGAATCCTATCCACATCAGCTCTAGCTCAGTTGTGGCTCAGGGATACTAGGCTGTAACTGTGACTGTAGCAAGTCATGCACCCAGGCATGGCCATTTACTGGAGTGTCTGTGCTACAGTTGGCTATGGTATTTGCTTTTGAATGGGCCTCACTGTACCACATTGATGAAGGGGCAAAGTCAGTCAGAAACTGTTTGCACTAGATGTGTGTGATACCTGTCTGCTCAGAATAGACCTCTTGTTTTATTGCATTTGCTTGTGTGGTATTGTGCTCTTCCCCTGACCCATATTTCCCAGAATCCTGCTCAAGTGATAAATACTGCTGTGTGGATTCAGGGGAGACAAATAGCAACATAACATCCAAGGGCTAATTTGAGTCATGCACCCACGCAGCCACAGTGTTGG
Organism: Urocolius indicus; assembly: GCA_013401255.1. Taxonomy (NCBI): domain Eukaryota; kingdom Metazoa; phylum Chordata; class Aves; order Coliiformes; family Coliidae; genus Urocolius; species Urocolius indicus. The sequence goes on from WBNH01003906.1 coordinate 82,157, forward strand.
TCCATGTCCCACTCAAGCCAATTTTGGAAGAAATTAACATCTGTAGTCAGTATGTTAATATGACCAAAAGTCAATCATCTTACTCCTTATGAGTAGTGGACAGCCCAGGGTCTGTTGAGTTCTCCTGCGTGGCAGCATGCTGCACACTGGGATCTCCCCTTGTGTAGAGACACCTCTCAAGGTAACTTCTCGAGGCCAAGACAGTCCTCATTGCATCAGATACTCAGTAAGTGAATTGGGAATAAGCACACTGAAATCTTAGCTAAGGGTTATAAAAGGATTCATTGTGCACCTATAATCCTTTAGACAGAAACCATTGACTAAGTCTGGATCCAGCTGCACCTAAATTCTCCTCTGAGAAGGAGTTTAGAAAGCAAGAGGGTCTTTTCTGAACCTCATAACTCAACAGGCAAGTCTCCCTGACAGTTTTGTCTGTCCTAGCCCTCTATGCAGTAAGTAATCAAGTGTACCTTGTCATTGAACCTTGTTAAACAACTGATGTATTTACTCTAGCAAGCTTTGATAAAGTGTTGTTTTACATCCATAAACATATTGCTAATTTCCTCTTACAAGTGAAGTTCATCACTACATCTGAGACAGCTTGACAGTGAAAGATGTAGGCAGATACAGCCTGATGAAATAAGCTACCAGAGAACCATCCTGCTATATTATCCATGTCTTTGGTTACTCTTTAATTCTGTGAAATCTTCATGCAAAGTCCTCCTGAGTCCAAACTAGCATGAGTATTTTCATTACAGTTCTTTAGAACACAAAAGACCATGCTATCCCTCTTGTCCATAGATGCCTTTCTGTTACCCAGTCCTTTTTGAGCACAAATGCATTCACTTAAGAAGGAATAACATGCAAGACATTTTTTTTTAAGCTCAGGCTATTGAAGTACAGTATTTGAGCTCTTCAGGTACTTCAATGACTATTCTTGCAGCTAGCTGTGAAAGAACAGACATGTAAAAATAGTGAGTAACTAGTCTGAGGTCACACAGACCATGGCTACAGTGTCTGGAAAAGGCAGCATCAATGCTTAAATATTCTTAACTGGATATGTCTGCTGTACTGGAGTAAGCCCAAAAGGTTATTCAGTGGTACCAGCTAGGAAATGCCCTCCCAAGTATGTGCCCTAGCAAGACCAGCACATTAGTAAAGAACTTTCACAGCCTGCTGACACACACCATCCACGTCTGCCTCCAAGGCAGCCACATGGGAGGAGGTGAAAAGGAGGCAAAGGGCATCACCCATCTACCTGCACTGGAGACAACACTTTCAAAGGGCTGTAGGTAGATCAAAGACTCTGAACTGGTTCTTTTGACAGTCGCTGACTGCTTTCCCCATTTCCCAGGCTCAAAGGTGCTTTGGGTGGGGAGCCTCAAAGTTTGGGTTACTTTGAAGGCATCATGTTCAATACTGGGAAAGAAAATAACAGAAAACAGAACGACGGTTCTTGAAGATAGCTGCGGGAGTGAAAATGAGAAAAGGGAAACTAAACTCAAAGGAACCAAGACCCTATATATTTCTTATGGGACTCCTTCAGCCCTATAGTCTTTGCACCTTTCAGGTGTCAGTAGCTCTTTTGCAATGTGTTGCTATAACAGCAGCAACAAAGATTAGTTTGGTTGGATTTTGCATTCAACCTAATTAAAATGGCTTAGATTAATCAGCTTCGGGCATTTACTTCAGAGGGCATGTGCCATCTGTGTAGTGTCTCTGAGTAAAGCTAGGCTAGATCTTGTAGTCTGATCTTAATTCAAGTAAATTTGCTGTAAATTAATTTAAAAACAGTAAATGGTGACCAGAGCATGCTAAGAGTGCTTGGCTTTGTGTGGACCTAGCACCAGAGCAGAAGCTGTACAGTGACAGTAAATACAGTTGATCTGGATACCAAAGGACAGCAGAGAAGTTTTTGACGCAATGTGCCATGAACTTAGAGTTCTGAACATTTCCTATAGCCAGCCAGGTGGAAAGACAGAGATGGAAAAGGTTTACAGCTATGCATATATGAGAGACAGCAAGAGTAACTGATAGTTTCAGTGAGATGCTTGCAGTAGATTGGACTGCCTGCATGTGAGAAGTGGTACAAGGTGACCAGTGCAGATTGTGAGTGTGTGTTACACAGCAGGGGAAGGTGAAGTTGAGAGTTGACCCTTGTGATGGACTTGGCAGTGAGCTATAATGCCTCAGATTTTTCCAGCAGTCTGGTAAAACAGACCCCAAACCTCCTCTCATCTTCAACAGAAGATCATGTGCTTAAATAATCTTTGAGGATTTGCGCATAAAATATTACTGCTGCCATCTGTAAGCCCACCCAGAGAAGTCTTCATCTCCATCTTCAGAAATACTGCTAATAGAGGTGGGAGAAGGTGATGGTCTGGGAAAATCATAGAATAACAGAATTGTTTTAGTAGGAAAACCAAAAACCACTAGCACTGCCAGGCCTATCACTGAACCATATCACTCAGCATTTCATCTGTGTATCTTCTGAATATCTCTAAGGATGGTGATTCCACCATCTCCCTGGGCAGCTCTTTCCAATGCTTAATAACCCTCTCAGTCAAAAAGTTCTTTCTAATGTCCAATCTAAACCTCTCCTGGTGCAACTTGAGCCCATTTCCTCGTGTCCTAGCATTCATTACTAGAGAGAAGAGACAGACCCCCCCACCTCACTACAACCTCCTTTCAAGTAGTTGTAGAGAGTGATCATGTCTCCTCTCGGCCTCTGCTTCTCCATAATAAACACCCCCAGCCTCCTCAGCCACTCCTCATCAGACTTGGGGTCCAGACCCTTCACCAGCTTTGTTGCCCATCTCTGGGCATGCTCCAGCACTTCCATGTCCTTCTTGTAGTGAGGGGCCCAGAAATGAACACAGGGGAATGCTAGTATTCAGTAAATGAGGATTTGTAATTCTCCTTAAGAACCCATAGGTAAAATTAGTCCCTGTTGCTATTCTGGTATTCTGACAGACAGATTACCCCTGTAGTCCCACCTAAACACATGCAGGTGAAGGAAAAAATAAGTATTGAATAAAAACTGTCTCTGGGGTTGAAATGTTCAAAAATTCCTCCTCCTGTAAACACTGTTTCTCTAGCTCAAACTGAAGTAAAAATGAAAAGCAATCTCCATCACTCAAAATCATGCTCATTTACAAAACATACACAGATATATGCTCTACAACAAATCTTTGTGTCTTGTTATAAGCAAGAAGGCATCAAAATCCATAATAACAGCATTTATAACAGAAAGATCAATATGGCATCGGGTATTTCAAAGGCAGAAAATGATTCTGTTAAATTTCTACTACTAGAAAATACAGTGACAAAATACCTAAAATCCACAGTGGATTTTAGCCTCTCACACTCTGCCACTGAATAAATCACAGGGAAACCATCACAAAATTCTCTGCTTCATTCTATTCTGATTGAAACAACAGTTCTCCAAGACAAGATAGTGGCTCAAGATGTCACTGACCTTCTCCAACTCACGTCTTATGACAGCATGTCTGCTGTCACTAGGCTGTGGGGGGGAAAGCTTAAAGTTTGAGGTTTTTTTACCCTGGGTGCCACTGTTTTAATATTGTGTGCAAATGTTTGACCAATTTAGTTGTGCTACAGGAAAAACAATAAAAAGGGTAACAGAAAGCTAAATACAATGATTTTTTTATTACCATTCTAGACACATAAATGCAAAATCTAAGAATAGCCACAGTGGGTTAGTCTAGAGGTCTGTCCATTCCAGAAGAGCACCCTGGTTTTATAGAATTGACATTAAGAGATGTCCAAACACAGTTCTTGCTCCTGGAACAAACGATCTCTTGCTCTGGTGTTTGATTAAAAAAAAACCCAAAACAAAGTATGGCCATAAGTGGATAGTTGTGGAATAGTAAGAACAGGACAACCATACATGAAATGTCTTGTTAATACTCTCTCTGCCTTTAATGATTTTAGCTCAGGACCTTATTTCTCTAAATGTGGGCTTTATGTATTTTGCAATGCTCAGTGGATGTATTTCCATGAGTTTCAGTTATCCCTTGTAAATTTTTAGTAACTTCCATACCTTCTGGCAATACATTTTATACGTCCCCTACCTGTCATGGGAAGAAAAGAATGAGACAGCCCTAGCCAGTTGGACAGCCCACTGGCTGTCAGTGTTGTCATGTACGCTGTTGGTAACTCATAAATGGAACTACAGAAGAAAACAGTTTTGAAGTGTGATGCTGAAGTAGATGTCGATGGATACTTGCAGTGAGTAGTCCTTTAGCTTAAGGGATATGAGAGGAGAAAGTGTGCAAGTGCCTGTTTGCAAAAAGTTCCATCTTTGTTCCTTATCCTGTATATAAGTGATCAACCATCCTGTTGCTTCATTTCTGCAAGTTCTGGAATGACTGTGCGTTCAGAGGGGAGGCTGGGTCAAAGCATGGGTTCCCTTTTTCCCTTGAAAACTGTGTGTTGCTTCAACAAACTCTGACCCTTTTCAAAGTTAAATAAAAATACAGCTATTCATGGCACCTGTAAATGGCCTTGTCTCAAAGTAATACTCAGTGCCAAAAGCCAGTGACATTAAATCAAGTTAGAGACTGGATTTTTACATGCACCTGAGATAAAACACAGCAAATGGCATGCAGACATAGAAATTGGTACATTGGTAGTAATTAATACCAGTCATTAACCTGAGAGCCACAAGGGCTTTTGGGGACTGAAGGCCTCCAGTGGATGCTAATAAAGCCAGACTTTTATAGAAGGAACAGAGCAGTTATGGATAAAAGCAGTAGGATAGATGTGACAACCAGCAATTTTAACTTATCACCTTGGAGCTTTATTTTTGAAAGCTTTTACTACCCACTGATTGCAGGCTTCCAATTTTGTGTTGTCATGTAATAAATTACAAAAATTATCTTCCATTTTCTTTTTTCATCATTTTTGTGCACATTGCTTCATAGAGAAAGTATCTAAAATGCTTCTTATTTTAATGGAATGAGTTAAGTATTGCTGCCATGGTGATCATAAGAAGAAATCAGCACCAAAGAGTAGCCTAGAAATTTGGATACAGAGTCAAAACTCTTAGTAGCCAGGGTATTTGATTTGAGTCCTTTCTAACAGGAAGGAGGCTTTTCCTGCGTGTATGGAGAGGGTGCTTGGCTGGAGCACAGAGGTCATGTTAAAAAGCAAATCTTTGATCCTTTTCCCTGAAAGCAAGCAGACTGTCTAACTTACTAGTCAGTCTGAAGGAGATCTGAAGGAGATCACTCCTAGCAGGAAGCTGAACCTTCTTAATCTCTGCAAGGGTTGTGAAGCAGAAGGCATCATCATCCTTGAGGATGCTGTATGCTCCTCTGTGCTGATCATTTTAAAGCAGTTCTGTTTGACCAGGACCCTCACTATTTGGCACTAAGGTAGTCTTGATGTTTGCATATACCAAGTACTAATAGAGTTTATTAACACTTACTGCCACATTTATATTCTAAATCAGCATTCTAGTCCAAGAGGTCTAGTATGCTGACAGTGTACACGCTTGTTCATAATATCATAAAATGTCAGCAATGGATGCAAGGAGAAAACTTACAAGAGCCATTGTGAAGCTAGTATAATTTGTTTTCAATAATTAATTAAGTATCTTCTATGTATCACCCGCAACAAGAGGACAAAGGTGTGGGATAATTACAGAATTCAAAGCACAGAACCATAAAATACGCCTTACTGAAAACCTGCAACATATCTAAAGCAGATATAAAACCAGAAACAGCCTGTTAAGGCAGATTCTTTGCAGCAGAAAAAAGTACTAAGATGAAAGATGGAAAGTTTCTGCCATTAATGACCCTTGTGGCTGGCTTGCGAAAGGAGCCCAGGGACTGACAGCTGAACTGACCTCTACCAGAAAAGTGGAGATGTCGGTGGTCATTTCAAACTGCTCTGTTCCCTACCATGCAGGGCATTAAAGACTCGTCACATTTTACAGTCAGTGACATTAAACTCTTGCAAAGTGATCCATGTGCTGTAAGTTATAATATATTATTTATAATATTCTAATCACCTAAAGTTCAGGGACCTCAAAGCACATATTAATTAATGCCTATTTTAATTAGCTCTGCCTCAGAGAGAGGGAGAAGACAAAACTCTGCAGCCTTATTAGCACTACGCTTCAGCACCATAATTAAACCCAGAACACACAACACATTCAGGACTTAAAGCAGTGGAAGGTTGGTCATCACCATGGCAGCCTCCCACTCCAGTAACTTCCTTTTTCCTTACCATCATTCTTTCTTCCCTGGGTCTTCCTGTGAATGGCAGTTTCCACAAGGGAAAGGGGGAAAGATCTCTGCTCCTTGTGGGCCAAACCCTGCTCTGATCATGCAGTAACAGTGGAATCAGTAACATCTTCAGTGGAATTATTTTATACTCCATTGTACCTGGAAGAATACATTATTATTATGAGGAAAAATCCTTTTGAGCAGGTGTCTTCACATGATTTTTTTTTTCCCCCCCTTTTTTGGCTACCAGCCATTGTGGATCTGTCTGCTGGCATAGAAACCTCTGCTTTGCTGCCTTAAAGCATTCTGTCTCTTTCCCTGTCCAAGAATCCCTGAAGATACTTTATTTTACATTTCACAACTGCTGCATTCTGAAAGGAAAAAATTGAGTTCTTCATATTTTCTGACTGTTCACCATAAATTAACTGTGGGCTGAAGCAGCAGCCAGCATACAAAGGTCATACAGCCACTCAATGGAAAAGCATCAATACAAGACTCAATAATGCCAGTCACTAGCATCCTCCCCTTGTCTGCTGAGTCACCAAATTAGGGAATTCTAATCACTGCCATTCAAGCATCTTCTTACATGCATTTTAGACAATAAAGACAAACTAAACTCCAATAAACAGAGATGCTGATCCTAAGTCCCTGGCAGTCAGTAACAGTTTTCCTGTTGAGCTCAAGGTTTTTAGGACAAGCACTTAAGAGCTAAATAATGATATTAGAAAATAAATACCTCATTCTACTGGTACTATCTTATAGCATTAGTCTTCAATCTTTTTTTTTTCTTGCAGCCCCTTAAAATTGAATGAATAGTCTTGATTTTCTTAGTGAAGTTCTACAGACACCTTAGGAATGGTGCTTACACTCTCAAATAGGTATGGGCCATACGCTGAAAACATCTGCTAAGGGGAAGGAAAGGACATTCACATAAAAATGCCCGAAAACTTGCTAGTGGTGCCTTGCTCTAGAAACAATTCTTGCCCAATAAATTTTGCATCAAATCACAAACATCATTTTATCAATTTTTGAAAAGAAAACCTATGTAAAATGTTAATGTTTCAGTATCTTATACTCTTAAATGTAACATTTCACTTTATTATTTACGTATTTGAATTTGCTATTGTTTTGCATTTGCCATTTTTTTAATTTACTGTACTATATTTCACAATTTTAACTCATGATATATTTCATGTGTTTTATTAGTTCTGATAGTTTTGTTAACACAACATGACAGCATATTTAGTGGATTATAGCAGATTTCCTTCCACTGTTCAGTATCAAGTGACTGGAGAGACATTAATGTGTGCCTAAATTAGACCAAGGCTGCAAGTGAATTTAGACTGGTTTAACTTTTCCCAAAGTTTTAAAGGAGCTCATTAATGCTGCACTGCAAAGCATCTATAGCCTTATAATGGAGCCATTATGCAGTATTGTTATGATGCCTTCTTCCCAAGATCCCAATGCCTTGCAAGTAGTTGACGTTTTATGCCCTGTTATTCTCACTGGCAATTTTCAGGTGTATCATAACAATTCTTAATTTTTGACTCCTCTCATAAAATTTCCTGAAGTCCTCCCATATTTTTTTAAGTTTATTAGAAAGACCAGGAATAAAAGAGAAAAATAAAAAGGTCAGGGTATCACTATCCTTATTCGTCTCTATGGTAAATGCTTTTCTCCATAAATAATTCACCGAATCCATAGAATCATAGAATTATTTCAGCTGGAGGAGACCTTTAAGATCATCTAGTCCAGCCTTTGTCCCAGCTCTATCAACCACTAGACCACTTCCCTAAGTACAACATCCAACTGTCTCTTAAACACCTTGAGAGACAGTGACTCCAGCAGCTGTTGGAGCAGCTCCCTGGGCAGCTGTTCCAATGCCTGACAACCCTTTTTGAAGAAATTCCTCCTGATGTCCAGCCTGAACCTCCCCTGGTGCAACTTGAGGCCATTTCCCCTTGTTCTATTGCTTGTTACCAGGGAGAACAGACTGACCTCTGCCTCGCTACAGCTTCCTTTCAGGTAGCTGTAGAGAATGATAAGGTCTCTCCTGAGCCTTCTTTTCTCCAGGCTGAACAGCCCCAGATCCCTCAGCTACTCCTCACAGGAGACATGCTCCAAATCCTTTCCTAGCTTGCTAGCCAAATTCTGTATCCTCTCCAGCACCTCAATGTCCTTCTTATAGAGAGGCCCCAAAACTGGACACGGCATTGGAAGTGTGGCCTAACCGAAGCCGAGTACAGGGCAACAATCACCTCCCTGCTGCTGCTGACAACACTCTTCTTGATACAGGCCAGGATGCCATTGGCCTTCTTGGCCACCTGTGCACACTGCTGGCTCATGTTCACCTGCTGCCAACCAACACTCCCAGGTTCCTCTGTGCCTGGAACCTTTCCAGCCACTCCTCCCCAAGCCTGTAACACTGCTGGGGGTTGTTGTGGCCCAAGTGCAGGACCCAGCACTTGGTCTTATTGAAACTCATGGAATTGACCTTGGCACAGACACTCAGCCTTTCTAGATCTCTCTGTAAAGCTTCCCTACCCTCAAGCAGATCGACACTTCCAAACAGCTTGGTGTCATCTGCAAACTTACTAAGGGTGCACTCTATCTCCTCATCCATATCATTAATAAAGATGTTAAACAGGAGTGGCCCCAGTGACTGGCTGCCAATTGGATTTAACTCCATTGACCACAACTCTTTGGACTCAGACATCTAAGTAGTTTTTCACCTAGGAAAATGTATGCCCATCCAAGCTAAAAGCAGACAATTTCTCTAAGAGAATGCTGTGGGAAACAGTGTCAAATGCCTTACTAATGTCAAGGTAGACAACGTCCACAGCTTTTCCTTCTTCCAACAAGCAGGTTACCCTGTCATAGAACGAGATCAGGTTTGTTCTTCATAAACCCATGCTGAATGGGCCTGATCATCTGGTTGTCCTGCATGTCCTGTATAATACAACTTTGGATGATCTGCTCCATCAGCTTCCCAGGCACTGAAGTAAAACTGGCAGGTCTGTGATTTCCCAGATTATCCTTACATCCCTTCTTATGTATGGGTGATATATATGGCTGATAAATGATGGACAGTGGCTTGGCGAGTACCCCTGCCAGATCCCTCAGCACTCTAGGATGTGCCCCATATGGCCCCATAGATTTGTGCACATCTGTGTGGAGCAGCAGGTCACTGATCATCTCCTCCTGACTGGTAGGGGGGAAATTTTGCCCCTCGCCCCTGTCTCTTGGCTTGCGAGGCATAGTGTAAGGTGCAGGTGTTCCCTTGTCACAGTTTAGCCTCATATGGATATAACTAGTATATTGGAGATTGGGAGACGACTTGATTGTCTCTTGAAGCTGAAAATAATAAAAATCAACCAAAACATTAAGAAAACTGTTGACAAGGGAAAAAACACACAGATACATTATTGCTTCAGTCGCTGAACCCCAGCCTGAGGACTCAGCTTGAGACAAAAATCTTAGAATAATAGAACGGGTTTTGCCCACCCGAGCCTTGGCTTCAGTCCTCAGGCGAGTGCTCACCATTTTGCTAGGCTGAAGCTGGGGCACTTTAACTTCTGTTTCTCTGTGTGAGCCGTGGCGTTGTTCCCCCTCGTCCTCCCTGCGCGACCTGCCTCCGTGTACTGCCGCGTCACCCCCTGTGTGCCGGCTCAGTTCGCCGCGCTCCCGGTCGCTCGCGCTCTCTGGCAGATGATTAAATCCCCCGCGGTGTCTGCGGCTCCGCCTCCCAGCAAGCCCGTCCCCCTCGCGAGAGCTGCCTGGTCCTGGCGGTTCTACTCGCGTTTCTTCCACTCCCCGTGCTCCAGGAACCCCTGGATCGCCTCAATCGGCCGCACAGCCGCGAATAAACGAGCCTTGCCCCCCCGCTGTGTGCCCCGCTTCTTTCAGAACTCCTCGAATTCGGGCAGATACAAAACTGAACTGGGTCCTGAGCATGTCTTTAAATAGAGAGCACGGCAGAGTGTTCAGCATACCAGGGGCAAGTGCTATAGCCATCTGCTTCATTTTTTCCACCCATCTTCTGCTTTCTCATTAATGCATACTCATGTATAAATTCCGAAAGCTTAACAAATATTTTAAAGACAAAACAGAAAATAAACAGAGTCCGTCACCTCTGCAAAGCATTTACAGAAACTAGGGGATGCCAGACTAGAACCTTTAAAGTCAAAGAAGCACAAGTGAATGGACACAAAGACTGACACTGCAGACTGACTTTCCACAGAAAGCTGACAGTCATTTGGGAAATACAGGGAAAAAAGCCCACTTGTCTGTCTCTCTGCATTCAGGTGGCAGAGGCAGAAGTGGAAACCAGATGGAACATGCCAGATGGGTGTTCTGCTGCAGCAAAGTCGTCCCTAGAGCTGTAAAACTTAATGCAGTCCAGCTTCTGAAAATTACACTTCAGGCAAGATGACTAAGTAGAATAATCACAAAATCAGCAACAGTGGGGAAAAAATAACTTCAAGCAATAAAATGAGAAAGAGATAAAAAGTTAGAGGCAAACTAGAAGGTTCACTTTGCAACACCATGTGGTAATGAGCAGTGATCATGATTACAATAAAGAGATTCATGCCTGAAAGTTGACCTGCTTCTTCCAAGTATAGCAGCTGACCTAATAAAAGATGATCTTTCCCCTAAAGTCTTGCCTCTCTTAGATTTTTAATCCATTCTGAATAGAAAAACTACTGCCACTTCATGTTTCACGTGGAGATTTTAAATAGCTTTACAAAGAGATTTACAGATATCACTGGGATTCTTGATACATAAAGTATGATGGACTGTATCCTCAGAAACACAAATACTCCTTGATGTTTTACAACTGATATCCTGACTTAGATACTGATGTGCTGTTAGATAGTTCATGAGTCAGTTAGGTGTCTCAGTATAGGACATCCGGAAGGCCAACCTGCTGAGGCTGGTCATGTGGCACTGCTGGAGATGGAGGTGTCTCTCTCTTTTACTCCCTCTTCTGAAGATGACATTTAAGCCATTCCTTTCTCACAAAATACAGACAAGGTCCTCTCCAGCCTCTTTGGAACTCTCACTTGGGATGTCAAATCCCAGCTTCAAAATCTTCAAATGTCTGAAAGTGCCTAGCCCCTTCTCTATCCCTTGGTGCAGTTATTCGTTCTATACCCCCATTTTCCACCCCATTCCAATCCAATGAACATTTTATCACTTCCTAGAAATTTAAAGAGCTTCAGCTGAGGGAAGGACACTCTTGACTCCATGTCCTATCACCCTTTCTCAAAGTATATTCTATCTATAGCCTAGGATTTAGACCTCCTTGCCCTGTGAGGCAGAAAATGAAAATTCATATCTAGTCAGACAGAGGTGTGATTTTAAAGGGGATGTCTCAAGTACTGGATGTATGCTACTAGACCAGAGTGAGGGTATGCTCAAAGAATATCTATAACATTGAATCCTGCAGGTGAGCCATCCATTTATAAGTTTGAAATCCTGACAGGACTGAGGTGTAAAACAGATGCTGAACTACCCAACAGTGTCAAAGCTGGAGACATTCTGGACAAGAGGAGAAGCAAGGCTTAAAGCACATCAGACACTTAAACCGTGCCTGATATTCTGCACATACATGAACCTATGGTTCTGCACATACATGATTGCACAGTTTTCTTCATCTTGGAAATAGATACCTTCACACTCTCAGCATGTCCAACCACCACTAGCTACCAAATCTGTAAGGCAGAGCAGCAGGCTTTGAACAGAAGAGAAATCTAGGGTATATTAGTTTGGGCTTTGTAAATTAATGGCTAAACTGCTTGGTAAGTTCCTGGATACTACAGATGCATGGAGAACCTTGTGATGGCACGCAGGTGTGCTGGGAGACAGGAAACGAGGACAATGCTCTGCATACTTGGGGTCAAACTTTCCAAGCTGTCTCAGTTGAAGTTCAGTGTTTTTCGTATAGCAGCTTCACATGTGTGTATCACCTATGCAACTGAGCACTGCTGGCCATGAACTTGTCTGAATCCATTCCCATTCAGCTGCAGGCACAAATCCTGTGGAGACTGTGAACTTTACTGTGAGTTTTGCACTAATCTCTCTACATAAGTCTTTTTACTCTTGTATAAAAGGAGGCTTTTAATATCCAATGCTAGGCAGCTATTGAAATTTCATGGGTGTATGAGATAGACACATTTTATGACCCCTTAACTAATTATTGTGCCTTCACTATACTTGGTGCTTTCTAAATTTGCTGACCCCAGACTATGCTTACACGCCTCTCTTCACATGATTTCAGACTGAATACAACTTTCCTCTCATACCATTTTCATTTAACTGTGATCTGTCCCTTTTTTGAAATTCTGAGCTGGTTTTCATAAAAATCTTATCTACAATCAAAGTTCTGATTCTCTTTAATGCTTTGGGATATGGCCTTATCTCATGCTATTATTAAAAATGGAAAGCTCTTTTATACAGGTATATTTTTGACCTCTGTTCTTCTCTATTTGGAACAAAACCTGCAGCAGCATGGCCAAGAATAGATGCTCTGTTGCTCTGCTCCCAATTCTAATAGACCATGTATCCTGTGAGCGTATAAAATTGATGTAAATGCAGATGTTTTAATATTATTTTTTACATCTTGCCTCTCCGAGAGCTCTCTCATCCTCCTGGTCTTAGCAGATTTTCAAGATCTGTTACAACAGTGGAGGAAGATTTATGTAGCTACTTGTCACTTGCCCTGATTGTGATAGGTTCCCATCAAGCAGCTGGGGGTAGTTAGTACACCACAGTCAGCCCTGTTTGAACAAAGGACTGTATGACTGTGTGTGAACAAAACTTCTGATAACACAGATATTTCAGGAAAAAAGCAGAAACTTTTTGAGGATATTACCACCAGCCAGGCATTTGTCTTACCCAAGAGTTCAGCAATGTCCAAAAGTTCTTTTTTTTTGCAGCCACATCTGTAAACTAGGACACATTCCACTTAAACTGAGTGCAATATATTTGTAAAAAATAGTGTAAAGACAAAGCCAGTCCCAGCCAATCACCATTACAGTAAAATAAAACCAGCACTGTGGTTCTGTAGATGAAGTTATGGGGTGAGTCAATAAAGAGTTATTAATATATTGTGCTCTGCCAAGAAATTAAGACTGCCAAGAAATTAACAAATAAGCAGAAGCAAGTAAAAGGGTCAATAAGAGAGGCTATATTGCACATCAATCTATTGCAAAAGCTGGTAATAATAAAACTACAACTTATTTGTGACTATGACTTATTTCTGAATGCAGGTCATGAAGCTCTTTTTCAAGTGCAGAAGGAAGGTGAAAGAAACATGCTGGTTTCTACAAAGTTTGAGTTCTATTTAAAAAAAAAATCTTGCCAAACAGAAGTGGGGAGAAGTATCTGGGCAAGAGCAATTGTAACAATCTTCTGAAAAATCAAGGCAGCACAGACAATGTGTTTGACCAGCAGTATGATCAACTGTTTGTGTCATTTTGATCAGGAATAACATTAGCCAGCGAAGCTCCAAATTTGCACAGCACTTTGGCATCCAGTTTTTCACTGTGCTGGTAAATAACACAGTGAATTAAGTAATTGCTCCATTGAGAGATGGTAAAATTTGAAATTTATGTTCTGCTGGAAATCCTGAGCCTTCAGAATTTAATTATGTTCTATATCAGAAAGAATGTCACTACTTCAGAATTTCCTATTAAACAAATGCCTTGAAGAGATTCACAAATCTAAAACAAAAGCATTTTGGTAATGACAAAACGATTTATTTTTATATGATTCAGTGGTTTCAGTTTGATGTAGTAAAAAGCTTCACTGTATCTAAATGCTGTCTAAACCACTTTAGACTACATTTCATGTCACCATAGAAATATGATTAACATTAATATATAATGTAAAAGTAAGGACAAAATAAAGGACTGGCATTACTAAGCACAAAATTTTTTACAAAACTGAAAAAATTATTTCTGACAGCTCTCCGGGGCTATCTGCACTATATCTATTATCATCAGTGACCTGGATGAGGGGACAGAGTGTACCCTCAGCAACTTGGCTGATGACACCAAACTGGGAGGACTGGCTGATTCCCCAGCAGGTTGCACTGCCATTCAGCGGGATCTCAGTCGGCTGGAGAGTTGGTCAGAGAGGAACCTCATGAGGTTCAACAAGGACAAGTGCAGAGTCCTGCATCTGGAAAAGAACAACCCCAGGCACCAGTACAGGCTGGGGATTGACCTGCTGAAGAGCAGCTCTGCAGAGAGACACCTGGGAGTCCTGGTTGATAATAAACTAACCATGAGCCAGCAATGTGCCCTCGTGGCCAAGAAGGGCAATGGCATCCTGGAAGGCATCAAGAAGAGTGTGGCCATCAAGTCAAGGGAAGTTCTTCTCCCCCTTTACTCTGCCCTGGTGAGGCCTCATCTGGAGTCCTGTGTCCAGCTCTGGGCTCCTCAGCTCAAGAGGGACAGAGAACTTGTGGAGACAGTCCAGTGCAGGGCCATCAAGATGATGAGGGGACTGGAGCATCTTTCATAGGAGGAACGGCTACAGGAACTGGGGCTGTTTATTCTAGAGAAGAGAAAGCTGAGGGAAGATCTTATTAACAATTACAAATATCTAAAGGGTGGGTGTCAGGAGGTTGGGACATCCCTTTTTTCTATGGTATCTAGCAACAGGACAAGGGGTAATGGATGTAAGCTGGAACACAAAAAGTTCCACTTAAACATAAGGAAAAACTATTTCACTTTGAGGGTGAGGAAGCCCTGGCACAGGCTGCCCAGAGGGGTTGTGGAGTCTCCTTCCTTGGAGGTCTTCAAGACCCGCCTGGACATGTTCTTATGTGACCTGATCTAGGTGAACCTGCTTCTGCAGGGGTGTTAGACTAGATGACATCTAAAGGTCCTTTCCAACCCTACCATTCTATGATTCTGTTATAAAATGGCTACTCTGCATTCACTGGTAAAAACCTAAACAATCCTCCCTCTTCCTGCACAAAACTATTCCATTGAAAAATGTCATTGGTTCTGGCCTTGCTGAAGTGAGTGGCAGTTTTGGCATTGCCATCAATGAAGTCAGAACTTTATTCACTGGTTTCAGAAGGACTACTTGTGAGCTTGAACGCATGCAAACATAAGCCCTGTATTGATCTGGAACCTTAACAATGAAACGACAAGGAAAATGATTTCATCTCAATCTCAGCTGAGAGCATAGAGCAAGATTCTCAAACAGCTCTCAGACTCTCAAACAAGCAAAAGCATTGTCTAGCTAGATTCTGAGACCATTTTGATCCATTTACATTATCTGAAACAACAGCAAAAATAGATAATTTCAAAATCAGTATGACTAGTCCATCAATTTTAAAGTATCTTCAACTACAGGAAAACAGAGACCCGCTAGTTTTACCATACACTTAAAAAAAAATCATTGCCATTATTCCATTATTAAAATTTGCACACTTATAAATAAAGTATTGATTTCTGACATTAAGGAGATACTGCTTTCAAGAGTTAATGTAATAAAACTAAACCATTTAGTAACATAACCAACAGGTGAATTCACCAAATGTAGGCAATTATGCCTCAGGCAATTATCTATTATGTGCACATCTGCTGATAGGGCAGATGGCTATCAACTAGCATTATCAAGAGGCTCCGTTTATTTTTACTCAGGAAACAAATACAAACTTTCCCTACAAACCAGGGTGCTAAATATGTGTTTTTCTGCCAGCATGGCGTTGCCTTCTATCTTGGTTATGCCTGAGAGAAAACATTTCTCTTTTTTTGTGAACTTACAAAAAATAAGTAGATTTTCTTCTTCCTTCCTCCCTAATCCCTTGAGCATGTGCTTTATCACAGATTTGAAAAGCCTCACAAGGCCCTTTTGTCAAGGAATAGGCAGGGCTTTATTGCCCACATGTGGGTTTCTTTGCCCATCTACACAGCCTGCCACTTTTCTGATGGTACCTTGGACACTACTGGACTCTTTCAGATGTTCATTGGTCTGTGTACAAACATGAAGCTAAAGATCTTAGGCAAATACGGTCTGAAGAGACATCAGCACTGCTACAAATGATAAAAGACCAACAATCATCCCCATCTACCTCCAAAACCAACAGCCAATGCAAAGTAAAAGGTGTTTTAAACAGTAAAGAACTATATTTAAGAGAAAATAGGAAATAATATTTCAAGCACGAATGACTGCAAAATGCCATTGAATTTTCAGAATGATCACATAAAACCTTCTCTTTTTTTCTCTAAACGAATGTTTATTTTTGGTACATTAAGTCGGTATTTTTGGTATCAGTAGGTGGAATGTACGCTGTAATCTAAACCTCATATGAGTATTAGCTGGAGCTTTTCAACTACCTTCATCCAAACAGATGACTGCATTTAATACCACAATATAACCTTGCTCAGTCTCCAAAACAAATATGCAAAGGGAGTGGAATGCTCTGAAGATAATTAATGTGATAGGGAGGTTGTTTTAATCTTAATGTCATTATCTGAAACTGACGACATGAAATTTGTTATGTTAACTAACCTGGGGCACCAAATGGAATTGGAACCCTTCTTCCTAGGTACAGAATTACAATAGGAAACAAAGCCCTGTCACAGAGCAGACTATCCAAGCATTCAGGGCATAAGAAAGAAGCTCCGTCACCCCTTTGATGACTGGCACAAGAGTGACTCACAGATGTTCCCAGAGCAAATACATAACAGAGATGAAAACTGACCATCAATCTCCCAAGTGCTGATGTCTTAAGTAGAGTCTCAGGCATCAGTATGGAAGAACCTGCATTGATCCCACCAGATCTATACTTGAACTAAGGCAGCCACATATAACACAAAAGAGAGATGGGCTAAGCATCCGCTGAAAGGCTAGTCTGAGGACCAACTGCATGTGTTGACAGATGTGTTGCACTATTTGGACAGTGCAATTCTTCCACTGAAGTTCTCTAATCATAATTTAAGTATTGCTGGATATTTTTAGTGGATTTGCCACACGTTATAAATGTACAAAGAAAGATTAAATACCTTGTTCTATTAATGTTATATAATTTTTCTCCTATGTTTATTATTTTTATGGACAGCAAAAGCAAACAAGGTGTTTAACAATGATGAGAATTAATGGCCTAATAGAACATACAAGTTTCACTGGAAATGTGTGGATAATGGCCAGAAGTCAATGACACTACAAGCATAAAACTAGAGTAATTGCAAGCATGGCTTCAGGCCAATTAAGGTTTCAGGTCAATTAAACCAGTATGAAAGGGTTAAGCATATAAATCTGTATTCTTTTTTCTCTTTTCCTTTATGTTTTTCTTTTTTTTTTTTTTTTCAAAGAAGAGTTTCCATAGAGATCTCCCAAGGTCTGAATCTATTGCCGCATTTAATCACTTTTGGTATCTTTCCTTCTTCTTTGCAGCAATTTTGCCTGAGGACTCCTGAG
Organism: Urocolius indicus; assembly: GCA_013401255.1. Lineage (NCBI taxonomy): Eukaryota > Metazoa > Chordata > Aves > Coliiformes > Coliidae > Urocolius > Urocolius indicus. Next base: position 99,853 of record WBNH01003906.1, read on the forward strand.
ACTGGTGTTGCATTACAGATTCATCAATGATTTGCTGCTTACTCTACATTATCCCACAAGTGCTGAGGCAAACAGTTCTTTGCCAGGATCAAATGATGTTCTATATTCGCCTGCAGTTTAAAATCTTGTTAATGTTGACACTTCTGATGAAAGTTCCACAGTGAAGCTGGAATGAGTGAAACCTGCTGGCTCTGGTGACTGCCAAATAAACAGGCGCTCAGGACATAAAGTTTTTTTCCTTGTCTTCTATATGACTACAGGGGCATCATCAACTTGGGCAACATCTTTACCAGAAACATCGTCAAGTAGAACGCCTAACATACTCTGTCTGCGGAGGAAGTTGCTGGTGGAGAACAGAGTGAGTTAGCTACCTAATGTTGCTAAACCAACGCATCTGAGAAAGAACTGTGCTCTAAAGTCAATTAACTGTAATGGAAAGACTCCAAATTACTTCAATGATCTTTGGACTAAGCTCAATAATAACTAATTAGGTCTCCATTCCAAAGGTTAGTTGTGAGACTTATTAATGAGTTTTTGCTTGTTTGCTTTTAATATTGGATGAGAGGCTCTTTTAAAAATTATTTGGAAGGACTGACATCACTTTGAAAATCACAAGTAGCAAATGCACATGCCAATATTTAAAAAATTAATCTGAGATAGTAAGACAGGTAGAGAAATTTTACACACTGTGTAAATGTGGTCCAGTTCATGGGAATGAAGGAAATACAAACTACAGTTAGTGACACCTGTAATTTAGTTCTGTGGTATTTACTATACTCCACAGCTTTACCAAACCTTACATGACTTCACCATGAGTACAACTAGGTTTACTAACTATACCTTCCAGTTCTGCCAACAAAATCTAGGACCACAGATGGACTTTTCAGAATTCATCTCATTCCCTCTTCTTAAAACTCCTGGCTCAGAAGAAGATTGTATGTCAGAAAAACTTACCACAGGAGAGAATACACTTGGAAGAAAGGTGACAATTCAGGTTCCTCATGAGAGAGTGACATCACAGCATATGTCTAACAAATCTTATAACTTTCTAAGATTTCTTTATTCTGGCAGCAGATCACCTGAAAACTAAGAAAAATTAAGAAATGCTCAAAATCTGAAAGTCACAAATTAAACTGGGGTGAATTACGTCACTTATATGATGATTTTCCTCCTACTTTTTCTTCCTTGTAAATTGTCCTGGTAAGCTACAAATATTTTTCTTTGGATTTTGTCCATTACTAAAACTAAATTGTTAAATCATTTCTACATATTGGTCAGCTGCTTTTCTAAAGGAAGTTTTCCTGAAAATTTCAGGAAATACTTTAAGTTTAAAGTACAATAAACACATTTAAATTGTATTTATAGCACACAAGACAGGAAACAGAGATGTAATTCTTGCCTACGAAGTGGTCAGAGAACAAAATTATTTAACTTGGAGTGTAGTCTTCAAAAAAAAGACCTAAAACCTGCCTTTAGATCATAGAATCATTTTGGCAGGAAACAACCTTTAACATGAAGTTGAACCACTAACCTCACACTGCCAGGCATATCACTGAACTAAATCATATCCCTCAGCACCTCATCTATGTGTCTTTTAAATACCTCCAGGGATGGTAGCTCCACCACTTCCCTGAGCAACCCGTTCCGATGCTTAGTAAACCTCCTTGTGAAAAAGTTCTTTCTGATCTCCAATCTTAAATCTCCCCTGGTGTAACTTGAGCCCATTTCCTCATGTCCTGTCACTCATTACTGGAGAGATCAACGCCTACCTTCCTACAACTTCCTTTCCGGTAGTTGTAGAGAGTGATCTTATCTCCTCTCAGCCTCCTCTTCTCCAGGCTAAACATCCCCAGCTCCCTCTGCTGTTTCATCAGACTTGTTCTCCAGACCCTTCATGAGCTTTGTTGCCCATGTCTGGACACACTCCAGCACCTCAATGTCCTTCTTGTAGTGAGGGGCGTAAAACTGAACTCAATTTTTGAAGTGTAGCCTCACCAGCACTAAGTACAGGGGAACTTGGTCCTGCTGGCCTCACTGTTTCTAATACAATCCAGGATGCCATTAGCCTTCTTGGCCACCTGGGCACACTGCTGGCTTACATTCAGCCAGCTGTCAACAACATGCCCAGTACCTTTTCCACTGGACAGCTTTCCAGCCACACATCTCCAAGCCTGTAGTGTTGCTACAATCCAGATCTCACTGGCACTAACAAAATGTCAAGTCATGTTCTGGCAGAACCTGGGCCAGCACCTTTGCTACTGAGCTATAGGAGAGTTGCTGCTGAGTTATAGGAGAAGAGGAAAGCCTGTCTTTATGGTATAGTGGAGGTGATGAGAGAAAAGACATTGTTCACACCCTCATATGGTGTGTACAAAGACAGAGAGCAAAACTTTCTTCCTATAGGAAGGAACTGTTCTCTCTTTTCTCCCTCATAGAGACTAATCCCCTTGAAATACAAGGGGAGAAAAGAGGATGGTTGTTCCCGTCTTCTCCATCGCCTGCTCCCTTGTAGTCACCAAAGGGACAAGCTCAAGTGAATTCTGGCACAGAAGTCTTCAACAGGCTGCCCCCACCTGTCCCTTGGCTAGAGGCCATGTTAGCTGAAACGTGCATCTGCTCCACACCCCCTCCCAATCATAGATCACTCACTATCTTAAAGCAGATGAAACATCAGGGTACAAATGGGCTGCACTGAAGGTCACATGATGGAATTCCCAGTGGGCGTAAGTGTGCACACGTCATTTGTTCTGTGTGTAGACATGAACCATTGGCAAACCTGTTTGGCATGAAGTGTTGGTCTGCAGAGTTGGCTGGTCGTTAACAGTCTCTTGCAGAGCTATAGGTCAGCTGCAGAGTTGTGGTGTATCTTGTATAAATCCAAGCATTAGAGGCCATGACACTGTTGACTTGAGCTAAAGCCAATGAAGAAGTGGATGAAGAACTTTTCTGAAAATCAGTTTCTCAACGGTCTTGTGGTTACACTGAGTAACAGTTCACCAAATCACAGAATCATAGAATAGTAGCAGTTGGAAGGGACCTCTAAAGAGCATCTAGTCTAATCCCCCTGCTCAGGCAGGTCCACCTAGATCACGTCACACAGGAACACGTCCAGGCAGCTTTTGAAAACCTTCACAGGAGACTCCACAACCTCCCTGGGCAGCCTGTGCCAGGGCTCCCTCACCCTCACAGGAAAGAAGTTTTTCCTTATGTTTAAGTGGAACTTTTTGTGTTCCAGCTTACATCCATTACCCCTTGTCCTATAACTGGACACTACAGAAAAAAAGTGCTGCCACATTCTCTTGACATGCACTTTTCAAATACTTGTAAGTATTAATGAGGCCCCTCTTCAGTCTCCTCTTCTCCAGACTAAACAGTCTCAGTTTCCACAGCCTTTCCTCCTATGAAAGATGTTCCAATCCCCTGATCATCTTGGTGGCTCTGCACTGGACTCTCTCCACAAGTTTCCTGTCCCTCTTGAGCTGAGGAGCCCAGAGCTGGACACAGGACTCCAGATGAGGCCTCACCAGGGCAGAGGGNGCACTTGTCCTTGTTGAACCTCATGAGGTTCCTCTCTGACCAACTCTCAAGCTGGTCGAGATCCCGCTGAATGGCAGCACAGCTTGCTGGGGAATCAGCCAGTCCTGCCAGTTTGGTGCAATCAGCCAACTTGCTGAGGGTACACTCTGTCCCCTCATCCAGGTCATGGACAAAGATGTTGGACAAGACTGGCCCCCGGTCCAGTCCCTATGGAACTCCACTGGCCACAGGCCTCGAACTCGATTCTGTGCCATTGATCACCACCCTCTGGGCTCTGTCATTCAGCCAGCTCTTGATCCACCTCACTGTCTACTCATCCAAGCCACACTGATTGAGCTTTTTGATTAATATTCAGATTTGTAATTAATAGATCACATAAAATATTTTGGGTTATTAAAAAGAAAAACTGGAAAATCTCAAATGCACTATATATACCTATGCTCATCCCAGCCTAAAGGCTTGTTTGTGCAAGTATCTTTGCAACTTGTGTTAAAAATAACAACAAAACTGGCACTAATTTATGCCCAGTTAATCAGAATGATCCATTTCATGGAAGTTTTTAACAAGCTGTCGTCCAACAGCTTTGACATGTTTTAAAACAAGCCATCCTGATCAGCCCTGTAGAAGTTAATGCTTCTAAGCCTAATGATTCTCCAAAGAGAAGGAGGCATAAAAATTCAGTGACTCAGTAGACATGTCTGCACAGACCTCTGCAGCCAGCTTGGAAATGACAAAAAAAAATTGTTAATAGAGAAGCTTTATTTTTACTTTTTTTTTGCCAATGAAGTGCCAATGGAGCATTGATTAAGCAACTGAAGCTGAGAATATTCTATCCAAATTGGAGAGCTATCAGACCAGCAGCTGATTTCATGGTTTTGACATACAACTTCTGCTCGTTGTTCAATGCTGAAAGATACCTATCCTAGAACCATTGACAGTAATTGATGCCAAACCGATACTGTAGTTCACAGATGGATTTCAGCTGTGTGGCCCATGCCACATGCACAAGGATTAATGGAGCCATCAACAAAAAAGTTGCCCATACAGAAAGAGTATGGCTGAAGCATATAAATAGCCCACCATCCTCTTAACTCACCATCATTCCTCTCTTCCTCCTATCAGATGAACTCATTTGTGTATAAATTCGGCCTAAGACTTTCACACGCATTGCCACGTTTCTGCACAGATCAAACCCTAAGCACATTTCCTGTTTACTAATTTTACTGAAATCACCATATGTATTAAAAAGTAAATGAGAACTAGATGTCTAGAGGTAATTAAAAATATTTGTGGTTTTTCCCTTTGCAGAGAAGAATTAGATTTTTCAGGCAAGCTTTAAATACAAGATTTTGTCCCTCACAGATATTAAAGTTTGAGTGACTCATACTCTCATTCCCTGTGTAGCTACATTATTAGACCATATTTCCCTCAGTTCATCAGAGAATAGGCTATGTCCATAGTCATAAAGCAGAGTGGCACATCATGGAAGATCATGTCCAGACAGGAAAATAGGCCTCTAAGTAAAACAGGATCAAGAAGCATCTAAATTGTAATACTCAGAAGGCTTCTGAAGCCTTCTAGGAATTAAAAATAATATGATTTTGTGGTTGAGTATTTCGGTTTTGAGGTGGTTTGGGGTTTTATTAAAATAAACCTATGAAAAGAGGATGTCTTCCAGTACAAATCTCCTAAGGCGCCAATTGAAAATTGCTGCAATGAAAAATTTTCACCTTAATCAGGTCAGTTTGTTTGGACAGACTGCTGAGTAAATACCTATGCCACATTATTTATATTGTAGCTCTTTCTCTGCAGCTAACAAAAATCAACAGACATATAAGCCAAGTCAAAAATATGCATTATTTTTAACAAATAAGCATTAAAATAAGTGATACACTTTTCAGCTAATGATCTGTATGTTTTACACGTCTGAAAATTAAATCACTTATTTTTGTCTCTCTGGATTTTAAATCAAGACTCATCACTTTAACAGGCTGTTAACAGAGCAAATGTCCTCGATATGGTAGAATTGTTTTCCTGAAAAGTCCATGCAGGAGTGCAAATCCTAAGGCTAAGATCCTATTTTCTGAAAATCATGCTCACAAAGCCAGCACATATACTGGAAGGGGCAGTTTTCCATTAACATGATTGATCATTCTCGTTTAACTTATTTCTTTCACATTCTTGATGGACAATTTTCTGTTTGTTTGAATACTTCCTTCTTACTTGAAAAAGCAAAAAATCAGAGCAGGAGGACAAACCAAAGATTTGTGTTGGCTATTTTAGAACAGAGACTCAGGGAAAAACATCACCAGTGGTAAAATTACTTGGATTTTTTTGTTGTTGTTATAAATTACTGAGCATAAGGTTTTTTGGGTGAGTAACTGCAACATCTCTTTCTCTGCAGTAACCCTCTTGTAGTGCTCTCTACAAGACTGTGCTTGTACCTGACAATTCTGTACATATTAATAGACTGATCTTGATCAGAATTTCTTTGAAATACCTTAATGTAACATTATGTGAGCACTTCTGTGAGATTTATCGCTGTTCTTTTGGTAAATACAATATGTAGTTTTGCTGCCAGAGAAAGAAGTAATAGCTTTGTATGTACAGGAGATGACACTCTTCAATAGAAATTTCTGTTTTCTTTTCTTTCCTATGACCCAGGACCCTGCCTTGCTGTGAAGCTGACAAAGCAGTAAGTACTGAATCACATACAGATCCTTCACTAATCTCTCCTGAATCTTCCTGACACACACAGCAGCGACATTCCAGCTAAGTTTTATTGGTCAAACTTAGATTTATTGAGAGGCTGCTGAAGTAAATAGATTTATTTATACACAGAAGAGATTTCGAGGGTTTACCCTTTTTTTTTCATTCCCACAGCAACAAAATGACACTATTCAAAGTGTCTGTGTCCATTAGATTAAAAGAAACCCAAACAACCCAATTCATTGGTTTAAATATATTTTATAATTTATTTGAGTGGGAAAAGGATTTGTAAGTAGAAACTACAGGAGTGTCATAATTCAGGTCACATTTGTACAGCTCCCCTGCTAATCTGAAAATCTAAATGTACTGAGACCTCATAATTTCATCTCAGAATTGTCTGTAATGTTACTTATTAATAGGCTCAATCCAAAAGGAAGACTTTATATTAAAAAAAAATCTTTTTTGCATTGTCATCTGCTTCTTTGTTCAGTTGTTTCATGCGTATTGATAAAAACTTGTAAATTAACAGCCAAATTGGGTTTTGACACATCTGCTGCCTCCTCCTCACAACAGGCTAATAGCTAATGTACACTCTCCTGCTGAAATGGCTAAAAAACAGTAGCCCCAGTAGAGAATATATTACGCTTTCTCCTTCTACCAACTACTTTATCATACAATGACAGATTAATAAAGTAAGTGAAAAGGCAGGGAAATAAATGAAAATTTGTCAATTTTCATTCCCAATATCCTACTGAAATTTCTTACTCCTATTAATGACTGTAGTGGATGAAAATAGGAAAAAATACTCCTCCATCTGTGAGAGAGAGAGTGAGAAGTCAAGGAGACTGGGATCAGCTACTGGTTATGCCCTAGATGAGTGACATGGGGTTATTTCTGAAGTTTCACAGTGACTGTAAAAACATGTTTGCTTCCTTTGGTTCTGAATGAATTTTATGTGTTGCAGTCGCAAGCTCTTTGGGGCAGAATCTGCTGCTGAATATGCTTTTCCAGTGTTAATGCAAAGCAGCCATGATACACCTTGAGACCTGACAAAAATCCAAGCTGTAAGCAGTTACCAAGGAATTTTCTCCACGCAACAGTTTAGTTCTGTGAAAGACCATTTTCCTGAGCACTCAGTACAGTAATTGTACATTTGCCAGGGTGCCAAATGAAATGCTAATCATACTTAAGAGGACCGCAATAAAACCCAAGTCAAATGGCAAAAAGGCATTTAGAGAAATACTGGGCACTTAGACAAGTCCCTGCATCCTCTGGTTTCCAAGCAGTTTCACCTTCCAAAATATTGTGCTCTTCCTTTGATACTGTATCTCTTAAAAGAGCTTTTGCAGTTCAGCTGAAAAAGTCTCCGCTGTGAGAAAGTGCTGCACCGAGTAAAAGTACTTTAAGGAATGTAGACCCTGATCTGCAACGCTTTTGTCACACAAGTAATCTTCATAGCTTTTATTATGACATGAGTAGGATTATTTATGTAAGAGAGAAGCATGATAGGCACAGGAACTTAAAAATTGCACTAATGTAGTGAAGCACTGTAGAACGACAACAAAAATGGCATTTAAGTTCTCTCAAGTTGTCAATTCTGTAGTACAGAAGAAGGACAGTAAATTGAACAAGTAGCTTTTACAAAGCTGCAGCCAGCAACCAATGGGACTTTGTAAGAAGATATCCCAGGTCTAGCCTGAATGAATAAACCACGTCAAACAAAGGTACTAGAAATAAGCAGAATCCGCACAGAATGCAGAATGCTAAAGGTACTGTCCAAAGGTACTGCGCCCAAACTAAAAACATCTGAGAAGTCAAGAAGTACAAAGTTTGAACTGCCAGGAACCCAAATGAGTTATTTCTTGCAAAGAATATGAAAACAAATAGTAAAAGGCTCCTTGATAGTATAAATAAAATAAGACAGTGAAAAATGCTGTGCCACTGTGGAGGAAAAACAGAATACAGATTAAATACAACACAAGGAAAGACCTTGAACAAGTATTTTGCCACATATTTCAATCAGAAGTTTTAAGTTGAATTTAGAGAGAAAGATTGGGTGATAATGAGAATGTGGGTATGCAAAGAGAAATTACCACAGCCAATACAAAAACTCGACTCAAAAAGTTAAATGCGTCAAGCTTGAAGTCTGGTTAACCACTATCTCTGACTTCTAAAAATTTCTGACACACGTATTGCTGGTCCAGTGACAAATATTTTTAATAGCACCATCAAGTTGGGAAACTGAAAAATCATGAATGTGATTTTTTACTTTGAAAAAAGCAAAAAAAAAAAAATAGAGGAGAAGGCAGTTGGGAAACTGCAAGCTTTTTACTTTGACCTTATTAGTATGAGAGGCCTTAAAATACATTTAGAAGGAGATCATCTATAAAAACACAAACGTAAACGAAAAATGGGATCAAATGCAACAGCAATTTAGAGAAGCAACATAATATAAAAATATCCATGCAGTTTTCTTAGGTGAGGTAAATGGTTTTCTGAACAGATGAAGTCACCTTTCAGGACTTTAAGAATGCATTTGACATCATGTTATACATTATTAAGGAATCTGAGGACTAAGGAGAAGACTTTTTATTGGTTAAAAACAGCTAAAGGAAAAGTAGTAATGAGTAAGTGTCATTATGATGGGATGCATCAAATCAATTGAGATTAGCAATGAGGGTCTGCAGGATCCATCCTGGGGCTTCTGCTGCTCACTAATAGCTCATGATCATTGTGACCCATGTAGAGGAGCTCCCAAGCCCTATTGTATTGTCAATACAGAGAGTAGTGAAACTATACAAAAGGAGAAGCTTGAAGATGGGAGCCATAGAAACAGGGTAAACAGCTAGGTCATGTGCAGAAAATTCCAATGTAACTTGGGAGATGACCAGGTAGAGACAAATAGGGACTGTAGTTACCAATGAGTGGGTGACTAAACGAGTAACATGATGAAAAAGGCAGGTGAGACAGAGATTTTCAGTAGAACCTGGGAGACATCTGTGATCACATCCAAAATGCAGGAGGTGCCTCACTTGAAATCTTATATACATTCAAGAAAGATGAACTCAAGTGAAGATAAGTCTGGAGAAGAGCTTCCAAAATGAGCAAAGAGTGGAGATCGCCTGTCCAAAGATACTAAAAGAGCTAAGTTGTTCAGTCAAAGAGCTAAGTAAGAATGTAACTACTGCCTAGAAATGCCTTGAGGAAGATGCCTCCAGGTGGGAGAAGTGTTCTTTAACTTAAAGAGTAACAAGAGCATGATGGGAAAAAAAACAAAACCAAACAACAGAAAAGGCAGTGGACATGCCACCCGTTCATCTAGGCTGTAGATGAACCTAGCAATAAGCCTATGAGTTTTTCAGTCTCCCAGATAAAAGACTTAGGGCAAAATTACAGCCTTCAAGTTGGAGCTTGAGATACAGTTGAAAGCATCACATGCTATAATGCCCTTCACAGGTGCCCGGACCCAGTGTTTGCATCCAGTGGTCACAGAATATCCTTTGGCTCTTCCATGAATAGTGTGGTGGTGATGTTTTTACTGCCTTGATGTTACTGGTGTTATTTTGGAGGACATATTCAACAACATTTACCATTCATTGTTACACATACAGTCTTCGTCACAAAATCCATGTAAAAGTAATTACACAGACAAAGACTTTTGTGATAATACAGGCTACTTGTAAGTGAAAATAAATAAATAAAGGGAAGAATGTAGGGCTCAAGATTATTTGAATCGCTAAGGCTCACACAAACACAATCAACAGGAGCTTTAATTAAGAATAATTAAATAATTTTGTGACATAATCCAGGGTGAACTGGAATTGTTTTAGAACTCTTATTTGCTGCTCAGATGGAGTTTGTCAGATGGGTTTTCATTGCTCTAAAGCTGAGAAATTTAACAAAAATAGTATGTTGCTATATTTTCAGAACTTGTGGAAAGATGCATCTCTCCTGAAGAGACCAAAGATTTGGCACTTGGTGTGAGCGGAGAGGATCTGGCCCAAACCTTCCTGTTTGCAGATGATGGCTTTAGCATGTTATTCACTTGGTCTTGGCGCAGTCAATCAACAGAGGAAGTGCAATGGAAATAACAAAGCCTTTTCTCTATTTGCTGATAACATTTTTAGCACATTTGCAGAGAAATCTGAAGAACCGCAGTAATTTTTACACTCCAGAAAATGTGTTGAGCAGAGAGAAAAGGACAGAAAAGACATCAGTACTTGCAAAATACAAAACAAACCCAGAAAAATGTGTCCAAAAAGAAGAATATGAAAAAACACACATATGTGTATCATAAGAATCCTTATGATGAATTTTAAGGAAGTGTTTGAAAGAACCTTTCTAGGATGTAGCACCTATTTATACCCATTAACTTTATGTCTATGTGAACACAAATAGGTGGATTTATACTAGGGATTAATCTAATCTGTGTTGTGCATCCAAAATAATAGGTTCAAGGGATTAGCCAGGATTTTTATAAAATAGAATTCCTTTGTATGCATCCTCACATTATTAGAAACACAGCTATGTCCCAATTAGCACATCTCCAACTTTAACCTTTTGTCTTGACTGCAATCTCTTAGATTAGCGGTGGTGTTCAGCCTCCTCAAAACTTCTTCTTTCATAAATTGACTATTTCCATGGTAACAGCTGCCACTTTCATTCTGCAAGCATCAAGAAAATGTGATTTCCTTTACATCAGCGGGCCAGGCTGGGTGTGCAACTTCGAGTCTTTGGCAATGCTCTTATCAGACAAAACTGTTTATTCCAGAAGAAGGGGAAACAGGTGCGTGCACAATCCGGGAGGCAGTTGTTGGCTGATCCATGGAGAGGGATTGGCAACAGTCCGAAATGGAGCTGTGGGATGGCCCACCTGCGATGACAATATGTTCTGCAGCTGCAAGAGGGAAGGACAACCACACTCAACAGCAGCCACCAAACTCATGTCAATATTTTCTGTGGCACTTTATTTATTTGATTTTTTTTTCCTTGTTTCTTTGGTGGCTCCACAAACAGTAGCAAGACATCAGCTTAATAACCCCACAAGAACAGCTGAGGAACAATTAGTGTAAATCTAGGGTTCTCATTCAAAGACTATTGACCTTAAGCCAAAAAGAACATCAGTTAACTGCTGAGAAGCTGACACAGCTTCAATGATCAGTTTCTTCAACACTCACATCAGTCTATAACCAAAGTCCTAATCTCAGCTAAAGTCAGTTTCCAAAATAGTATCAGCGGGACCCGCAAATATCCACAAGAAGGGTACTTTGTCTCCTGCAAGTAATGCAAAATTTTTCCAGAAGTTTATCTGGCTTTTTGCAGAAAACTCATCTGTTCCATATGAACTTACTCTGGCATCTTTACCTTCTTTGAAACTGAAGGTTTCCAAGTCAATCTGTTAAGGTGAGAATGCATCAAGTGAAATTCACATCTAGTTCTCCAGCAATCCACTGAAATGTGTTCCCTTGGTCAGAAATGTAAGATTGTGTCAGAAAATAGAACTGCAATTTTCCAAAGCTAGTGTCTTAAAGTTTAGTTTCTTAAATTGGTCTTTAAAACATATTTTACATTTGTAATGAAATGTTTAGCAGTCATGTAAAGGACTGGCAGACAGCAAAGAGCTGGAAAAATCAAACACAGCACTAGCACCCTATTTTTTTTTCTCCTCTCCTTAATTCCTCATTAACATTTTCAGCATTTGATCAGGGGATTGCTTTCCTTTCTTTACATACTTTTCATTCCAGGTATACCAATACTCCCATGAACAGCAGAATGTAAACATACTGCAAGCATCTCGCTAGTATATTTACACGAGTATCACAGAATGTGGATGTCATTCAAATTCAAAAATCTAATTCTATCACTGGATCATAATCCATAAAGGGCCAAACTAAAACTGTCAGTTCTGGGCACACATTAGGAACACCTGCATTTGAGTTTGAGCTTGGAGTTCTAAGCCCATGTTTATTTTCACTTCAGTTCACAAAATTTGGTGAATAATCCAGAACTGATCAGACAATAGTCCACGGAAAAAAAAAACAACTACACAGATCTGCTGGCAGAAGATGCCTCTATCCACGCTCAACTCACACATGTTCCTAGCATGGTTCTCAAAAATGGAACACCCTTGAGAAAGGATGGATGAGGGAGTTAATTGAACCATACTTGTGAATGCCATGAACACCTCTCAAAAACATGTTAAAGGACAACTGATAAATTCTGCACTGTAGATGTTTGCAGTCTCAGCAGCAGTAGTCTATATTCTGATGCCACAGCCCAGTTTTGCAATCGTACTACAGGCACCAGGATAGGTAAGGCAGGACTTGGATACCCCACAATAATATTAGCCCCAGATCCCCACAATACTAGCCCCCCACCCCGTTCAGTCCCCTCCTCTTTAGTCTGTCCCAACTTCCACCTAGCAGAGGGCTGTGACTCAGCCTGTGCTGGCTCCTGGAGTTGAAGAGGCACAGAAGGCACACGGCACTCACTTTCCTCAAGGGCAGCTCTTTCTCCCCAGTAAAACACCAGAGCAGAGCAGGGTTGCTGTACCTGGACATTTTACAAGGCTCTGTGGATCCTAGAGAGTTCAAGAACTGGACAGTGTCAATGTGGAATGTCCCATACTGCAGAAGGATAGAGAGAAGGAGATCCCTCTGCCAGTGCCTTCTAAATTAAATCCTTAGTCCTGGCTTCCCTCCCATCACCACTGCAACAGCATTGACTCAGATTTTACAGGAAGCAAGCTAGGGTGGAGTCCACAGTCCTGACCCACAAGTCCCGTGAATCTCACCCTTTGCTCAGAAATGTTAACAGGTTTGACATTTTTAGTGTCCTTACTATACTTTTCTTTTGTTTGTTTAATCATTTATATGGGAGACTGAAATGGTGTAGCTTTGTCTTCACACTACCTGTAAGTGTCTCAGACTTACGTTAAAAAAAAACCTGGCCCACATCACTGAGGAGTTAATTGCTGTCAGAGCAGACAGTAATATAGTCCTGAAAAGAATAGTTGGTACATTTTTATCATGTGAGGGAAATGTTAGAGGTAAAAGATGCCTTTTCCATTTCCTGAAGGATGCAACCAAAGTTACAGAAAGCTTTTATGATCAGGGGAGTTGGAAGCACAATTACCCAGCTCCAGTGGATGTATACCTTAGACCTCGCTCTATCTGATTCCCTCCTCTGTGGTTTAGTTTGCCTCCCAGGCATGTCATGTGTTGGGGTTTCATAGGCTGCCGGTTTGCTTAGCTTAATCTGCTCCAGGCACCAGTGTACAGAGAGCAGCAATGTGGTGAAGCAATTCAAGATACCAAAACCAGGAGCAAACCCGTAAAGCACCGTGATAAAGAGGTAACATTTGTTTCTGTATCATGCATGTGCAGTTACCTTGGAGGGATGCTAGCACCGTAATTCCCTCTGTGGGAAACTACTGCTCAGTGCTAACTTCCCAGTGGTTCCCACCATAAATATGCAAGCTGAGATATAAATAGCCCTGCACTATAAAGGGCAACAACAGCAACAGCGGTCTGTGTGAAGATCAGACCTCTAAACATGACACTGCAAAACAGATACTGCATTGGAGCCGTTCAGGCAGAAGGCTTCAGGTTTGAAGAAGGAAGAACAGCTTGCCAGCTGGCATTCTAGCAGTTAGCTGCTGGCCAGGATGTTCAAAGTTGCACTTCATACCCCTAGTTTGTCACAAAGGTCACACTAACAAACTGTTGGGGCTTAACAGACCAAAGACACGTTTGGCATTTATTCCAAGGTCCTTTCTCTGATTTTAATATTGATGACAAAAGAGCAAACATCTCAATTGCTGTACAGAAAGGCTAATGCACAAATGTGCTATACTCAACGTACAGAGGAAGTCTGAAGGCTTTATGTTTTCACAAAGAAGCTGTGGATATCAACAGCAGAACGACAAACCTACAATGGGAGGAAGAAGCCCATATCCTACCATGCCAATTTATATTGTTAGCTACTCGTATTTATTTCGGGTTTCAAAAATCATGTTTTAATGAATACGCAGCACGCTGGGCCTGTGGCACTGGTAGTGTGTCCATCACCATGGTACCTGAGCACTCAAGCAAATGATTAACCAGCAGAGCAAATGAAACAGAAGCAGAGAGCCAACAGTCACTGTGACAAGCTCTTGATAGACCTGCCAGTACATCTCTATCTGGACCTTTACTCTTTCAGGCTTTCCACTGTCCTGTACCCTTCACACCTGCTCTTATGAGAACCAGATCTTATTTTCCACACTGTGCTAAGAGATGCAGAGACCTCAGAATGACTTAGGAGGAAGGGTGAGATTAATTAAAAAACAAACCGAACAAAACACAACTATTTTCATCAGGAAAATATGCTTAAGGACATAGCAAGAAAAAAAATATCTTCATTTGCACAAACTGATTATGAGTTGACAAACATTGTAATGCCATCTGCCATGCCATCAGCCTGGCCACTTTAAAATGACTTTTCTGAAAAGGGAAAACAAGTATTTTCCTTACCGAGGGCCAAAATGACCTTCCAGGAGAGAGATGCAGATGAGTACATGAACACTACTGTTAGCATTATCTAACAATAATTTAAAGAATATGTAAAAACATACAGCTATGAGCCTTCTGGAGAAAGTCTGGAGATTACATCAAACCCTTCCCACACTTTAAATAAGTTGCAAGTTAATGACAGCTCTGATTATGTTTTTTTTTAACATACATGCATATAACTACTTTGAGCATTTTCTGGCTTGGGATGCTTAAGAAGAGACCTCTGGGGCTTCATAAAAAAATGATTCTGTTGACTCATCTACCCCTTGCTCTTTTGTTTTCTGTACAAAATCTCTGAGGAGCAAAGGAAAGCAGAGGGCCTTGCATGCAGGCCAACTTTAGAAAGGCGTTCCTTTCAGCACTGGGAAATTATGAAGCTGTAATACAACCCTCACTGATGAAGTTTTCCGTTTTACATTGCTATTCAAGGCAATAACGCTGCAGTCTAATTAAATTACTGTCCTGGAGTTTCTCCTCTTTATTGTAGCTGCTTTGGACTTGTGAAGTAGCTACATCCTCTCCATTCCAGCTTATCCAAGGAAAAAGTTTTGGGGACAACATCACATTAACCAGCAACAAAGACTCATGTGCCTTCTTCCCAATGCAGATACAATATGCAGCGTTGCCACTGTGTCCCAGCAGCAGTTTTGAAGCAAAGGAGCACTGCACCACTCACCCATATTCGACTGTGAAATTCAGGCTTGAAGTTCACTGTAAGCATCAGTCTGATTCTGTTCCCTCTCTCAAGTATAAATTATATCCATCACTGTCATCTCTAAATATTCTGATCTTCTGTGCATTTTATCAGCCTTTATAATTGAAGTTAATGGAAGATCTGTTTAGCTGATCAGTCTCAGCAAGGGGGATGAATTAAGGATGTCAGCTGGGCAAACAGTTTAATTTTGAATGAATTTCACCTAAATTGATTACTGAAAAACTGATATGAATCTTTTCAGTTTGTATTGTTTCATATACTTTAGCAGTAAATATTCTGTCCCTTGACATCTGACTCACCAAGCATAAAACTAGAAGAATCAGCAATGATGCCAGCTTCTCAGGCATGAGACCAACTTTGGGTGCTATAAACAGATGTGAGAAGCCACTTTGACTGCAGCAGGGAGTACAGTCCTGTAATGGTATGGTCCTCAGATGACTAAATTTCTGCATAATAGCAAGTCTGGTAAGCAGCCTGAACAGGATAGACAAAGCAATTTATGGCAAAACCCAGAAACCAACAACTGCAAAGAACATGACAGTTACTTATTGGAAGCACCTGTTTTTTATTGTCTCTGGTCCATTTTCAAATTAATCAAAATAGGGAGACAATAAAATTATCTTTAAATAGTTGTGGTTTTCTTCCTCTCACAGGTAATTTGGAGTCTGCAAGAATCCAAAATGACAGCACTAGTGCTGAAAATTACAGGATAAGGTTGGAAACCTCTAGAGGACATCTAGTTCAACCTCATGCTCAACTCAGTGCCACTCTAGAGCAGGTGACTCAGAATTACAAGGAAAGAAATAATTTAAAGCAAAAAAAAAGAGGAATAATAAAAAACAAAGACTTGCCCTATCCTCTTTTTACCCCAGAAGGGGGAAAAAAAAAAGGCAAAAAGTGGTTTCCTGAAACCTATAGCTCTTCTCTGCTGTTGACAAGTGAATCTGACCAACATGGAAAAATCTACAGCTGCCTCCTTTGGTTAACCTAGTTCGCATTCTGTCTCGATGCAGGTAACATTTAGCACAGTGTGCAGCAAACTGTGACTCAGTTGCCAGCACTGCTCTGCCATACTCCAGGCCAGAAAAGGCTAGGAATGTGGCACGTACAGTCCCAGGGACAGAGAAAATGCTCCCTAGCATTCCTTAGCAGTCCCTTCCAAATTAATTAACAAATGGAGCCCACAGCTGCTGAATAGGGTTCCACCCCATCTTTGGGCTGGGAAAGCAAGGCCTCCAGGGCAGGGTTGGGACGATACAGCAGAGAATAACAGGGTGGGGGAACCCAGAGTGAGACCCAGATGACTCATCAGAAATGTAAATGTTCCTATTTTGGCAAGAGGCTGAAATAGCAGCCCTGGATTGTGCTGCAGCACAGCAATAAATGACCCAGTGCACTTGGGGCAAACTCCTGAGCACACTGATATTCCTAACAGAAGGGGCTATTTCACATCTCTTTAAACAAAGAGGTTTACGAGACAATTAACACATTAATTATCAGCGTCTTTTTCACAGGTGGAACTTGTGCTTGAGGTTTCATCCTTTTTAGTCAGCTATTTCACGAGTGAAAATGAAGGAACAGTTTCTCATGACTCAAAGTGCCAAGGTCTTGTAGCCAGCGGTGATACAGGAGTCTGCCTACGTATTGAAGGATCACTTGGCCTGCAGCCAGCTGATGGTCTTTCCCGTAACTTCCATGCAAGGAGAGCCTCCCTGCGATCTGCAGCCTGCCATCCATTCAAGGACTAGCCCTTAGTGCGGGCAGGAAGCTAGGCTGCCCACTTCATCAGCTGACCGTGAAAAGGCCTAATGTACCACAGAGTCACAGAGGGAAAGCAAAGCCTGGACTTGAACAAGCAATGGCTCCCATTTCTCAGCCCAAGCCACCAAATCTGTGCGGATCCCCACTACAGAAATCCCATCGATTATACCTGTAGAGATATGAACTCTTCAGCAAACAGCAACAAGCAATCACACTTATTTCACTGAAAACTGGTATCACCTCCAAGAGAATGTTTATTGCCCTAGAGCTTCACCTTTTACATAAAGAACTAATAATTTCTACCAGAGACAGCTTTGAAAAAGAGTTGATACACAGGTATGAATTCCCTTAAACTGCAGGCATGTTTGTCCCCAAAGTCTTTGTTCAATACTGTCTTTAAGTTCTGTTACCTTTTGAGAAAATGGATTTGCAGGTATACAAGAAGATCTAGAGCACTGGAAATGGAATGAAAGGAAGAAAAAAATTGGAGACTGGAACTGGAACTTGTAGCTTTCAAGATAGAGGGATTCTGATAGTCATTGAATCCCTTCCCTCTCGGATGTTGCCAACTCATGGTAAATACTGACATGCTTTACATAATCTTTCACTTATCTCAGGTACATCCTGCAAGGAAGCTGTATTCTGAAGAAGGCACAAACAACCATCGTATTAATCTTTTACATACTTTGGTACTCAAAGCACAGATTTATCACTGTGCCAAAGCTTTACCTATCCATTTCCAAAATAAACCCAGGTTCAGGATGAAAACTACATACCTTTTCTTTCAATTAGCTTCTCAAAACTGACAGCATTTTTTTTTTTAGAATATTATTTATTTATTTATTTGAATTTACCAGACTGCCTTGTTTCAGATGGGTACTGTCTGACTGACCTCTAGATACCCTTGCACTTGCTCTGTGAAACCCCTAGAATGACAGTGCTTCATTTCTTCATCTGTCATTTCCCAGATGTTTCTTATTGGTCACTTCTGGTGCCAGTGGCAGCTGAAGAGGAAGTTTATCCTCTGATAATCTGTATACTCTCATGGCTCCCAGCATCCTGAGCATATTTTCCAAGGGTTACTGTGACACTAGCTGAGATCTTGGCAACAGAAAAGTATTTTGTATGCTTATTTCCTAAGTTAGTCTCTTTGTGGTTGTTTGGGGCTTTTTTCTTTGCTTTTCCAGCCCTCTGTCAGCTCCTTGATCTCTGTGGCTTAACTCCTTTTTTTTTTATTGTTATATTCTTTGTTATCACTTCTCAGTATCTTTCTGATAATAAAACCTTTGAAGAACCTCAGGGAATTCT
>WBNH01003908.1:1567-175831 GCA_013401255.1 Urocolius indicus
TAGACTAGATGATCTCTAAAGTTCCCTTTCAATCCCTGCCATTCTATGATTCTATGATTCATCTATTTGACCCATAGTTTGTCTCACTCCACACACGCTCTATAACCACCATTAAAAACTCGAGTTTTCTAGCACTTGCTATGAGGAAGCATGTTTTGTATAGACAGATTTTCAAAATACTAATATTTCGCCTTTATTTCCCCGTTTCAGGGCTTTCTTCCTCCTTAAGAGCTTGAATCACATATACTGTTATTTTACATTGCTATGAAAACTATGAACAGGTTCACTCATTCTCATAAGCAGCTTATCAGGAACTCTTCTCAATTTTACTTCTATGCATAACCGATTGATCAATTTGTATCCTGAGACAAAGTGATTAGATAGCAGAAGACAGGGAACAGGCCCTGAAATCTGCAGTCAGAATCTCTCAAACCAGAACACATGTCACTTAGCCTGCTGGCTGCCTCATCCAAGGCTGAGAGATAAAGGCTCATTAGAGCTGCAGTATTATTTCTTTCCTTCCCTGCTGCAGAAGAGTTCCTAAAACTCTGCAGGAGCTTACTTTACCCTCAGATGAGGCAAAGCTTATGCAGAAGGCATGCATTTCTTCAGAGACAGTTATACTGGGGGCGGCCAACTGTTTGTTAATCAAAAGCCTCTTATCTGGAACCACCTGCACCTTCATGTCTTTCTAAAGTGAAGCCCAGGAATCCCAGCCAGACTATTTCACCAATGAAGAGGCTCTCCACAGGGTAGCAGGGCAGAAACACAATGTCAAGAAGAGGTTGGTTCCATCCTTTTCTGGGCACAATGTGCACTTGGATCAGCTTAAAGCTAATCAGACATGGAGGGGACTGGTTTTCTATGAAGATTAGAAGTATCTGAGAATACTTAAAGCCACTCAGACAACTTTCTAAGTAAAGACAAAAGGGATTTGATCTTATACACATTTTTCCAGGGGGGAAAAAAAAAAAAGGCAGCATATCGGCAGAGGGCTGACGATCCTGCCCAGCAGCAAAGCCATGTCATCACATTATTAAATTTTTCCCTTGGAAGAGCAGGGTCTGCACTTTTATCTAGCTATACAATAAAGTTCTGTATGGCCAACCGCAGCTTCCCTGCAACTGACATTGAAAACAAGTCAGAATACAGCTTGGCAGAGATGCAGTACTACACAACATCAGTGGTTTAAGTAGTCTCAATAGCAATTTTAAGGCTGAGATGTAATGAAAATGAAGCAGCTATCTGGACAGGCAGCTTCTGAAAGCAGTGTTTGCTTACACGACATAAGAAAAGAGTTGACCTGCTAAGCTCCCTGCTAGCAGCAGCACAGAGCTTTCAGTTTCTTGCTCAGTTCAGTCAGTTTAAAGGCCAGAGAACCTCTCTTTTGCTTTGTAAGTAACCTGGAGACAATTTGCTGTCAGTATTTTCCTTATAAGTTTTAACACACACACAAACAAAAAGAAAAATACCACATGGCAAGGTGAGACCAGCCATGTAGGGTAACCCATGTTAAGAGGAAAAGGGAGCCTCAATGTTGCAAAGTATATACTGAAACCCACAGGAACAAAAAAAGGATAAGTGGTTTAAAAATAAATTTCCCGGTAGTAAAAAAAGAAACCAAACTTGACTATCCCCCCACGGTCCAAAAAGTTGGGCTAGATGATCTTTCGAGGTCCCTCCAACCCTTAAGAGTCTGTGAAAAAGCAACGCCTGCCCTCGCCCTGCAAACGAATCGATACAAGGAGCAGCAAGAGCCAAACTAACACCTACAGCTCCTCAGGCTTTGCACCGACAGTCGCGTGGGTTCAACCTACCTGCCGATGCGCGGCTGCTATTGCTCCTTTGCATGCATTTCGACTGAAAAACAAAACACAAAACCCCACACCATAATAACGCTGACTTCTATGCTGCACAGCACAACTCACACCCACGTCGCGGGTCTCTGCCGGAGGAGCGGTGCTGGTCACGTTAAAGTAACAGCCCTCACCGTGCGGCTGGCTCACAAGCAAGCTACAACCTGACACCATCCATTTCAGCCCAAAGAAACCGGCCGCCTCGAGCAGGGGCGTCAGGGAACGGGAATCACCGCCCCCCACACCGCCGGCTCCGTCCCCCATCCTCAGCCCCGGGGCCGCCCCCCACACCGCCGCCGGTTCCCGTGCCGATGCCGCCCGCAGCCCCGGGGCCACGCTCCCNGCTCGGCACCATGTGACGTCTCTTCCCTCCTCCCCCTGGCCGGCCCGCGCCGTCGCGTGAGGCGCCCGGGGGCGCGGCCGCCGTGGCAGGCGGGGCTGAGCCCGCCGGGAGAAGGCGGAGGGGTGGCAGCGGTGCGGCTGCGGGGTTGCCGCTTGCCCCGTCACCGCCGCTTCGCTGGGCGGTACACTGCCGTGAAAGTACGGGAGGGTGCGAGGGCTGAAGGGCTCTGAATATCCGCCCTTCGGTTCCCCTGTCCCTTGGAGGTGCCGCGCGTGAGCCACGCCGCGAGGCTCGCGAGCGCCCTCGCGGCTCCCGGCGAAGGCTTGGCTCTAGGGGTCACGGATGCCGTGGGGAACACAAAAGCTTACCCTTCCCTGCTGAGGTGCGGGAGCCCTGGCACAGGCTGCCCACAGCCTGTCTCCTTCCCTGGAGGTTCTCAAAACCTGCCTGGATGCGTTCCTGAGTGCCGTAGTCTCCCTGGACCTGCTTTAGCTGCAGGGGTGGGCTGCGTGATCTTTAGAGGTCCCTTCCAACGCTTAATATTCTGTGAAGACTAAAGACGTTTCCAGTCCCCCAAGAAAGTTAATACTTTGCACCTCACGGTCTTGAAGTGGTATTTGGAAGTACTTGTCCAGTGGCTTTGTTGGGGAGAAAAGAGGCAGATGAAGGTGTCGAGGCCAGCTACCGATGGTTTTCCTCGCTGTGTAGTTTGAATACCTGGCTGCAATGTGAGGGGCTGGTTTCTTCGGCAAGAACGGGTTGATAGTAGAGGTAAATAACAACTATCCTAAAATAACAAATGTGGGAGTTAATGTGCATCTACAGCAAGAAGAGTTTACGTCCTCAGAGATGGATGTCAAATCCTTAGATTTTTTATATCCAGAACAAGTGCTCTAACTGCTGACTTACTAGACAAAATGGTGGTGAGGTCGATTCACCACTGATCCATCTTTGTGCAGAACCTGATGTGGCATGTGTGCAAGGGAGAAGGGGAGGGGACTGATACTGGAAAGAATGTTAGGTTTGTAAATCCTGGTAAGGTTTAAGAACAAACTGTGTATCTGATTTCTTCAGTATAGGCAGGACTGAGAGCTTTTTTTTGTGAATACCAAGATAAAGAATTTGAGCTGCTGAGTGACACTTGGAAGACGGCAGATTTTATTTTAGTGAAGTGGAATGAAACAGTGTTGACACACCCAAGCCCAATTTTTGGTGGATTTTGACCCTGGTATCCAGAGATTATAGCAAGGTGCTTTATAATAACACAATCAGAGCAGTATACAGAACCTGTCAAAAAGTTGTAGCTACAGCATTAAGGTGCAAAGGGCGAAAAGGCAATACATAATCAGAAGGTGCAACGGAGTGACAGTCTGTGGAGGGGTTAGTAGGCATATGACAAGGAGGTAGCAGGGATCAAGATGAAAGTAATGTGTGCAGTTGAATGAGACAGCCATATGTTCAGCTACCCCATCAGCCAGCTTTTCATAATTCGTCTTTCATAATGGTTAATATGCAGCTTTAATCTCTCATCATAATCGTTTAGCCTGAGGACTAGAGGTATCTGTTAAGCTCTTTTAGGTAAGAGCAACCTCAGCACACACACCATCTATTTCTGCAGAACTATTATCCTTGAAGTTCTTCTAATTTGGCTAGTTCTTGTCTACCTTATAATTCCAGGTATTTAATCTACTAAAATAGCTATTTTAGTTCTTATCAGGAAGAGTTTATGTGGTATTCGGATTATCATTTTATTAACAAAATTAATAAACTGCCTCTTTTTAGTGTCGTTTACTGTAAAGTCCTTAAGACATGTATTTCGTTTCTCAAAATCCCTGATAATGGTAATCTGCCCAGCCCAATTTCTTAATACGTTCTATGGCAAGTCGTTAGTGTTAACTAATTGACTCACTTCTTAGGTGTTCACAGCAAGGGACGAGAACTCATAAAAGTGCTGTCAAGAAGTCATAACCCACAGTAATCCTCTGTCAGTATGGGTTGCAGTTAGAATTTGTAATCCACATGTACTCAAGCATTGAGATCTCCTTTATTAAATGTTTCTGATGTGATGCACCTCAGAAATTACACAAGAGAAAGGGACACTCTGAGCTACAGAAGATGCTCTTTAAGTGTTTTCTTATTTCTTAGATTGGCTCTTGTACTTTTTTAAAAAGGCAGCCAATATCCCCAAACCCAAACAGAATTAACATAGTTTATTTTTCTGGATCCAAACAGTTCAGAACACATTTGGATCCAAACAGAATTAACATAGTTTATTTTTCTGGATCCAAACAGTTCAGAACACATTTCTCCAACTAATGTGTAGACCTTGTTGATCAACTGTGATAGAGAAGGCTGGAAGAAACTTCAACTGTTCTTTCAATAACTGAGATGACTTGCATTTGTTCCAGTGATTTCCTTTTATAAAAAAGCCTTTGGGCTGTCCATGACTGAAGTCAGAGTCTACACATCCTCTAGCAGAGTTTCTGTGTGATTGTCTTTTTAAGTGCTGGATGATTTATTTGGAATATTCGAGGAAGCAGGATGTTTATCTGGGTGCCCTCTCCTTCCTGCTGTTACTTTTGCTGCATTTCACTTATGTATCACACAGCTTTTTTTGTCAGCTTTCCAAGAGAAAGAAGGTCAAATCACAACTCAGAGTATGTATATGAATTTATCTCATCTGCTCTCTCCAAATACTTTTAAATCTTGAGCCATATTTATCAAATTTCACAGTAGGTGAAATTCTTAAAGAAATTATATTCTAAATAGCTATGCAAAAATAGGTGTCTAAATAGCAGAGAGGCTATTATACACTACTGAGGAAACACTTGTAGAACAAGTTCATCTCGCGTACCCTTAAGTTCATTAGGAGCACTCAAGAAAGAATCCATGAAGCTTTTGAGGCTAGTCTATTGAAAACAGCAGTTCTGTGCTTCGTAGTGAAAAAGCAAAAAGAATGTTAGGTGCATAAGGATAAGAGTAAAGAATAAGATGGAGTACTGTTGTGAAACCTCAAGTGCTTGTACATCTTGGATGTTATATAGAATTCTCCCTAAAGCACCAGGAAAAGTACAGAGAAAAGCAATAAGCTGATGTGAGGTATGAAATAACTTCCTTAAAAACAAACAAACAAACAAACAAACAAACAAGTAACAAGCATGTAAATCCACCCACAATTTAATTTTCCATCTTGGAAAAAGACTATGAAGGAATATGATAATTGCATAAAAAATCTATTGTGTCCTGAGTGAAACTTCCAGGCAGTAACTTTAAAAGAAACAAAGAAAGTATGTTTTCTCTTGAATTACAATTGTAAGTTGCTGCAGGTGTGTTGTAGAGGCCAATATTATAGATGTGCTCATGAATGGATTAGAAATGGAAATGGGAAAAAAGTCCATTAAGGCCTCTTATACATAATGCTAATGCAGCTGCCAGATCAGAAAATCTTCAATGGGTGGATTCAGCCAGCAGATTAGGACACCTTAATTCGGGTTTCAGTGTGTAGGTGTCTCCATGTGAACCAGATGTCTAAGCTCCTTTTATATTCAGTAGATAACTAATGTGGGTTTTAGTTACACAAATACAGGCATCAAATGCCGTTTTAGACATTGTGGAGTTTCCTACCTGGCCTCCTACTCCAAGAAGAGAGTCTCCCAAAAAGCCTGTCATGATCTGAGATATCAAAGACTTCCATGTGAGGCTTCTGATCTCAGACTGTCACAGTTGACACTAAGCACCTGTAAGTAAGCTGAACACTGCACATAGTTGATACAGCAAATTATTCAGACCGCCTTAAGGGTTGATTTATCCATGCAATTGAACACCTAAATCTCAGCTTTGTTAATTGTATTGAGTATTTCTCTTTGGACTGTAGGAGGAATTTATACTCAGATGAAGATGTCTGCATGGGGATACTTCAGTCTAGGTGTCAGAATTTGTAGGTTTTGCCAGGCTGTGCCAGAGGGCACATTGCTTAGCTTTTTAGTGCTATTTCCTTAAGTTCCCTTAGCTAGTCAGACCACTGCGTTGATTCAGCTAGGATTGATTTAGAGGAAGAATACAAGAGGTTATTTATGGAAAACCTTCCTAAGATACTCAGATATCTTGATAATGAGGATTGTGTGAAGGTTTAGATTCACAGTGCATTGTATAATGGCACACTGGTATGTGGTGACACTTTGAACACAGTTACATGACTCCTTAAGCCTGGAAGATACCTGCTGACCAAGAGTTCTGGGACAACCAGGGATACTGGTGATGAAACCACCAGAATGATAAATTCTTAAGCCATTAGATCCTGTAAATGAAAGAGATTTCATTTTTACACAAAGGTAAATCAAACCTATTTTGCTTGATGACAAGCTTTACACCCTCTATGAATCAGACCAGTTAGATCTTGTTGTGGAGTAGTAGATCTTGCCTAAGAAGAATTTGGACTAAGATTCAGGCCAAATAAATTGGAAAGAAAGACAACTGGAAAAGCCAGATGATAATTAGATGAGTTTTGGAAAGCAGAATCATTTTTTTTTAGCTCAGTCTCTCACTCTTCAAATGATTTACATTTTCTCATTGGAAAGACAAAACTTTTAGCACTAAACCTGTTCTTTTGGGCTGATGGAAATTTTAACAAAACAAGTCAGCAAGCTCTGACTTTGGGGTTTTTTTTTGATATCTGAGAACAAGCGACGAAGGAGCATTTTTAGTTTTAATTTTAGTTTTAAAACTGCATTAGTTACCAATTGTGCTACTGCAGTAGTGTAGAGCAGTAAAGGCTCCCTCCTAGCACCACAGCTGTTAACAGAGCATCTCTGTCTCTATAATATCCTGCTCTTCAGAGACGGAGGCAAGAGCAATCCTAATCTGATATAATGGGCAGACCCTCTCTCTTTTCCCGTATCTGGGACACATAAAATCTACCAACCAGTTAAATGTATTAACCCATGTATTAACCCATGCTAACAAGAGAAGAAAGAAGTTGTGGGGTGGAATGATGAGCATATGTGATATGGCCCTAAAACCTAGAGGAACATGAGAAAGAAGCCAGTTGTGAGTGATAGGCTTGGAAGAATTCAGATCAAAGGATCTTGCCTTGTTTTGTCTTATCGAGGAATTGCAGCACTGAGCAAACAGAGAAGAATACAGTAGTCATGCTCTATTCAATTCCCTTCAACATTTTTCCTTCACTTTTCAGCCCAATCTGTGTTGTTTTTCTGTACTTCTTCACACCTCTCTTTTGATGTGTTTTGTAGATTCTCTCCAGAACTGTGGAAAAGTTGTGTTTTGCCTTTGAAGTGTTGCTGACAAAATTCCATCTGGTTTTGGTATTCAGAAGTTCTCACTGTTCAGATCTGGGAGTGAGATTAGCATCTGTCATTTCTTTTTACTGAAATAAAACATTCCTTGGAATTGCCATTACAAAAGTAATTGGCTAAACATTTTGTGTTGCTCAACTGTGCTCAGATCACTTCACAGACTTGGGGTTTGGGCCAGCCTGGGCTGATTTCTTTTCCACTTTGGACTGTTTTGCAGTTTGAGAATGAAAACAATCCCATAAAACTCAGAAATCTTGTACTTGAATTGGCTTTTTTTTCCCCCCAATGAAATCCTACCAAGAGTTTCCTTCCATCTTTGTCTCTGCTCCTTAATAAGAGAAGGAAAAATAGTTTCTTTGCAGAGGTGGTCAGCCTCATTATCTTCTTTTTACAGATGTGAAAGTTAAAGCACAGAATAATGAAGTTATTTGTTCCAGGTCATCCAACAGAGCAGTGGCAGACAAAAAGTAGAACCAACTCCTTCAGTGCTCACTCTGTTGCATCACTCTGTCTTCCTGTTTTGATGAAAACATCTGAAATGTAGTTTTCATAGGTATGTGAGAAAGATTCAGACTTCTTGAAGCATGAAAACCAAAACCTTTAGTTATGTCACGTAAACAGAGGTTAAATAGAGTTCAAACTTAGACGAGGACTCTCAGCCTGAGTTGGGGCACTTCTGTTGCACAGATATCTTTGTGGTAATTTTTTCTCACACCAAATATAATCTTCCCAGTATCTTTCATCAAAAGATGACTGAGCCTCATCCCTATTGTATAAAAACTGAGAGTGTATTTTCTCTTATTTAATGATACTACAGTTTTGTTTTCTGTGTTCTCAGGGATGAGATTTCCACTTTTCTAGCACTGAGAAAAGCATAAAAAGGAAGTATATGTAAGTAGCAAAGGATTGTTATTCAGTTACTTTCGTAGTTTCATTGTACCTCTATTTTTTTCCATTGGTTTTACAAATTTTTGCAAATTCAAGTTGGGTTCCTGCTTCTCTGTAGCAGCTTTACTATCTGATGTAGAATCAGAGGGCTTGTGCTCCTTCTCCCATTCCCCTCTCCAATTTGTCATTCTTGTCTGCTGTTTCTGTAACTCACTCTCAAAAAAATTCAACAACTTTGCAGTTTTCACAAACAACTAGACAGATATTTACAAACTGCTACTCTAAATCATGCTTTTTCAGAGTCTGAGATATAGTAGACGTGTACCTGATCTTTGTATTGTTTTTTCAAAGGAGAATATGTGAAATGCAATGGTAAAGTTCTTACTATACAGATGTGAGAAACTATCAAGAAATTATGTTCTTGTTGCTAAGAAGGTAAAGACTTATGAGACATGACTGTCCCTGAAGGCTTCCTCTATAAATTTGGGTTTATTGCTTGATGTCTTCATTATATTTATTATATATAGTGTGTAGATAAAATTCTTATGCCCCCAAACTGTGTCTTTTTTATCTCTTTAGGTTACAATCACTTGTGGCCACCCACAGTTTCTTATTGTGTAATTAAGTATCACTGCACACAAGGACACCTGACCTCTCTTAGGATTCCTAGGCAAATCCCAAGCAAAACAGAAAAAGGCTCCATTGGCACCACAGAATCACAGAATGTAGAGGGTTGGAAGGGACCTCAAAAGATCCTGTAGTCCATCTCCTCTGCCAGAGCAGGACTACCTTGCATTACTAACTGTGGTTCATCACAGAAATGTAATATGGTAGGCTATCAAAAGCAGTGTTTGTAAAATGTAAGTTTTGTAAGTGTCATTAACTTGATTTCAAGAAAACAAATTAGAAAACAAGTATTCTAATTCATCTGTACAGAACTCAAGAGCTATGCAGTTACTTGTAAACCTACTCCTTATTTTAGCATTAAAAAAATCTATATAATTAAAAAGCTGGTGATAATTTTGGGGCCTATTAAAGAACACTAATATATATAACATAACCTTTGTGTTAATAACTTTAGTAGAGAATTAGTATGCAATTAAATGAATGGCTGGAGAAAACCATTATTGCACTGCCTGAAAATGTCAAGCTCTGAAAGATGTATACTGCATAATGAAAATGGTGAAAATGGAGAGAAATACTGCTCACATCTGTCTTGGTTAGACACTGTGTTGTACAAGAGGAGAGGGTAACATTCTGTGCAAGTTGTGAGATGCCTTCTGGTGTTATAAACCTTATCTATTAATTTCTGTTGATTTGTCTAAAAATAAAAAAAGAAATAGAATCATAGAATGATAGGGGTTGGAAGGGACTTCTAAATATCATCTAGTGGAATCCCCCTTATAAAGCACATCCACCTAGATAAGATCACATAAGAACTAATTCAGGCAGGTTTTGAACATCTCCAAGAAAGGAGACTCCACACCTTCCCTGGGCAGCCTGTGCCAGGGCTCCCTCACATTCACAGTGAAATAGTTTTTTTCTTATGTTTAAATGGAACTTTTTGTGTTCCAGCTTCATCCCGTTACCCCTTGTCCTGTCACTAGATGCAACAGAAAAAAGTGATTCTTCAACCTTCTGACATCCACCATTTAGATATTTGTTAATATTAATGAGATCCCCCCTCTGTCTCCTCCAGACTAAACAGCCCCAGTTCCCACAGCCTTTCCTCATAAGGAAGATGCTCCAGTTCCCTGATCATCTTGGTGGCCCTGCACTGGACTTTCTCCAGCAGTTCCCTGTCCCTCTTGAGCTCAGAAGCCCAGAACTGGAGGAGAACCTTACTCAACCTGCTGGCCACACTCTTCTTGATGCATCCCAGGATGCCATTGGCCTTCTTGGCCACGAGGGCACATTGCTGGCTCATGTTCAGTTTATTATCAACCAGCACTCCCAGGTGTCTCTCTGCAGAGCTGCTCTCCAGCAGGTCACTCCCCAGCCTGTACTGGTGCATGGGGTTGTTCCTCCCCAGGTGCAGGACTCTGCCCTTGTCCTTGTTGAACCTTGTGAGGTTCCTCTCTGCCCAATTCTCAAGCTGGTCAAGATACCACTGAATGGCAGCACAGCCTCTGGGGAATCAGCCAGTCCTCCCAGCTTGGTGTCATCAGGGAACTTGCTGAGGGTACACTCTGTCCCCTCATCCAGGTCTTTGATGAAGATGTTGAACAAGACTGGCCCCAGAACCCATCCCTGTGGAACCCCACTGGCTACAGACCTCCAAGTCCGTACATGGGCAGAGCAGTATCAAACACCCAAAGCATTGACAGAGGAGATAACAATGTAAAAGGTAAAAATGTGAAAGTTAAATGGAAGTTGCAGGAAGCTGCAAAGCTGCAGAAGAGGGATTGGTAGCAATTCCATTTAGGATTTAACTGTCATTTACAGTAAGCACAATTGGCTGTAAACTCTGTTTTAGGTAACACTTTAAGTAGCAGGAGTTAGAGGATGCTGTAGTTTGACAGGGATCCAGGTGGAGAAGGGGTCAGCAGCATTTTGTGGAGGTAGCTTAGATGGAAGGGAGGCTTGGAGAACCACTGAGAAAGGAATCAAAGAATTGTTTAGGTTAAGATGATCAAGTCACACTTATCTCAGCACTGCCATTGCAACCACTAAACCATGTCCCACAGTGCCACATCTACACTGCTTTTGAATACTTTCACCAATGGTGACCCCATCACTTCCCCTTTCATAGCACTGTGAGAGTTATGGGACCCGTGAACCTGCTCTTGCAACCATGTCTCCAGTCCAGTCGCCACAAGGAACAATATATCCTGTCTTCTTCCTACAGTAATTTCTTCTTGTTTGGGGCTGCTGAGAGGAGGAAGGAGAAGCAGAGAGGGGTCAGGAGAAACAGAACTTTTTCAGCAAAGGGGAAGAGAGGACTAGAAGGTGTCAAGCCAAAGAGGAGGGCCTTAGGGAGCAAGGCTTTCTGTTCCTCTTGCTAGGGTCAAAAAATCACTGCTCCAAAGGAAAAGTGCTCTAATAGTAATGTCTGCTTCCCTTTCTTTCACAGACACCAGTGGCTGGTTGTGCAGACGGAAGGCAAGCGTGGCCTGTGTGCCTTGATGTTTCTGTGTAGCCCAGAACCATGAGAAGAGTCCCTGTATTGAAGTAGCAGTGCTCTGACCATGAGGACACGCTCTCACAGGACCTCTAGTTTTCAGGTAGAACTTTATGCAAAAGTAATTCTCATTTGAGAAATGCTGATAAGGATTAGTACCTTAAAAAAGATAAAGAGACAAAATATTTTCAAGGTCTGAGATGAGGCTGGTTGGCATGAGGGATGTTTAGAAGAGTCAGGATTTTCTTTGAATAGTCTTATCAAGAAAGAGAATCAGAAAATTGTAATTACGATAGGTAAACTAAAATTCTGTTCTTGCCTCTAAATTGATATGGCACTTCTCCAAAAAATGGCAGTTAAATGGCAGTTCTGTATGCTAGCAAGTGGTTCTGTGGGCTTGGTTATCCTGGGCTTTTCTGGAAATAACATCACATAAACCATGTGGACCCAAAAATATGTTGGCAATAAGCAGAATCAAAAGCAAATGAGTCTAAAAGTTTGGAAGGGATTCCTTCACCGTAACATAACTATTTGTAACTGGATATTTAGTATTTGCAACTTTGTTTTGGAGGACCTTCAGATGGCAAAACAAAAGATGTTTGCTGCTTCAAGCAGAAAAAGTGTGTTATAAGCTCTTTTCTGTACTAAATGAATACCAAATCTCTACCCTTTTGTATGTTTTGGGGATGGAAAAAAAAAAGAGTGTATTGTTTTGTATCATCAAGAGAAATACCAAGCATTTAGCCAGGTATCTGATTTATATGTCTACGCATTTTGGAGATTTGTTACTTATGAAGGTTTTGGTTTCTTTGTGGATTAGATAGATGAGGATAGGAAAATCAGGGGAAAATCTCTTTGAACAGACCAATATTGGTTGTAACAAAATTTACAGCTTTTCCTTACATAAAATTTGTTGTAAACCAAACAATCCTATTGCTGCACTTACAGCCTTTGTTGCCAAAAGAAATAAGGTAAAAATGTTAGGTTTCATTGTAATGAAAACCCTTGTGGTCAGAGGAATAAACCCATGAAGATTTGACACATACACAAAATGATGGCTCATCCTACAAGAGTCAAATTAGGAACCAATTTAAAAAGAGACAACATGAAATAATTTGTGGTGTTTTAAAATAAAGACACTCTTCTGATTCTACAGAGACAAACTTCTGTTTTTGTTAGTGCTCAGGCTGGTAATACTGAGTGTAAGTACCAAATCTGTGGTCTGGCACTGTACCACTTTGAGTTAAACCAGAATATATTATCTGTTCTCCCAAATGCAAGCTTCTGCTGTACCATATTATCTTAGTTATCTGAGAGCTGCAAAGTAATCCCACATGGCAATTGTATGTTGGCTGGAATTTGCAGTCTCTCTTGTCTTGCCACATGTTTCACCACTTGGAAGCTTCTAAATTATATTTTTCGATTATTTGTCTCATTGGCTCAATAGTCTCTTTCATTTTCTGATTCGGTGCAATACTTCATGCTTTCACTAGGTGGGTCCCCACAACAGTACACTGCATGAGCATTTTGGTGAATAGCCTGAACATATAAAGTAAATATATCTCTATTACCACTTTCTTTGGCAGAAGTTTACTGCACTAAACGTTTCAATGTACAATTTAGTGATTTGAAAAAAATATTAGAGTGTTGGGAAGTCGTCATAAAGGGACTGGGCTGGGATGTTCCTAGGCCTTTCTAACTTCAAATGTAAGTTAAAACAAATGTGCTCTTCTTGTAGCCAGGCATGTATAGTTTGATCAAGTTTTGCAATTATTTTACCTTTCAAAGGGTGATGCTGGTCCTGATTTTGGCTGAGATATAATTAGTTTTCTTTCAAAGCTGTTTTATTAACAACATTACATATATTGTTCCTTTCCAAAATCAAAAGTTAAGTCATCTTTACTGCTTGGCAACTTTCCATAGTTGTTGGAAATCTGACCCCCTAAACCTGACCAAGGCAAAACACAAACACAAAACTTGAACTCTCACTATTCTGTAATGCACTATAGAGAAGACTGGAGAAAAAGAAAGTCAGAGATAAGCAATACTTGTAGTGTCCTATTTGAAAGCCAGTCTAATCCAATGGTGGGTAGCATAAAAGCTAGACACACATCACTCTTGAGCCCTTGGTAATGCACTCACCCTCTGGGTCTCTATATAATTCTTGCCTGGTGTAACATCCATCAAGTCAAGCTGGGAGAAGACTGTCAGGAACAGACCAGCTCCTTACCCTGCAAATTTAATAGTTAGAACGTCTCTAAAAGTCACAGTGCTCTGAATGAGGAGGCATGTAGTTTCTTTTCTGTCTCAGGTTATGTCTGCTTGCTGCAAAGAAAGAGAAGCAATTAACCTGCAGAGAGCTCTATATTGTCATGTCCAAGCTGTTTCTGACTTTCAGATTTGTATACGTAAATCTAGCTCTCTTTAGAGTGTAGTCTGTAGCACTGATTTCCCTTTAGAATGGATAACTCTTACCTTTGTGGGGGGGTTATATAAAGATATCTTGTCAATGCCTACTTTGTATCTTGGCTCCTACAAAAAGAAAATCAAAACAGACAGTTTCAATTATTGTGAGGTTTGGTTTTATTGTTTCAACTTCTTTTATTCCTCCTCTTATCCAGGCACATTAAGTGAATCTATTTCTTCTGCTTTTTTTGACATGATAAGATGTTTCATGTGAAAGTCTAGCAAGAACTGCAAATTTTGATTGAACTAAAGGTTTTGTTTCATGTGATTTGTGTTTAGAGGGCAAAGAAAGACTCAGAAAATCTTGCATTATATATTATAACAATAAGCTAAGAACTAAAATGATTATTTTCTTGCTCAGTAACCAATCTATATTAAATAAAACTCAAAGGCATTGAATATATTTAAGCTCAGAAAATCTGTCTGTCAAATAATTAATGCAAGACAAGAGAAAGACTGTCACAGTACACAAATGACTTGATGTCAGAGGTCTGGCTCATAATTCATCCCAAAGAGTGACTATAACATGTGATTTCCTGGTTTTAGCAAGTAGTTAGAATTTTCTGTGTTTTACCTAAACCCATTTTAACAGTCTCCTTGTCTTCATTTTAATAGCAAGAATCCCAACCTGGAAAAAAAAGTACCTTCTATATTTAGTTTATTGTTTTGGTTATAAGCTCCAATAATTATCTCTTCATTATCAAGCTAGTATCAGTTGTAATCTCCATTCTTCACCTCTAGGCCAAATCTATATTGAGGCTGAGTGCATACACTCTAGGAATCCAGGACAATAAAGAACAGTGAGAAATTTCAATAAAACCTTGATTCAAATTTGGAAAGTTCTTGTGTGTCTGAGCCTGGAGACATAATCTGAGCAGGAGATCTCATGCTCTTCTGGATTAGAGTAATTCTTCTGTGTCCCTGGGCAATGATACGAAGTGTGGTGGGATTGTTTGTCATTTTTACTTCTAGAGTTACAAACCATAAAGCCAGATATACTGTATGAGGTTGGTCTGCTCACACTTGTCTGGCACCATTATTTTCTCTGGGAATAGGGCAAAAGCAAACAGCAACTTGCCTATTTGCAAGGCGTGATCCTCTGAGAACATATAATTTGGCACCATGTACAAATGAAGTTCAAACATCCTGAAGCTATGAGTTGTTGACATCTCTCAGAATAGGCATATGAACGACGTAAAGCAGTTTTGGCGCTGCATTGTCTCAACATTACCTTCCAAAACTATAGTGGTTCCCAAGTCACTAGCTCACACTGGCTGGGTAAATATGCTCCCAGAAAAGAGCGTTAGCTGCTTAAGCTTTTGCATCAGCCCCTGTGTCTGCAGGCAGAGGGTAACAGCACTTACCTGGCTCATCGGGAGCCTGGGAAATGCAAAGCACACTTAAACCTTTGCATGCAAGAAGAATGATGATGTATTGCTGCCCCACAGTGGCTGTGCTTACAACCGGTGTAATCCTCACAGTGAAAGGAATGGGGAACATTTTAAAATCACGGCAATTTCTCTGGCAGATTAACTGAGAAAAATGGGCATTGCATTTAGACTGATTCCTTGTTTACTGCTAGAATTTGAATGCAGTTAAGCATAGGTGGTGATACCAAACCTAGATTGATTTAGAATCATGGAATCATAGAATGGCAGGGGTTGGAAGGAACCTTTAGAGGTCATCGGGGCCAAGCCTCTGCAGAAGCAGGTCAATCTCGACCAGGTCGCATAGGAACATGTCCGAGTGGGCCTTGAAGACCTCCAAGGAAGGAGACTCCACACACTCCCTGGGCAGCCTGTGCCAGGGCTCCCTCACCTCAACAGTAAAACAGTTTTTTCTTATATTTAGGTGGAACTTTTTNACCAGGGCAGAGTAGAGGGGGAGCAGAACCTCCCTCGACCTGCTGCCCACACTCTTCTTGATGCATCCCAGGATGCCATTGGCCTTCTTGGCCACGAGGGCACATTGCTGGCTCATGTTCAGTTTGTTATCAACCAGGACTCCCAGGTCTCTCTCTGCAGATCATGATTACTAGTGATGGACATATCTCTCCTTTATAGGAGGTAGTGTAGAATTGCCAAGTGTTGCTACTGTACTGAAATCAGAGAGAGTTAAATACACCATATAAATATTCCAAGGCCTCTTGAGGCCAGCAAAGCAAACCTTGGCTAAAACACATAAAATGTGAGAGTTGTTAATAAAGAGGATTAAAGTGGTAAGCATCCTTTGGGCTATAGCAGGATTTGACAGATGCCTGGAAATGCAACGTTCAACAGGATTCCAAGGCAAAGCTTGACTATAGCTTGGACGCTGCACAGAGGGAAAAGGGAAAGCAGTCCAGGATCACGTTACTCATCTGATGGCAAAGAGCTCTGTTTTTAGTGCTGCCCCCAGGGCTTTACCTGATCTATGCAAATATGTCTGCCCTTCCCACCCTGCAATCATTCATTCATAAACAACTCTAAATACTTTTCTGACTGTTCTGCCAGTTTCAGGTTTTCTTGCTTATTTAGTGCCTGGTCTCCTGCCAAAACAACAAACTGAGCTCGTGTGGGTTGTGGCTGGGGGCAGAGGCAGGCAACAGTGGCCTGCTCATTTCCTTTGTTTTTTATGTTTCTCTTTGGCCTTTCCTTGGGTAAAATCCAAGGGATGGATCATTGCTGGTTCCATCATGATGCAAAAGAAACAGACATCACTTTTCAAACAATGACAGCTTTATGAAGCTTAACAGTCTCAGCCAAAGTTTTGATGCTATCATCAGACATGCCTTTCTTCCCAGCCCCTGCAGGTGACTGCAGCTGGCAGCAGATCTTTTGACAGTCACATTCTGTATGTTATCTCTGTTGGACCAAGCCTTTAAATAATTGGACAGGAAGATCTGGAAATAGATATGCTGTTTCAAGGCATAAATAATATTGTGCTGAGTGCTGCAGAAAGCCTTTATTTAATTTAGTTTGATATGGTTCAAATGTGGTCATCTGCTTTGGCTTCCAACCAGGATTTCTGCATATGTATTGCTCATCTTAGACCATCATTCTTCTTAGACCACCAAATGCCATAAACAAACCACTTCTCACTATGCCTCCGTTCCTCACCTCTTCAATGGAAGTAAGAAAATGTTCTTGACTTACAGGAAAGAGAGATAAAGAGTGATGGAAAGTAAAATTGTGTAATTTTCTAGAAATAGGAATCCATATAAATAGCTGAAACACAGGACTGAAATGGCAAGTGTAGTTGCTATTTACAGCAGGGAAATGTAGTGAGCATTGCTGGTACGCTGCCACCAAATCATATCAGATAACAGTGAATTGAAGCCCTGTGAAGAAAGCCAGATCATGCAAAGTAAAAACAATTTAATCTGTCAGAATTAAAATGGAACTTAAATTTTGGGTACTATATCTTGACAAAATGTCCACGATGGTGACTTAGATTAGATATAAGCAAGAGTTTTTTTACAGCGAAGATAGTGAAATACTAGAAACATTCAAGATCAGGTTGGACAGTACTTTGATCAACCTGATCTAGGTGAAGATGTCCCTGTTTATTGAGGGGAGGTCCGACTAGATGACTTTTGAGATCCCTTCCAACCGCATTTATTCTATGATTCTGTGGTTTAAAGAAGTTTAATTCTTTAATTTGCTTTTTGCCACTTGTAATGGTTACTTGGAGCTTCATTTTAGGTCACAAAGTATTTTTGATAGTGATTAACTTCACATTTTAATCTGCAGGTATTAGCCTCAGGCTATTTCTTTGCTTCCAACACACCAAAAGTATTTAGCTAAACAAACAAAAAAAAGAACATTGACAAAGTACACACGAATTCCTGTTTGCCTTTTTTTATTCCCCCACCCTTTTCCACAAAGGGGCAATTTCAGCTACCTGGCCTTTTCTGGAATGGAATCTAGGAGATTATTTCATTTTAGTTTTGTAAAGAGGAACAGCACAATGCCAGCAGTGGCAGCATCCTGCCAGCTACTGCTGCCACCCATGTATCTGCAATAGCAGTCTGAGGACTAACAGTCCCTTAACAGCGATGGATCAGGGACAACAAGGAAGCATTAGATGGTTTGACCTACAGCATTTTAGGTTATTT
Source organism: Urocolius indicus (assembly GCA_013401255.1). Taxonomy (NCBI): domain Eukaryota; kingdom Metazoa; phylum Chordata; class Aves; order Coliiformes; family Coliidae; genus Urocolius; species Urocolius indicus. Next base: position 19,650 of record WBNH01003908.1, read on the forward strand.
ACTTGCTTCCCAGAAGTCTGGGAGGCTCTGGATTCCTCAGTGTCTGGTTGAGCCAAGGAGATAGATTAACTGATTGCTGTTTTGTCTTGGGTGAGGCCTGGGCAGAGATCTGTTTTATTTTGTGTATTGCACAAAAGATTGCTTTAAATCTGTGTAGGGATGAGTGGTTGGAAATGAAAAGGTGAGCTGTGGAATATTTTTTTCCTCTACACAGCAGTCTTCACTAGCCAAGATTGATGTCAAAAGCACACAGAGACATTTGCTTTGAGTAATGGTAATCCTCATTGCTCTATCATGCAAAGTTTGAGCCAAAAAGGTTCACTCCAATATGGTGTTAAGGGCCTGATTTTAAAATTATTTAGCTGTCTGTCCCTAGCTGTAGCAGGTTGCTCTTGGAGCACTGTAATATGCTGAACACTTCTGAAAGTCAGGATCCAAAAGTCTAGTGCTGTAGCAGCTGGAATACAATTACCATGCTTTTGTGTACACAGTGAGCTCCGCTGACTTTGATGGGTTTCTCCATAGACAAAAGTGTTCACCTGGAATTAAATGCTTATCTATTTGCAGGTAAAAGATCAGTAGTGTCCTACATTCTGTCCAGAAGAGTGCCTGAAAAAACACCAGGAAAGGTCAGTGATATTTGTGTAAAACCCACAAAGTATGCTTTTTCAGATCATCCCTCTATAATGCAATGTTCTTGTAACACAGTTCTTACTCTCTTCTGCATTTGAAAGCAGAAAAATTATGTGCTTTCTGTAGTGTTTCCCTTCCTGCCAAAGCTGACTCTGAACAGAAGGAAAAGACAGCTTTTCTTTTCCAGCTATAGCATTTAAATTCACTTTTGTCTGATTTTGTTAGGCTCTCAGAGAATGTTTCATAGTTTTGTAGTATTTTACTGCTTCAGTGTACCTATGTTAAACTCTTTATCATTCCACAGCCCTTTGAAATAGGGAAGACTTGTAAATCCTGGGTTCCAAATGAGAAAACAGTAGCACAGAACTTAACACTTGTAAGATTCCTCTTGGGCAAAATTCCCATATGAGAGGAGTCTGTTGCCTTCTTTGTCCTTGCCTCAGACCACTAATGTCAGTGATGGTGAATGGGATTTGGTCCATGCTGGAGACAGTGGACAAGTAGGACAAGTATCAGGTAGATATAACCTGATATTCTGTGGCTCACACTGCAATAAAAGCTGTGAGCACACAGTGCTCTAGAAAGGCAAGTCTTATATGATTTGGCAGTGGATATCCTCTAACTGTTCATAAGAAAACTACCAGTGGATATCTCCATTATTTCGCTCATGAGGTTTCCTCCAGACTGGGAGATAGAAAATGTGGTACAATAGCAGATAAATCATCCAGTTGGCGGTATCAAGGAAGGCATATGTATGTATGTCTTGACATGTCTTTGTTTTCTTATGCAAACAAATAATGAAAAAAATTGCTAACTATATTATTAATGATTAACTTAACAATGATGGCCTTCGGACTGCCATTAGGAGGCACTTAAGCTAATACAGAGGTTTCAGAACTCTTATTCAGTTCCTTGTGCACGTCTGTCTGTACTGATCAAATTCTTGAGGTTTTCCTCACAGCTCTTAAGAGGTAAAAACTTTACTCTTGAACAGCATATGTATATGCATTGTATGGACATACTGCCATACTGCTCTGTACTGGTCCAGAATATCCATACTGCTAAAAGAAACTTGAGTATCTCAGGTTTCCAGGTTTATATGTAGATTTTCTTCTGATGGAAGACAATGAAAACCAAACTCATAAAGGATGTAGACCCATCATGAACTGCAGATGAACACATTTTAATCTCCAAGACAATAAGAACAGACAAGTGTTGCTGAGTTAGGCTTCTGTTCTAGATTTAATCAGAGACAGTTTCAAACTCTTTTTAGTTTTCCTGTCAAGTTTCTAACTAACTTGCATCTCACTAACACACTACATGAGCCATATAACATTACGTATAACATTACAGGATCTCATCAGTGTAAGTTGAAAAGTAAGCTTGAAAAATAGCAGTGTAGTGGTGACCCTACATTCACAACCCTCTCATTACTTCTCTGCTTGCCAAGGAGAATTGGACTAAAACTTGCTATAGAAGGGTTACTTTTCATCCCAGGAACTTGTGCTGCCTATGACTCAGACCTTGAAGCTCAGTGGTAGATCTCCCTCATGACTTCCCGGAGTCCCACAAGTGGTGTGCAATGAGTACTCCAGGAGTTTTCCATTTGTCTACTAAGTAGTAGATTCATGATGCTGAAAGGGTGTTTTATTCATATGTCAGATACACAGAATCTAGAATCTGTTTAGGGATAAAACAATACTTCAGAACTCAAGATTTTCAACAATGGAGAAAATTACAAAAATATACAAAGTGGGTCACTACGCTCATGTTTGTCAATAAAGCCCTTTCATAGCTACTCCGGCATCTTATCCAGTAAGAGGCTGACAGACTGGTTAGTGTCTATATCACATTTGATCCACCTAGAAAACCTGGAAGGTACATCTTTCATATTCCAGTGATAAAGAGATTACTCAAAGTCTTCTGGAACAGCTGCTCCAGCCTAAAGCAAACTGCCTTGTCACAAACTCCTGGTAATACTTTCCTCTCTTATCTCTATGATGGGATACTCAGACTCATGTTAAAGAAGGAGATCATTTCTCTCTAAAGTGACTAATTAATTTTCCCGTTGTACATTTTGATTAGAATTTGTTCCAGGCTTCAATTTTTAATAGTTCTGGGGTTAGTTTTTTTCCCTTTACAGGTCCCTTCAGAGAGGGTGCTAAATTTTGCAAATCACAACGTATAAATCTGTAATGTGCAATTCATAAATAATAAATAACTATTATCATTCCATTTGAAAATGGAGCTGAAATTAGCTCATTTTGAGCAATTTAAATGCAATACTTGAAGATAAATGGATGACAAAACTGGGAATTGGAGTTTCTACAAAAGCAGTTTCAGGAACTCTCAATTTCAAGGATGTTTTTCCTCCTAAGCCCCTCACATCTCTGCTTAGCAAAAAGATGCAAGAGTTTAGCCGCTGGACATATTGAATATAGCACTCAGGAGTTCTTTGGTTTTGTGTGCAGGGTTCTGTATAGGAGCATACAGTCCTCATACCTTTATACCTCTGATGGAACCTTTTTCAAGTGTTTTTACCTCTGTAACACTTTGAACTTGGTACAGAACAAATGTGGTCTCAGATGGTGTGATGACCTATAATACAGTCCTCCTTGCATTAGAAGTGCCTTTATCTGACACAATAGGACAAAGTTCAGACAGTTTATTGAAGGCTGAACTGGACCATTCTAATATGATTTTCTTTATCTTATTAAAAGTCCACCAGTGAGTCAGGTGAATCCAGGCTACTTCTTGGTCTCTGGTTCCTTGGCTCAGTCTTTGTCTGCAGGCTGCATGAGTCAGTTTGCTATTCTCTGGCTACCATTCTCTAATTTTTTTACTATTTTTTCTCTGGTTATTTTTCTCAGTGACTATATGTTAGGAATATTTTGATTCACAAAACTCTGACTTGCCTTAATCTGTCTCAAAATAACACCTTCATTTCTCATATTGTTCTGTCTCTGATTGTGGCCACAAAAATTGTGATTGCTGTGTATACTTTGCCTGACCATTTCAAGTTCCCTGTCACCTCGTTTCATATGCATAAAATCAGATTAAATTTGTTTGCTGCTTCCCCATTTACCATTTCTACATCCTCAAAATTATGATTATATATTGAATAGCAATTGAATCTTCACAGGAATAGTCACAGTTGTGGTAGGCACCAGTAGCCTGAAAACTGGGTTGTAAATTTGGCTCACAACATTTATTTCATCACTCTGATCTCAGAAGGGTTAGAATCACAGATTGATACCATTATGGACAATTCATGCAGACTTCAATGAGGCTGGTGGGTTCATGTCAAATGCCAACCTGGGACTGCTACAACATGAAAATAATTTTCATATGTTTAGCTCCAGTTGTATTTCTCATGATGTGTGTCTAGTGTCTCATTTTCCTTAAAGATCTGTCTTTGGTTAATTTACTTTCCAGTTGACCTTATAAGATTACAATATGCGTCTGAAAATCAATTAAAAAAGAACTGAAATACACTTCGATTATATATTAACATGTGTCCTTGTGAAGAAAAGCTGTGATCTGGGTATGCAGAGGCTAATAATTTACTAACTTGTGCAGGCATAATATTTGTTCTATTTATTTTCTTTGCAGAGAGTATGCAAGCACTTTGGAGAGACATTAAAAAAAAATCTGCAGAATACTCATACCAAGTTTAAATAGACACACTTTAAAATATTGAGCAATGATTATCAGTGTTTATTACCAAAGATTCCAAAGCTCTTCTGTCTAACAAAAGAGTAAATGTAGATTTTTATAGGTTAATGGTAATGCATGAAATACAGGTTTACTTTGGCTCATTGTAAGGCTACATAAGAAGCTGAAGATCTAATGTGATAAAGGCACATGAAAAGACTGGTTTGTGGTTTTGTGTTGCAAAGTTTAGCATTTGATTTCAGGAAGTTTCTGAGGGCTACATGACGTGTTCAGCATCTACACAACCATGTTTGCAAATCACTGTAAAACTGAAGCCTCACTGTGACATTTGACTTGGAGGAGGTCTTGGTGACTTGTGGTGTTTTGGGGGGATAGAGAGGAAAAATCATTCCCATGTCGACACTAGCAAGCATAAGGCATGTAGCCTGGCACTCTCATGCCCCGTAGCAGCTGAGAACTGATTTGGCATCCACCCTTGTTTGCCTTCTTTAACTTGTGTACTTTTTTCTTATTCACTGATTGTACTCCTTTCCCTCCAACTAGAATTGCCTTGTGTCCTCAAAGTACTTCACTTTCACAATTTCATACTGCAGGACTATTTCTTCCCTGAAATACAATGAGCTATTATGGGGAAAAAAAAAACAAACCCACACAAAAAAAAAAAAAACAAACAAAACAAAACAAAAAAAACCCCACCACCTTTCTATAATCTTTACCAGGCTAATTGACATCTGGTTGAGAAGACATTTGGAGTTGCTACACTCACGATGGTGATGGTAGGACCTCTGAAAGAGTCTCATAATGTTCAGGACTAGGGTAAAATTAGTTACTTTTATCTTTTCCCAGTGAATTTTGAGAGAATTCATCTTTCCTTCTGAGTAAGCACTTATATTCTGAGAAAGCTCCAGAGGACTTGGAGCACTTGAATAGTTTAGCTTCTGTCTATATTATTCTAAGGGAATAATGGTCTTTCACTCAAATGAGCCATTTCTTTAATTCCAGTTTTCAACTCTAACTGAGTTTCATATATGAGCTAATCTGTGGTGCTTTCAGTGTAGGCTTTCTAGCTTGAGAGCACTAAGACTTTAGGCTTAAATTTTTTTTGTCTGGGTAAGAGGTAAGATGGTGGCTATATTTAAACAATATAATGGCAGGGCAAGGTCAGCTGTGGTATCCAGCTGGGAATCTGACACTAATCTTTTGGTAGTCACACCTTGTTGGGCCCAATTATGGAATCGCAGAACCTTAAGGGTTGGAAGGGACCTCGAAAGGTCATCCAATCCAACCTCCCTGCCAGAGCAGGACCAGCTAGAGTAGGTCACACAGGAACTCATCCAGGTGGGCTTTGAATGTCTCCAGAGAAGGAGACTCCACAACCCATCTGGGCAGCCTGTGCCAGTGCTCCCTCACAGTGAAGAAATTATTCCTTATGCTTCTTTGGAACATCTTATGTTCCATCTAGTACCCATTGCCCCTTGTCATATCATTGGACACCACTGAGAACTCCATCCTCCTGACACCTGCCCTTTACATATTTGTAAACATTAATGAGGTCCCTCCTCAGTCTCTTCCAAGCTAAAAAGCCCCTAATTCTGTATTTAGTATTTTTATTCTGTGTGGGACCATATTCCAACAACCTGATATTACTGATTTCATATTTTATATAAGCCCTTTCATTAATATATTGCAGGATTGGGTTTTTTTTCCCTAGTTTATCATTGAAAATAGATTCCAGAACTTGCTTGCTCTTACATATCAGAAACTTCCTCTAACTCCTGTATTAAATATATACATGAATTTTGGGGTTGTTTTTTTTTTTTTATAGTTGTTCTTGTGTTGCCTTTAGATTTCAGCTTAATTGGTTTGAGTTGGAGCTGAGAACGCTTTCATTCAGGCTGACTCTTTTTGAAAGAGCTTATAAATCTGTAATTCCAGCACTCTCCTGTTTTATTCAAGGTGAGATAATATTTGGTTAATATAGATTTGGTTTATATTTATTTTATATATATTAATATTTGTCCTGGTAAAACCAAAATTTCCATTATGATAAGATTGCAGGATTAGCCCCAACTTTAGTAAGTAATGACCTGCTTCCAGTCAAAAGTATCAATACTTTTTCCTTGATAGAAAAGTTACCCTGGGGCAAATTTTGTAGGGAATACTTGAAACCAATTTGAGATACATATGCAACATATGCACCCATGCTTATGTCTCAATATTATCAATTATGTGTCTTTACTGTGGTATTGCCTTTAATATTAAATTAGATCTATTTATGGTGACTTTTACATATGGATGGTTCTCATATATTCTTAATTAGTTATACATTATTTAATTAGTCTAGTAATATATACTAATCAAAATATAGATGTGTTATAGCTTTGATTTAGAATTCCTAGGCAAAACATTATTGCCATTACAATCCCTTACATAGTAAATATCAGTCTAGATATTCATAATTCTAATAATTCTGAATAACTGATGTTAATTATCAGTGCAGATAATAGAATAATGCTTGGAAGAGCTTACCATATGAAACTTCATGATCAGCATCATGCCATCAGGAGTAGTGTTGATGGGAAGGAAGAAATTTGATAGGAGAATAACTGTTCTTTCCCTCCTTTCATCTATACTGTTCTGATCCCGTAATTGCTTACCAGGACACATTAGAGTGAAGCATGAGATTTGTGGGACCCCTCACCTCATGATCACCTCCCAGTGGAAATGGGTTTTGTGTGGACCACAATAATGCTGCGAATGTATTTCACTCAGCTTAGAGTGAAATTTCACACCCACATTTTTATGTATGCCAGAAAATAAAATAAAAAAAATTATATTTAAGAAGACCATAAGTTCCAAGTTGTAAATTTCCTGTCACCTGGGAAGCTTGCAGAGATTCTGATGCAGAAGTTGTTTGCATCTCACCTGACACACGGCTTCAGCCTTCTTGTTTCAATCTTCTTTCTGCTATTCATTCTCATCCAATATATAGGTTCTTGGCTGATTTTATTCTTCCCTCATACAGCAGCACTACATTTTCACACTAGAAGCTCTGCTTTGTCACAGGATTTTAGTAGTTTATGACATGAAACATTGACAAATCAAGCTGTTTGGTGAATAGGAACGGGTGCTGGAAGAAGAGGAGACGTCCCTTTGCTTGACCTCAGTCCGATCATGCCACCACATGCAAGTGTCCTGGATTAGTGCCATTTAACTTTCCACCAGTCCTCCTGCTAAATAAATATCTGATGCTCTTGATCTCTAAATTATGACTCAAGCACATGCCTGCTTCTTGTGTTTGCTGATAGTCCATAGGTGGGGACCTCTCAGGGCTGGCATCAGGATGTTTTTAAGACTTTATTATTACTCTTTACATGCTGTTTTGCAAGAATTTTACCAAGACAATGCCTTTCTTTCAGTCTGGTTGGCAGCTGTTTGTCACACATTCCAACTGGAAGAGCTTTCTGCAGTTTTTCTTGGATAGTTTTCTCCTCAGCACTTGAACCTGTCACTCACGCTTGCAAGTGTGACTTCCTTGGTCTCTAGCAGTGGATATGACCTTGACATCAGTTCTTTCCAAGCAGACCTTTGTATCCCATCCTTTTGTGATTCCTGCAGGCAATTGCACTCTATCAATACTCCCTGTTGTCTTCCTGGCATTTTGTGTGAGCTTCTGAACATGTTGTTTTTCACTAAAAATGAAGTATTCCTGCTGGTTGCTTCTGTTTGTTTGACTCTATAATCTGTTTGCCAAGTAAGGAGTAAACAGCGTGAACGGGTAAGTCAATTTCACTTGAAATCAGAGAAATTCAAGAATATTGTTCTCTGTGCTCTCCCTGTAGCACTGAATACCCAGAGATGTGGGGAGATTGACTGCTTTCTATTGAAAATTATACATTCAGTAGGAAATACTCTGATTGCATGACCAGTACACCCCTGAAGGTTCATGTTAACTGTACCTTTCATAAAATCATAGAATCACAGAATGGTGGGGGTTGGAAGGACTTTTAGAGATCATCTAGTCCAACCCACCTGCTAAAGCAGGTTCACCTAGGTCGGGTCACACAGGAATGTATCCAGGCAAGTTTTGAAGACCTCTAGAGAAGGAGACTCCACACTCTCCCTGGGTAGCCTGTGCCAGGGCTCCCTCACACTCACAGTGAAATAGCTTTTCCTTATGTTTAAATGGAACTTTTTGTGTTCCAGCTTCATCTCATTACCTCTTGTCCTGTTGTTAGATATCGTTGAAAAAAAGGGATGCCCCAACCTCCTGACACCCACCTTTTAGATATTTGTAAATATTAATGAAATCTCTCCTCTTATCTAGACTAAACAGCCCCAGTTCCCACAGCCTTTCCTCATAAGGAAGATGTTCCAGTCCTCTGATCACCTTGGTGGCCCTGCACTGGACTCTCTCCAGCAGTTTCCTGATCCTCTTAAGCTGGGGAGCCCAGAACAGACACAGGAATTCAGATGACGCCTCACCAGGGCAGAGGAGAGGGGGAGCAGAACCTCTCTTGATGTGCTGGCTACACTCTTCTAGATGCATCCCAGGATGCCATTGGCCGCCTTGGCCACGAGGACACATTGCTTGCTGATGTTTAGTGTGTTATCAACCAGCGGTCCCAGGTCTCTCTGCAGAGCTGCTCACTAACAGGTCAATCCCCAGCCTGTTCTGGTGCATGAGGTTGTTCCTCCCCAGGTCCTTTCATATGTTATTCTGCCTTTCATATGTTATTTCCTGCCTTACGTAGGAACATTATAACTATAACCTCTTCTTCAGTGACAAAAAAAAAAAAATCAATCATTGAATTATTTTTGTTTCATCCTCTGTTTTCAAAATCTAGAATTTCTGCTTGAGCCATTCTTTTTCTTTAACTTGCTTTTTATCTTACACCTATCTACTGAGCTCACACACACCTCTAATGTTAGCTTTTCTTTTCTCATTTAAGATTCTGAAGTCCAAGTACTTTGCATAATGTCATAATTAAAATTTTAATTGAGAAAAAAATAATAATCTCAATTAAGCTACACTGAATCACACAAACTAGCATCTGTTGGGAGCGTTTTGGATCCAGGTCGGGGAGCAACTTTATGTTCTAGGGTCATCTCCAGACATTTGTTGTTTCTAAAACTCTACTGATAAGATTCAGACCATTAGCCTACGGAAAAGAAAAAAAAAAAAAAAGATACAGTTACTTTGAGATATTTCAAAACAAAAAGTTCTTTCTGACATGAAATTACATTACCATAAATCTTCCCTTACTGTCATTTTCACCATTTTCTAACACCGTTGGAGAGGTTTAAAGCTATTCTCCTGGCTTTAGAATGTGTTGAAAATGAAATGTGTTCAATCTGCAATTGCTATGTTATAAATATGTCCTTCTGAAATTCCCTTGTCTCTGTGCTAACATGCAATCTGCAGCCTTTAACTGGACTTACCCATTGCCATTCATGTGTCAGAATGATTTGCTGGTAATGATGACCCTTCATCATTACACGCCTCAGCGCTAGGTGAAGATCGTTCCTCCTTGTATCACTAATTTTCTGATGAAAACAGTAGCAGTATAGTGGGACATGGTCTTTGTCTCTTCTCATGGGAATGGTCTTCTGACAGGCCTTGAAAAGTCTGCAGAGGAGTTTTGTTTGCAGAGAGCCCAGGCATGCAGGGAAGCTGGGATCTAACATTTCCATCCTCTTGGCACAGGTCCATGATTAAGGCCTCAGATGGCTTTCTTGCCCTGGGGCCGACTGGTACAGCATGGGCTGTAGTAAAACTCTTACCTCTCAGACACAGCAGCCATGTCCAAGCTTCCTGCTGTGAAGGAGCCTTGACTGATGTTAATTCCTGGACCATACCTTATCATTATCTTGGAGAGCTGTAGGTATCCTGAACAAAAAGTCTGCAGAGACTGTCAACAATATGGACAGTCACAGGATAGTGCTCAGGCCAATCGCAAGATGGTGCTCAGGCCCATGCCCAGATGTCGTTTGGTTTGGTAGCAGAGACGAAAGTACTGTTTCTGAGCAACCTTTCCAACATGTCACCTTTTGTTCTGAGGAGATGGCATCTTGAATCTGTATCAGTGCACCCTTCACACCTTCTGTGCTCTTTAGGCATGGAGAAGCATAAAACCAATTTCTGTAGCACCTCAGTCGAACAGGCTAGCTAGCTGGGGCTTAAATAATGTGTTGGCATTGTTGCAAACAAGACTAATTTGGAAAGACTGCACTTTTAGAACAAGAGAAAAACAATTTCTTTATGAAAACTAGAAGTTGCCATTCTTCTCTTATGCTTTTCTGATGTTTGGATCTTGTTGCAAGAGTGCTGTAGTGTCAATAGGCCCTGCCAAGCTGTATAGGGAAGCGAAGTATTCTGATCCTCTGGAAGTCATTGTACAGATGAGGTTCTGCAGTTTCTTCCTTATTTTTATTCACTCTTCTGTCTCATCCTTCAATGACCACGTCCTCATTGGTTCTTCACACATACTGTAATTTCTGGTTCTCTGCTGTTATTAGTTAATACCATGTAAGAAAACATGTTTCAATCGTTTTATGCAGGACATACACTAGGTAAGTGCAATTTTGCTTTCTCTAAACAGAGACTGGACACAGGCCAAGTGGAAAACCACTGCTATGGATGTAGTCTGGGACACCTTGTCACCAATACTTTGTAGCATAATAAATTTGAAGCTAAGCATGGAACAATTATTTTCTTTGAGATCTTACAGACCATTCTGAAATTGACTGCTTACAATTGTTTTTGGAAACCTCATCTCTTTTTCATACCTGCACGTCCAAGCAGTAACTTGGCTGATGTTTTGGGACACTCTCACCCACTTTGCTCCCGAAAGAAAGTGTTGTTACTGCCTCCTGCACTGTCTGAAGCCCAACACACTCTATGCCAAGTAATAAATTCTGAGATTATTGCACAGAGGAGGCTCACAGAAAGTTTCTTCAGCTCTCTGAATTCTTCCCAGTTCACTGGGAAGAACATGGAAGCATTTTCAGATTTTTACTGCTGAAAACACTTCTTGTTCTTGTGCCCACACATATCTGTTAGAATTATGCCTCTGCCTCCTTTAAATGCTCTTTTAGCTGATATACCACAAGGAAAAAAAGGGAAAAGCAGAAGCCTCTTGAAGCTAGTTTCTAATTCTGTGTTGTAGAACTGACAAAAATTAGGGAAAATGGGTATCTTTCCACTGGTTTTGCATATAATGTGCTATATTAAATTTTGATTATCTATCTTGTAGGCCTATATAGACAAATCAAAAGCACTAAGTATTGTGTCTGGCCAGCAGCCAGAAAGTCGGATTCACAATCAGTAGAAAACATAAAAGAAATTTTCCTATATCGGTAAGGACGAAATCAGATGCTTTCCAGGGTTCTGACCACTTCTTCTGTGACTTTTCAGTACTAGGAAAACTTGAGTTTTCCAGTTAATGAACATTTTGTTCACGTATAGAAACCAGTACAAAAAAAAACCCTCCATACTATTTATTTCAGAAGATACTTTGCTCATTGGAAGGCTCTCCTGTCTCTCAAAATCAATAGAGGTTGTGTGAACCTTGAAAAAATGGCTTCCAGGTCTTCTATCAGGTTTTCATGCTTCATTAAAAAAAATGTGTTTTTCGTGTTTGTATCTAATCAGGTTGACACTGAGAGTAGTATTTTTATTTTATGCTCACACTATATTGATGCAAATGAGAATCTGAACATACTTGTCACCATAGTCTGCAGTACAGTGCTGCCACTAACCTGAACCACTCAGTGTAATTCAGGTCACTTCATCACATACTCATCTGATCTACTCTGTTGCATCTGTTCTTGCGGTGTCAGTACTATGGGGTGAAAATAGGGAGCCTCCTGCCAGCCCTTGCATTAGTGCCCATGCCAACCATACTATGGCTTTCTACGTATCAAATCAATCCATTGCATGGGCCTACTCATTTCAAACGAAGACTTACAAAACTTTTTGGTACCCAGGATCAGCTGTCAAGCTTGCAAGATCTGCAACTGACTCATTTTTTAAGAAAGAAAACTCAAGATCTGCCCTGTTGGAGAGACATTAGCAGTAAGATTAAATTAGAGAAAGAGTCTAGATGTTCCTATTAAACTGTTTCTCTTTTACTTCATCTTCGTGGTCCAGATGTAAAGACACCTTGCTGACTCAGTGGTTGAATCAATGCAAGGCCTCTGTAGTGACCAGCACACCAGTAGAAATGGTGGAAGTAAGGAGAGAGCTCGGGCAGAATGGCTTAACCAGAGCTCAACCAGAGCAGGCAGCACCATGTGCTGCTGGGCTGCAGATGATGAGAGTTTATTTCAATAACCACTCGTGCTGCATAACCTCTATTCTTCAGCATAAGCATTTGTCAGCCTTTGCTGCTGTTATATTCCTGGGAACCTTCTGAGGACCAGAAGTTCTCATTAACCTCACCTTACTTCAGCCAGTTAAGTCTTCCTTGGCAGGCTTGCAATTTCTCCTGCAAATTTCCCCATGGAAGACCATTTAAATTGCAGTTTTGTGACAAGCAATATAATTCAGCTGTCTGCAGATATTTCTGCACATGGCTATGTTCTATTTCATTTGAAAACTGCTACCTGCACTGTGCTGAATGTTGACGTGTAGCAGGTGAGAGTATGAGTACAGGCAGACAGATATAGGGGGGATTCCTCGCTGATCTCCACAGAAAAGACTTGTGCAGGCAGTACTGCGTCATGTTAATTACATTGTACCATTGGTTTATGGAGCCCTACACAGGAGGGTCGGATTCTATCCAATAAGTAAGTGGCAAACAGGTGAACACAGAAAGATGGAGAACAAACATGGAAGGATGAGAAGAGGTGGAATGTGAAGTAGAGCAGAAAAGTGAAGGTGGAAGAGGAAGTGCAGAGACCAAAGTGGGCAAAAGTTTGCATAAGAAGGAAACAAATAGAAAATTAGCTATGATGAAGTGTATTAGGTGCTGGGATGCCAGGTAGCGGTAACAGCCTGACAAGTTCTTGAGCAGGACTTTATTAATACTTTATTATAGAAAGACCTAACACAAGGCAAATGAAGAGTGTAGGGATAAAAGCCTATATTTGGAATTACAACCAGAAAGAGATTGGAAGCAGGTGCAGGCTCCTAAAAGTCAAAAGACAGTAGACCTCGGTAGTCCAGACGGAAAAAGCCAAGAGCACAAATGGCAGAGGATGAAGCCAGGCTCTTCTCAGTGATGTCCAATGATAGGACAAGGGGCAACAAGTACAAGTTGGAACATAAGAGGTTCCAAAGAAACACAAGGAAAAACTTCTTCACTGTGAAGGTGATGGAGCACTGGAACAGACTGCCCAGATGGGTTGTTGAATCTCCTTCTCTGGAGACATTCAAAACCTACCTGAACGGGTTTCTGTGTGACCTACTCTAGGTGGTCCTGCTCTGGCAGGGGGGTTGGACTGAATAATCTTTCGAGGTCCCTTCCAGCCCTTAAGATTCTGCGATTCTGTGTGGTTCTGTGATTCTGTGATCCAGATTTTAAATTATATTTCTTTTCAATAATTTATCTTTAAATCCTGGAGACAATTTTAAAAGGTTTGAGAGTCCCAAGTAAGAGTATATGTATACAGATACATAAGAAATAATGTAGTTCATCTGAGAAACTCCAATATTTATCACATTTATGCTGGTGTAACATAGGCATTATTTATAGTGGGAAATTTAGTCCTGAGAAAATAGGGCTTCTGCAGGTTTTAGGGTGCAAAATCCTTACAAATTGCACGTGTGAAAAATCTACATTAAATGCTCATGTTAAGATTAATACATGTAGTCTGAAGAGAAAGAACAATAATTATCTTCATAGTGAGAGTTCTGTTCTGTAATAAAACTTATACGTGCTTGACAATATTACAACAAATTTGAAGGCACAATCAAAAAATGATGGGTTTATTAAAAATTTAAAAACCACCATCGATTTAAATAATTCTCCCTACACACCATTTTTTTGTGATTTGGGAGTGTGGTTTGACTGCCTTTATGTTACAACAATTTATTTTACATTATCTACCATTATTCAGACAAATCACCTACATGAAGAAAAGGGACGAATTTAAGTTTTAAATACTAAATGTAGAAAATAAATTATAATATTATAGGAAACAATTGTGTGTAAGTGAAGGAATGGATTAGATCTATGCTAGGTTTTGTTCCACCTAATTTTTTTTTTTAACTTAATAAAAGAACAGCCAGGAGATTTGCTTACTTAAGATACCTAGTGCTAAAATATTTCTAAAGAAATGCTACCTTTTTCCTCCTTATTTTTTAACTTTCAAGACCGTGCTAGCAATGAAAAGTGTCCAGATAGTTTTCTGATAGACGTGTTTATTAGTGATTTTCTCTCTTCTTCATTTCAGGGATCAGACATTCCCACATCTCTTGGCAGCAGCCTTTTGTTGGCTGAAGAGTTCATATAAATGTTGAAGGAAGGCAGGTGTTACAGATCCTTTCTTTCAAGGGGACTCCCAGGCTGCTCCAGGCAGCATTTGCCATCTGAGGAAATTCTGCTTCCTCTATCTGCCTGCCTATATATCCCCTTCTGATCCAGTGACAATTATGTTAACTGTCTCATTTCTAAGCCTCTTGCCTTCCATGATGCCTTGTAGGAACTTATAAGCCAGTTATAGTTACCATTAAAGAGGAGGGTTCATATTTTTTATTGTTTGGCTTTAGAGAAGCAGCTACAGACTACACCTGCCCTAGCTTTGCATCTCTTAAACCCTGAGACTTCCATAAGGAGGGAAATAAATCTGAATTCTTTAATTTCTTGAAGACAGCATTGCAATCCTGTATATTTACAGATGATAATATTTTTGTGGAAAACACTTCTCCTTTTCCTTATGAATCATTGGTTATAGAATCTTTTAAGATTTGTTATAGGTAGTTCTGGTGTAGATTCTGTGAATGCATACAGGCACAGCTTTGCACACACTGAAAATCTGTGGTTAACTGATGTGATCAGAGGTCTGTGGCTGTAAGGGGCTTGGTCTAATTGTCAGATTTGGTGCAGAGCTTGTCAAGGGAAGACACCACTTCTAAAACAAAACCTCATGTTTTGACCCAGAATGCATGTTTGTTTCTATACGTATGAAAACCACTGCTTTTCTAAGGCAAAGACAACTCTGTCGTCCAAAACTCAGCTTTGAAAGCCCATCTGGCAGCAGAGGTGGTATTGGTGTGGTTTTTTCTCGGCAGCTGCCTGCTCCCACACTCCAGCAATCGGTGCAGCCACAGGTGAGATGGATTCTGAAACCTCATTTTCTGATACTCCCTAATGCCAAAATCGTTTGCCCGCCAGGCGTGATCTGGCTCTTTTCACTTGGCTGAATTTGCATTCGCATGTGAAGGCTTTTTGTAGGGAGTGAGCGGTAAGGAGCGAAAAACATCTGTGCTGAAGAGCGGAGTGGGGCCCTCCTGGGCTCGGCACACAGAGGGAGGGCAGCCCCGAGGTTTCGGCCGGCGGGAGGGAGCCGGGACGGGGCGCCGGGCGGTCTCGGTTCCCAGCGCCGTCCCTCGGCGTACGGGGCCATTGCAGCAGCCGGGCCGAGCCGGGCAAAGGCAGCCGCTGTCCCGGGCGCGGAGAGGATAGCGGGGCGGGAGGGAGGCGGCTGCTTCTCGGGAGGAATAACCCTCCTTTAGCGCAGCACCGAGAGGAGTCCCGAGGGAGGGAGGTGGAGATGCAGTCCGTGAGGAACCTCGCCGCCTTTGTGCGTTTTTTGGCACGGTGAAACCAGCCTTTTCGCCCACCTCTGCGCTCCAGCAACCCCAGCGATGCGGGCGCAACCCCAGCTCCTGTTCTCTCCTCCTCCGCCCAGAAGGGGCCGGCGGGGCGGCCCGGAGACAGCGGCAGCCGGGGCAAGCGGCCGGGCTGCGGCGCGTCCCGCAGGAGCGGAGGGCTGCGAAGCCGCCGCCGAGGACAGCTGTGTCGTGAGGTTTTTGCGCTTCCCGGCGAACCGCTCAGAGCCGTCGGCAGCGCCCGGCCGCCTCCTCCCGCCCCGGCCGGACTCCGCCGGGATTCCCTGGGGCAGCGCTCGCCCGCGGAGCTCCCGGTGAGGCCCCGAGCCGGCTCTGCCGGGAGCCTGGCCCCAGCGCCTTCCCCTTCTTCAGTTTTTGTGACGTTTGGGTGTTTTCCGCGTTGCTTTTTCTTTTCTTCTTCCCCCCCCCCCCCCCCCCCCGTCGAATAGAGCGTGGCGGGGCTGGACGAGGAGAAGGAAAGTTTCTCACCCCGCCAGGATGCTCTCTCTGGATGTTTTTGAAAGGGCGGAAGACTTCGAGAGCGAGCAGCATTTGTAAGGGCATCTTATGCTCTTGAGAAGGTCTCCCTGACACCTCGCTGCTGTGAGTAAAGGCCGGAGCTGGAGAAACTCCTCCTCTTCCCTCTACTTCGCCCATCACCCATCCTCCCTCCCCCACCCCGTTTCCTAAGGCCATTTAAAAAAAAAAAGACAAGAAAAAAGAAAATAAGGAGCCTGGAGTAACTGCGGCCCGTGGGACGGTGGGGAGAGGTAGAAGAGGAGCCTCCCTCTCCAGAACCATCGCCCAGCACCACGCCTGGGTGAAGGGATGGGAAGCACTGCCATGGACAAGAAGAAAGATGCCTCTAGCAGCAGGAAGACCTCCAGCCACAAGAAGCTCATGTTGCGAGTGCACATCCCTGTAAGTGGCTCTTTGCGCTTCCTTCCCTTCGGCAGCTGGCGTGGCTTGGGTGCTGGGGCATGCTTTTTCCTCATATGTAGGCAGGGAGAGAGGTGTTTCCAGCCGCTGAAATCTGGCGCTTGGGGCATGCTGGGCTGAGGCATGCAGCCTATGCAACAGGCAAAGTCCTCCACATCTGGAGCGGGTTGGAGTATGGGGGGCTCCCCTGGTCTCTGCCCCTCCATGTAGTGCTGGGAGCTCTGACTGCAGTGTCCAAGGCACGGAGGAGCAAAGAAAACTCCAGCTGCACCAACAGTTCCTCTGCCCTAGGCTGTGGGTTTGGTTTAGTGTTTCTCGTCCCTAGATCACATAAACTCACAGTACAATTTATTGGAAGGTCTGTTCACCCCTAAATGCTGCTCTCGACATCCCCAGGTTTGGCTGGGAACTGTCCGTGCCTTGTGGCTGAATTGGAGTTTTTCCTGATTCTTCCCTCTCTCAAGATTAATCCTCAACTGAATTACCCAGGGCTGGGAAACCCAGAGCTCGCTCAGATTTGGCCACAAGCGGTCTGTTTATTGCCAAAAGAGCATAGGAGGGACAGTTGTATTGTCGTGATGAAGCAGTCTAGGGAGCCATGCAGTCAGTTCACAGACTGTGTTTTGGTTTGTATAATCACAATGCAGGAAACATGCAAGAAACTATAATACGTAGATACAAAATAACCTTAGACCAAAAGTTTCTGTCTGTTCTCAGTGAGTAGTAAAAAGCTGGATATGTCTGTCTCTAGAGTTGTTTATATGCCTTTCAAAACTTCGATTATTGTTTTTCTTTGCCGTTAGGATGTTCTTGTTATCTGTGTAGCTGTTTAGTTTTGTATTCATAGTCACAATGTGCGTTTGGTTTCAGTGCTTCTAGCAAGAAATGGCAGACTGGAATGTATCTTTTTCTGTGCAATCTGTTTGCTTATTTAGTTGGTTTTTTCAAATCTCATTATACAAAAGTGGGAAACAGCCCTAAGTGTGCTCTGCCAGGCAACCAGGGAGCTAAAAGATATTTCTGGTTCTGAATTTTTCCTTTGTTTTAGAGAAGAATAAGAAGAGCAAATTTACTAGGTGTCTTGAGTGTGTGGAATAACATGGAGGAGAAATACATGGCTCTTCTGCTCTTACGCAGACTTCATTTTTCTCTGGAGAGGAATGCAAGCCCAAGAGCATAAGCCAAACTTCTGAAAGTGTTGAGTGCATTTGTGACTGGAGTTTTTTAGGCAATGATCTGTACTGTGTTACCAGTAGTACTTCACAGTAGGCATGTAAAATAACAAGAAAATAAAATGTACCCCACCAAAGCACCACTCACCCTGTGTACTTTATTCCTTTCCACCCAGCCCGCTGTGTTGTCTCTAGTATCTCTTTCTGTAGCCCCCTCACCTCTGACTTGGTCTAGCCAGGAACTTCTGCACAGCTGAATCTCCACCCCTGCTCCAAGAAACTTGCATTTTCTGCCTGCTAAAGAGCCATAGGTAGTTTGGGAGATGCTGCGGTTGCTGCAGGATTTTACAGGATCCACCTAGTGCTTTTGAAATACCTTCTGACCACATCGGTACTTACAACAATGTTCCTCATTTTATAATTGTGAAGCTGAAGTGGATAAAGTGCTTATGCATTTATTGACAGAGGAAGGCTAATGCTTTTATCCTAGTTGTGTCCCTGAACCCACAGGCAACCTTTCTTCATGAGCGTTGCCTTAGTTCTGTCTTGGATGGACCATCATTTTTCATGTTATTTTCTTGGCTTCTTTGCTATGCAGTTTGTCACCTAGGTAGTTACTCAGATACAAGCCTTCAAATGCTTGATATTGCACTGAAGTTGACATGAGTTTTATTGTTTTGGTAATGAGATAACAGCTTCCATCCTTCTCTCCACCCCCAAAATGTGATCCTTCTGTTCCAGTCTGTGTCATTGTAGTGAACTACATTCCTGAAGTGAACTATTGAATCCAGGATCTTTCAGGTTGTACTCACATTTTCAGTGGTTTTCTGTTGACAGTGTTTAAATGTGACTGTGCTGTATGAAATAACATATTTCTCATTCTCTTCACTTGACAGTGGAATCTGCATTTGAAAAGATCCATTTAGACTGTGTGTTTTTTTTCTTTCATAATGTTTTCTTGGCTGTTGTTTTGAAGCATCATTTCTATTATTTCAGTGGCGCCTGTCAGTGTAGCTGTAGTTGTCAAGGCAGCTTTCACCAGACAGTAATTTTTATTTTGTTCATCCTCTTCTTTGTGTTGCAGTGAGGTCGTGTTTAGTGCTGAGACATGTAATTCTTGCTCATTGAGATTTTCAAATTAGGAGCAAGTTAAGGACTAACAAGGTCTGAGTAGGAGGGGAGAGAAGAGTCAATTCTGAAAGAGAAAGCAGTGGGACAGAAAGGTACTATTGTGATGCAGGCTATCCTAAACCATATTTATTGGTCATGTAGAAATGGTGACTGAAAAAGTTATGATGTTGTGGAAAAAAAAAAAAAGATGAGTGCAAAATAAGCTGCAATTAGGTTAGAGGATTATGGAATAATGTGCATATCAGAAAGTTGTATGCTTTTCTTCCCTCTCCCACATATTTTCATTTTTTGGCCTTGCCTGTGACAGTGGTAAAAAATAGATCAATTTAAGAAAAGCTAGTTTTCTGTCTTGCAACACTCCAGGGCATTTCTCAGGTACATCTTTCTCAAGTAAGAACAAGACATGTTACAGAAAGTTTGGAAACACTCTATTTTTACCTTCTTCTTGTGCTCAGTCTCCTTCAGCACAAGTAAGTGGTGCCCAGCCCTTGATGCTTGGAACAGTGGTAGACCACAAAGTTCCTGCATTTTAGGTTTCCTAGCTGTTCTCAACTCGGCATTTATTAAACAAGACTAAAGTGAGGGCCACTGTATTCTGTTAGCATGGCTGGGAAGTATTTGCTAAATTGTGAACTGATTAAATAACTTTGTGTTTTCTTTGTTAAGGCACAACTGACTAACAAACTAGTAATTTAAATGAATCATAATATAGTTGCAGGAGCCTTTGCCAAGTAGAGGTCATATCAGCCTCCCATCTCTCCCAGCAGCATGTTCTGAAGTCTTGAAATTACAGATGGAAATTTCTGGTCTGAAGATCTTTGAAAGCTGCAACAGATTTGAACAGAAACCTTTGCACTCTAGATGCATCACATCTGTAATATGAAGACATTAGCATTATAAAATTCCATTTTGAGCCATTAGAAGTTAATGCTTGCACATTGCTTTGAACATTTAAAAAACTCCATTCTAAGACAGGACACAATTGTTTGCTGAGTAGGAGCTCAGAGCAGTGACATCAGTATGTTCTTTTGCCATCTTGCAAAATCGATCTGCTCTAATGTTAACATTAGCATTGTAATCCTGTGTTGCAGCAGAAGAAAAAAAAATAGAGGTTCTACTCTTGCCTACTTTGAATTTCATCTGGGATAATTCAGTCAGTGCCAGCAAAGTTATGTTGTATTTATATTAGCAGAACTGAGGGGAGAACCTCTCTCAAGAGCTTCACCATGGCAAGTGCCAAGCACCTGCTGCTCCCAGCAGGTGGAAATTGCTGAACCTTGGCACTTCCTTGGATTTTTCCCAAACACATCACAAGGTGACTTTTTACTGAAAGCAACAAAGATGTTTTCACAATAAGGGCGAAAATAACATCTGCCGATGAATACAAAAACATCTTTCAGTTCATTGAAGTGACCTCTGGTACTTCAGCCCTGACAGCAGCTGATGAACTAGAAAGATCCTCTTGGAGATCATGATCCTTTATTGTCAATGTCACACAAACAAACATCTCTGTACGCTTTTTCCTATTTTCCTTTTTTTCAACCTCTGTGATTTTGAATAGACTCCTCAATGTGCAAATTTATTGCTGTTTCCAGGCCTATTGTTACATCAGGATACCGGGCTGAAGCATCAGATGGCTTAAATATTTCTAACCCAATTGATGACAATGATGGTCTGACAGCTAGTGTTGGCTTGGGCTCTACCCCTCCATCTTGCTTTCCACACTTGCAAAGTCATCAATGTCTGTATGCCTAATAAATCACTCTGAAATTCTTTTGTTCTGTTGCAGTTTTTGCAGGATGCTTCTTGTCTCCTATTAATTGGTGGGTGGACTGATAAGAACAGCACTTTAATCTAGGGATCAGTTTAGGAGGCTGCAGATGAAGAATAAGCTAGTCAATTCTTTCAAAGGAGATGGGGCAAGCAGCTTCAAATGTGATCTCGGAGTGAAAATAATTTTTGTTTTCTTGGGAAAAGGAGATGCAGAGAGAGGGAGACAGAGGAGAAATTTTTCCCTAAAATTAAATCTGCACTGCCCTCCCCTTTGCTTTCCCCTAGGGAAGACTTGGAGTTGTCCTGAGCCTCTGTGTCCTTGAAGTTTAAATTTGGATTCCTCCCGAAAGGGCTGATATATTAAAGATCTGAAATGGCAAGAAGTATTTGCTCAGGAGTGTTGTGATTGTACTTCGAATCTATCTGAAGGAAAAAAAGAAAAGTTTCATTTTTGCAGCCATAGTAGCTGCCACTGACATTAACAAAACTCTTAGTTTTTTGGATTTTAAAGCATAACACAATCTAATCATCGGTTTATTGAAAAGTGTTGTTTCTTTAAAACATCAGTTTATCTGGTAGGAGATTCTGCTCGTAAAATGGTTGTATCCAACCTCCTTTACTTATGCTTGGGAGGACTGTGGGCTCAGAGTAAAGCAAATTTCTTTGGAGGAATATGCCATGAAGGTGGAAGGAACCTCACAGAAATAGAGATATTGAGACTTTTGGCCTCAGGGAAGGTTACTCACACTTCGCTTCTATGGGGAGTCACCAAAACAAAATTAAATGCCATGGTCCTTAGAGGGCTCAGAAGTGAACTGAAAAATAGTGATCTCCACGTGGGAGGTTCCAGTGCCTGTTCATAGACCTGCAAGGTTCAGTTTATGCTCAGTTTCACCTGAGCACCACATTGCATTCAAGGAAGCAGCTCAGATGTGACCGAAAGCAGGATTTGACCCTGAAAATAAGATTGACCAATCATTTTGTTGATGATGTATGAATGATCGTGCAAGTAGATTAGTGTGCCTGCATGCTGGCTTAGCAGGGCTAATCAGCATAGAATGGAACCCAAACTGTGTCAGCATGACTGTTGGTAGAATGAATTATGGACATTCATCTTGAGTGAAGTACCCGTATAGTTCTTAACCCGTTGAAGAAGAGCTGAATTTATATCTAAAGGCATCCATATGTAGAGAATAATGAAAGAGCAGAGTTAGTTACAAGATAAATGAAGCACCAAGGAAAACATGAGTAGCAGACATGAGAAGTCACAGAATATGTCTGTCTGGCATAGAAATAGCCCCTTTGTGGGCTATGTTACCCTAGACTGATCATGAGGCTTGGACAACTAGCTCGCCTTCAGGGCCTGATCTCATTGCAGAGGACTGCTGTCTCAATTTTCTGCTATTGTTTGCTCTGTAGACACACTGGAGAAAGTGTTATGGCCCAACAAATAAGGAGAGTTATGTATGTCTTCAAAGACAAAAACAAAAAAGCAGCTTGAGTGTATATCGAGTATATTGGTTTTTTAATCTCCTGGAAAGGAGAACTTGTGTATACACATGAATATAAGATGCCATCAATAATCATAAAATAAGTGATTTTGTTATATAATGATATGCTGCTGTTGAACTATTTCTAATACTAGCAGTGAGTTGAAGCAGCAATGTGTATGAAAATTTCTGCTGCAGAATGATTTCTGTGTTTGTTCTTTGGGTAGTTGTAGAAATGGGAATATAAGGCTTCAGTTTAGTATTTGCCTCTGTAATACTGTTCCTCCAATTGCTCAAATATAACTACACCTGAAATCTTTAAAGCATTATTTACATGGTAGAGAATGAAAACACGGTACTTCAGTTTTTGACATTGAGGGTTCATAGAGTAGTATATAGTGTCCTTTAAATGATCGCACAGATTTAACGTGACAATAAATTGCATTCTGTAAGCATGACTTAGTGGGATGCATGGCAAATGCATTGCAGTATGTGTTTCGTGGTTGTCATATTGTACACTGATTGTTCAGACCTTACAGTCCTCATTGCAAAGGGTGCCTGTGGCCTTCTGCTCCAATAACAGACCGGATGTCTTAAGCTGAAGACTTCATCTTTTTTTTGCAATCAGGGTGACAGAGCTATGCGCCCTTTTTTAAGCTGCTGGGGAACGTGTTCATAGATCTGAAGCTTCATTAGGAGGAAGTGTGGGCATTATATAAGCATTATATGCCATGTTATGAAGCGTTTGTCATCATTTATTCACAACACGTGCTGTGCGATTTTCAGTCATCTTTTCATGTTGGTAATGCTGCTGAAACAAACAAAAGAAGAAAATGCTCTGCTTCTGCAAACCAAAAGCAGAAAAAACTGTCAGAGTGGTCCTAGTGCTGGCTTACCACACTACAGAACATAGGCTTTTCCTGCTCACTTGTAGACATATTAGTGGTCTTCAGTGAATGACTGAGGTTCGGGTCTAGTCTGTGGAAGCTACATACATGTTGGTTAATTCCTTTAGAAAAATTTGGAAACATGTTTTCCATGCAATTAGAGAAATCAATACTTGGGGAGCTACATTAGGGGTAAAATTTGAATCCAAGCCTGAAGAAACACTGCAATGAAGATAAGCTCTCCATAGAAAAAGTGTAGTTGTAGGAATGTGATGGACGAAACAGATGCTGTTAGCATTGCCCATCTAGTGGAATGTCACTGTATGCCACTTATTTTGAATGGACTCTACATGGAAATCAGGAAAGACACCTGGAATTGTGCACAGAATCCTGAAGTGTATCATGATGACTCTATTTTTGCTATCTAACCATAATCTTTGACAAGTTTCCACAGATTCAGGATTTTTCTATGCCTTTAAATAATTATGTATTTAATAGGTTTGCCAAGCTTGTGTTGTCTTGCTTTTGGTCATGTTGCCTTTAATAGGTCTATCTGCTAACAAGTGTTTATACAGAATCATGCGATAGTTGAGGTTGAAGGAGACCTCTGGAGATTGTATAGTCCCGTCCTCCTGCTGAACCTGTGGTCAGATAGAGCAGGTCACTAAGGGCTGCATCCCATCAGATTTTTAATGTCTCTGAGGATGGAGACTGCAGGACTTCATTGCTCTGAAGGAATGCACTTGAGCAAGTGAAACCTGCTTGAAACTAAATATTGTTTAGCCACTGCACAGGCACATTGAGTTTAATTTAACAGTTGGTTGGATCTTGTCCCAAAAGCATAGTGTCCATCTAGGTGAAATTGGTTTTGGCTAGTGCTGAGAGTTCTGGGAAAAGTATGTCACTCGCAAGTGAGGAGTGGCTGTGAGCAGTTGGTGCTTTGGGCAGTTATGGCAGCAACCCAAGCAAAACATCTTTTTCTAAGAAATGTGGTGACCCAGAGGTCTCTCATAAACATGTAGGTGTCCAGGTCTCTGGCTGCAGGGAGTGCTGGGGTCTGGTGCTCTTAACAGATGATGTAAAAGACAACACCTGTGTTGGATATGACCAGAAGAATGAACTGCTTAGCCTGGTGGTTAAATTGAAGGAGGAGGAGGTGGAAAGACTCAGGAACATCAGGGAGTGTGAGAGACTGGTGGACTGAGAATCTATGATCCCTGAGGTGTAAGCAACAAGTTGAGCCTTCAAAAAAAGTACAGGATCCTCTACCATCTTCTAGCCAGATTAACAGAGGGGACCTAGGAGACGGAGGGGAATGGATACAGGTTCCTTCTTGGGGAGGCAGGCAAATCCCTTCCCAGACTCCCATGCCTCCTTAGTTGCCATTGTGCAACAGCTATGGGCCTTTGGATGTTGAGAGACAGGCAATGCAATATGAAGATCTAGGGCCACTTGAGGAGTCACCCAGGGTGAGTCAGTCACTGTCATGCCTTAAGACTGCTTCAGTTAAAAAGAAAAGGAGGGTTATAGCAGTAGGTGATTCCCTTCTGAAGGGAACTCAAGGCCCCACATGTCAACCAGACCCATCCCACAGAGAGGTCTGCTGCCTGTCTGGGGCCTGGGTTAGAGATGTTGCCAGGAACCTCCCTGGTTTGGTGCAGCCAACTGACTACTATTCACNGTGGTCATGGATGGCTGTGTCCTTTTTAGGAAACAGAGGCCAACAAGGCGAGGTGGTGGAGTTGCTCTTTATGTGAAAGAGCAGCTGGAATGTACTGAATTCTGTCCAGGTGAGGATGAGGGGCAAGTGGACAGTTTGTGGGTTAGCATTAAGGGGCAGGCTAGCATGTGTGACACTGTTGTGGGTGTCTATTACAGGCCACCTGAGCAAGCTGGGGAAGTCTTTGAGGCCTTCTACAGGCAGCTGAGAGCAGCCTCAAAATCACAGGCCCTGGTTCTCATGGGGGATTTCAACTACCCGGACATCTGCTGGGGCACCTACACAGCTGGTCACTGACAGTCCAGGAGGTTCCTTCAGTGCATGGATAATAACTTCTTGATGCAAATGGTGAATGTGCCAACTAGGAGAGGAGCTCTGCTGGATCTTGTACTCATGAACAAGCAGGGTCTGGTTGAAGCAGTGGAGGTCGAGGGCAGCCTTGGCTGCAGCAGCCATGAGATGGTGGAGTTCAGGATGTTGCGTGGTAGGAACAGAATACCAAGCAGGATCACAACCCTGGACTTCAGCAGGGCCAATTTTGGCCGTCTCATGCAATTGCTAGGGGACATGCCATGGGACAGGGTATTAGAGGATAAAGGAGCCCAAGATAGTTGGTCTGTCTTCAAGGATCATTTTTTCTAAGCTCAGGGTCAGAGAATCCCAGCAGGTAGGAAATCAAGCAAGGGAGCCAGGAGACCCGCAGTGTTAACAGGATCTGTAGTAACAGGGAACTGTTGGGCAAACTCAAGTGGAAGAAGAGAGTCTATAGATCATGGAAGGAAGGGGTGGCCCCTTGGGATGAGTATAAGACTGTTGTCAGAGGATGTAGGGAGGCAATTTGGAAAGCTAAAGCCTTGTCAAGTTGTACCTGGCCAGGGGGATGGGTCAAGGACAACTGGAAGGGCTTCTTCAGATACATTGCAGATAAAACTAATGCTAGAGGCAATGTAGACCGACTGTTGAATGCAGTGGGTGCCCTGGTGACAGAGGATACAGAGAAGGCAGAGTTACTGAATGCCTTCTTTGCCTCTGGCTATACTGCTGGAGACTGTCCTCAGCAGCCTCAGACTCCAGAGGAAGTCAGGTTAAAGGAGGAGTTTTTCTTGGTGAGGACTGGATTAAGGATCAGGTGAGCAATCTGAATGTACATAAAACCATGAGTCCTGATGGGATGCACCCATGCATGCTGAGGGAGCTGGTGGAAGTCATTCCTAGACTACTTTCCATTATCTTCAGTAAGTCGTGGAGAACAGTAGAGGTTCCTGAGGACTGGAGGAAAGCAAATGTCACTCCAGTCTCCAAAAAGGGCAACTGAGTAACTACAGATCAGTCAACCTCACCTCCATCCCTGGAAAGGTGATGGAACCACTTATCCTGGGTGCTGTCTCCAGGCATTTAAAGGATGAGAGGGTCATTGGGAGCAGTCAACATGGCTTTACAAAGGGCAAGTCGTGTTTGAGCAACCTGATAGCCTTTCATGAATATATAACCAGATGGATAGATGGTGGTAGTACAGTGAATGTGATTCATCTTGATTTCAGTAAAGCATTTGGCACTGTCTCTCACAGCATCCTGGCAGCAAAACTGAGAAAGTATGGGCTGGATGATCAGGAAGAGGAAACTGAGGGGTGACCTCATTAATGTTTACAAATACATAAAGGGTGAGTGTCAGGAGGATGGAGCCAGGCTGTTCTCAATGAAATCCAATGATAGGACAAGGGGCAATGGGTATAAGCTGGAACATAAGAGGTTCCAAAGAAACACAAGGAAAAACTTCTTCACTGTGAGTGTGACGGACACTGGAACGGGCTGCCCAGATGGGTTGTGGAGT
The DNA here is from genome assembly GCA_013401255.1 of Urocolius indicus. NCBI lineage: Eukaryota > Metazoa > Chordata > Aves > Coliiformes > Coliidae > Urocolius > Urocolius indicus. The sequence goes on from WBNH01003908.1 coordinate 46,677, forward strand.
CTTGTTCTCTGGAGAAACTCAAAACCCACCTGGATGAGTTTCTATATGACCTACTCTAGGCAGTCCTGCTCTGGCAGGTAGGGGGGAACTGGATGATCTTTCGAGGTCCGTTTCAGCTCTTGAAATTCTATGTTTCTCTGAAAAGTATGCTCTGAGGTGGGAGTCGAAACTAGAGACAAAATAGTCTGGCAAGGCTTGTGGAAGTAAGGGACAGTAAGGTTTAGAAAAGTGTGCTTAGTCAGCGTTATCCAATTCTGTAAGGAAGTTTAGCAGCATCCTAGGAGAGCATTGCATCTTCTGGAATGTGGTTTTCATCATATGTTGTCATTCCTTTTGCATAAATTAATTAGAGGGGATTTACTGTTACTGAGTATTAGTCATGGCTTCTGTGTTGGCAGCATGATCTAGAACAAGAGGCATGAGGAAACACAGTTCAGAGATAAGATCGCTTAATAGTCACCTAGCTGTTTGATTTCTCTCTACTGTATTGCCTGAGGCTGGGCAGAGGAAAGTCCTTGAGTTAAGCTTTGCCTTGATGAATGGCTGAAACTTGAGGTCAACCGAGAATACACTTTTAAACTATCAGTGTGCCACAGTGAAACACTGAAACACCTTATGGGATGTTCTTTCCATGATGACTGTATGCTCTTGATCTAGATGTCTGTGTCCATAAGGATACGTATGTAATTAATGACAAACTCTGAAGAATGTAAAGCTTTGATGTTATAGACTGCAGGCAGGTGAGGTCACGTGACATTGTCCCAGCAGTACTGGCGTTCAAGTAGATGGTTGCAGTTTAAGCAACTTGTCTTGTATTGTACAGGAATCTGATTGTTGAAGTCATGAAATCCTGAGACCTAGTTCACTTATCTTAACCATAAGCCGAACTTTCTTCCTATGGTATTTGTCCCATAAGGACCCAAGCTGAGTCAGCAGTGAAAGTGTTTTTCCTTTTGCTTTTGAAGATAAGTGTGAAGTGAAAGGATACCTGTCTAATGCCTACAGACAGTTGTGCTGTGTCCCAAAATAACACTGTTAGGACTCTTTTGTCAGTCTGATCAGGTAGACCAAGATTTGAGGATATTAGAGAAATTAGTGGAGACTTATATTAACTGCCAGCATCAAAAGTGATGCTTCAATGAGTGCGCTTAATTGTTACACCCTCCATGTGGTTCATGTGGTTGTGGAAAGATGTGAAATGTTAGGTTTTTGCTTGTTTTGTTTTGTTTTTTTTTTTTTCAGAATAGCTAGTGGCACATCAGTTGTAGCATTCATGAAAAAAAAGGCATCTGCAGCCATTTAGGGTGTAGTCATCTACAAACTCAAGCAGATGGGGTTTGAGACATCCGAAACAGCACTTTGAGCCATTCAACCTACAGCACCCTCCAGAGTTTGCAGGCGTCCTTGTCTCCATTCCTGTGCTCCACTGACTTGCCCTTCCAGTTACTGGAGCTGGGCATTCCCCAGTACTGCTGCCAGCTAGTGCAGGAGAGAGAATGCCAGCACGGTCTCAACACTTTTCTTCTTGGATACTCCTTCCAGTAATGCTGGATCAACTCTACTTTTTAAGGGGAAATGGAGAGTTTCTGCTGCCTGAACTGCCTGAAAGTTGAGCCAACTTTATTCATAAACATAAGAATTAAAGCCTGAAATGAAGATGTTACTTAGCTGTTCTGTTTGCCCTTTTATTTAGCTAGTTGATGTTAAAGGCAAGTAATAATATAATAGACTTCTTTTAGTTGTGTGACAATTAATTATACATTTTCCTCTTTTTTTATGGTTTTGAGAATGACTGTGTGTGCTCTAAGCTATGCAGAGGCAGGAAGATACATGTCAGGATTTTCTTTATAAAGTAATACCAGTAATTCAAAAACCGCAATTATTTCAGTTATTTTTTTCTGCATTGTGGACTTAGAGTTCTGGCTCTTTTCACTGTAGCAGACCTGTGGAGGCATCATCAGTTGGCATGCAGAAGTTGCCGTTAAACAAACTCATCTGAATACTGAAGTCAGTAAAAGAGGAAACGTGCCTTACCATATACAGTTTCCATTACTCAGCAAGACAAAAATGTTTTTCACCCAGTATTCATCAGTTGTCCTGGTGGATCTTAACCGATCGTTACCAAGGCAAACCAAGCTGCTGTTCACTAGTTGGCTTTATTAGCAGGTTATGTGCATCTTCCTATCCTACCCAACACTGAATAAAACATATTTGCCTTACAATGCCTTCTTAGTTAGCCAACATGTCTTATTTTCATGGTGTGCATTGTCAGATAAAACAAACAAGTGGTAACTTGGTAGGCCTTGGTAACTCATTCGCTTTTGATGTCCATCTGTCTATAATTTGAGATCCAAAAATCTGAGAAGAACAGATGACTGAAGTTTACTTTAAATGCCATTCACAAGATTAATTCTTGAGAGGAAATTAAAAACAAAAAAGGTGCTAAGAGAAGCCTAGTTGTTCAGAGAGACAGGAATTTCAAAAGAATTTAGGTACATTGAGTCCCTTTGCACTATTAGGAGATCCTGCTAGTCCTCTTGCATCAGGGTGTCCCTAAATACATTTGAAAATGGAGCTTTTAAGCTTTCAAGGTGCCGTTCTTCCCCCTCTTCTGTTTATACCTGCATTACAAACCAGAAGCTGATTTTCCTACTTTTCCGCTCCCTTGCACCTGATAGCTAAAATGGAAAAAAAACCCCAGCTCATAATCCAAGTCTGAAGCTCATTTTTTATGGAACAGAGATTGAAAGTAATACTAGGAAGTAATTTGGTAAGAGATAAATAGCAGCTGTTCTCTTGATGATAAAGACTGAAACTAATACTGATACTTAGTACAGTGCAATCCATTGTGACACACTATAAAGTCTATGTAGGACCTTATGTTTGACTGACAGCAACAAAGTACTACATATGATAAAGGCTTCAGAAAGAAATTCTCTTTCTATTCCCTTTAACTTTTTCAGTGTAACTTGAGAAAAAGCTGCAATCATTTAAAATTTGAGGGGAATTTTTAGTTTATACATTTTTCTACCTGTGTAAACTTTTCAAGTTTTTGAACTCAATTTGTGGGTAGGTATTTCAAATTTACTTTCAAATATAAATGTTTTTAAATGAAAAATACATTTCACTGCCATAATCCGCGTGTACTTTTTGTCAGCATGTTTATGAAGTGAAGGTATTTGGGTTTAAAGGTATTTGGAGTTCTGCAAGTCAGTGTCAATACTGCTTTGTGGGCTGCTGCTTGTTGAGATCACTGGAGTGAGTTGGGAGAGCAAAGGTTGTGAGAAGTTGATGGGGTAACCATCTTAGTGTTTTCAATTTCTCTATATATAGGAGTTGTAAACCAAGCTTTTAGCCTTGACTGGATTTGGGTTGAAGTAACTGAAGAAGAGGCACACCACATGTGCAAAGGCTGGTAATATCAATGGCAGTGATCAATTGGATGAGAGTTGGAATGCACAGACTAAACATCTGGGGACATATGTCTGGGGATCATGTTGTCTTGGAGGAATGGTAAAATCTTAATTTCTCTGGACGTGAGCAACAAATTTACAGGAAATATTAAGTGTACATTCTAAGGCAACATCCATTTTCAGAAAAGGTATTTCTGAGAGTTAATTTCCAGAGAGCAAAGGGTACCTTTGATTATGTTTTATGGTTTTGAAAGTTTTGTGCACTTGACTAAGTTAAAGAACGTGTAAGGACACAAGTGCAGAGCCTGTGTATGTGAAGGGAAGTTGCAGCTGTTTACTTTAAACTGAATACATTCAGTGTGTATGTACAAGCTGGCAAATTGCTCATGCTGCAGAGAAATGCATTGTGATGGAAAATGCAATAGATATTTAATTCTTTCAGAAAAAAAGCCACACTATGAATATGTTTCTGCCTGACATTAAAACATCTGGATTTAGTTTCTAGCTGTAATAAGATTATTTTCAAATTCATATCCTGTGTTTTAATGTCACAGAAGCTGACTTTGGATCTTGACCTTTAGGCTGTTTTTATTTCTAGTGTTGTTGCGGGTTCTTTGGTTTACAAGACTGAGTAGTTTAAAGTCCCTTCACCTGGAATATTGTGTTAAGAGATTAATGTGTATTGAGTCCCAGGTAGTTGTAACCATGACTTTTCTTTTTCCTCATCTCTGTCTGCTTCCCTACATAAGACCATTACTGTAGAAGGCCTCCGAGTCATGTCATGTCAAATAATGCATGGTCTTCAGAGCTCACTAGGGGAGAGAAAAATCTGGGAACAATGTGAACAGGCACAGCCAGGCACTTCCACTAATTGTTGATGTGAACGATGGAACACAAAAGCAGAAGGAGGGAGGGGGGAATGGAAATGTGTCTTGGTGTGGAAACGACTGTGTAAAAACAAATATGCCTGGGCTTGCTCATTGGGAACGTGCATGTTGCACAGGCAAACTCCCACAACAGGAATCCTCTGCTTTAGTCTGCCATTGACAGATAATTATAGAAGGTTTTTCTTTTTTCTTAATTTATTTACTTCTAAAGCCTTTACTGGCTGTTTGGGGATGTGGACTTTGTCAACCACAAATTTGAACAGGTAGTGGCAATTTGCTGCTGAGACAGCTTGAAATTATCTGTTCTTTTTTCATTCTAGCTATTTGCTATTTCATAAATATTTGGAATAGGAAATTTAAGCGGTAATGAGATGAAGCTGGAAAACAAAAAGTTCCATTTAAACATAAGAGAAAACTATTTTACTGTGAGGGTAAGGAAGCCCTGGCACAGGCTGCCCAGAGGGTGTGTGGTCTCCTTCCTTGGAGGTCTTCAAGACGTGCCTGGACATGTTCCTGTGCGACCTGATCTAGGTGAACCTGCTTCTGCAGGGGGGTTGGACTAGGTGATTTCTAAAGGTTCCTTCCAACCCCTACTATTCTATATTTCTAATTCTATTATTAATGTAACAGGCTAGCAGCCTTTCAGAATATATTCTGCTGAAGTGGAGTTAAATACCTAAATGCCTGTCTTCCATATTGTTTCATCTAACTCAAAGTAGGCTGAAGTGCTTTGCAGATCAATTATATAGAATAAATAAAATAGAATAAAATTATATGTTTAGGTCTTCTTATTCATAATGAAAATAATAATTTCCTTTCAAGGACTGTTGTGCTGAAATATTTACACTGTCTTTTGCTTAAACTTTGAACAAAAATCGGGTGAAGACAGTAATGAAGGGATGACCATTTGGTAGGATGAGCCTGAAAATGGAACATTTGTCCTGGAGGATAGGAGCTGTATGGAATTACAAGATATGGAAAATAAAATTGGTAAAGTTAGTGAGATTCATAAGACAAATGATTAGATTTGCGCTTTATTACAGAGTGAAATTTTAACTGCACACAGAAGCTACCAGTTCATGCTGGAATTCGTCATACTCTGGAGATGAAAAGACTTTACATCAAAGAAACAGAAAACACAAGTGATACACAGGACACTTCCATGTTTATCTATGTCTGTAAGATCATCATACTTATACTGAAAAGTAGATTTTTCTGCAGTGAAATGCAACAGCTGCCATTAGTAATCGGCACAATGCAACACAATTGGTAAAAATCCAAATGCTTACTTTATCCATTTACTAAATGAATCACAAATGTCTAACTGAACTGAGAACTGTTGTGGAGGCAAGAGGAAAAAGAATAGCCAGCAAAAACATCAATTTGTTGATTATGTAATGGACCTGTCATTACTAACTTCATTATGCCAATGCAATTGCTTTTTTTCCAAGACAGATTCTTGTTTGTACCAGAGCTGATTGATCTTCAAAAGGAGTCTGATTATGCCAGAGTGGATCTTAAATGGAAAATTATAAAAGAGTTAAGGAAAGTGGAAAACTATTTACTACTAGAAATATGATTGCTGATAGCATTGCAGAAAAGTGAGAATGCAGAAAGATAGGATGATTTATCCAAGGAGTTAGATTTATCCCTTTTTAGTTAAAATTATTTAAATGCGGTGCAGTGAAATTTGTCATGAGGTTGACCTTGAAGACTAATTGTGGCTCAGGTCACAAACAAAGTTCATAAGATGAAATTCCTCACAACGGCCCATTGTGATGCTTCTATTTTGACAGGAAGATTTGGCCTTCCAGCAATTACCACTGAAGGTATTTATCATTGTAGTGTGGAAATCTAGCTTCCTGGCACTGAGCTGGGAACTTCATTTCACAGCAATCTCTTAAACATCTTTGCTGACTAAGACAGATCTTGAGCTTGTTGCCGAAAGACCTTAGTTTCTCAGTCTGCTGCCCAGTCTTCTAGTTTCCACATTGAATTTCTTTTTATTATATATTCCTGTTTTTGTAATCCCGTGATTTCCAAAAGCCACTGTAACCTCCACACAAATAGTGTTCCCTTAGCCGTATCCTCACAGCCAAAAGTACTAACTGAGACCTCTAGGTACAGTTTCTAAACCCCACCACAATCGCAAAATACAAAGACCACAAAAATCACAGTATTCCATGCTGAGTCTTTATGGAAAGGATTTTTAGTTCCATTTACATCCCTAAGATGTGGGCAAACTCTATGGATGAGTATCAGGTTTGTCAGAAATGTTGATGACTTTGGCTGGGATACATAACAATAATGGGTGGGATACATAATGATAATGGGAGCCACGAGGCTCCTGCTTCTGCATGAAAGGTACTTGCAATTAGCATTTTAGAGGATTTAATTGGTAGAAATTTGGCTTAGTTCAGCACAGAGGAAGGAGTGGCTGAACCTGCTGGAAGAAGATTTCCAGCTCTATGAGCTGCTCGCCACTAGATATGCTGGGTGTGGTTATAATGTTATTTGCCTTAGTGGTGTTATTTTCCCTGTCCTCTCTGAAACCACTGTCATCAGTGAGGTTGGAGCTGGAGGCAGTATTTTTGCATGAGATGAAAATGTTAAGATTTTGTTATAGCTCCCCGCATATTAGCGGGATGGGAGAAGGAACCACCTAAAGCTTGTGAGTGTATAAAGTATAAATGAGCAAAGTATGGTGTACTGGTAAATAACTCATCAAAGGATAACAAAATATCAGTACTTTTTCTTTTTTTCCAATTTAGCCATAATTCAACTAGACACACATCAACATTTCTTCTGGGTGTTCTGCAGAGAACTTTGTCTTCTTGCATACAACTTCTGCAGCACTGCTTACCACAAATCTCACCAAATTTAACAGGACTGCCTGATGTAAGAAATCTGCAATGGAGATGGGAGAATGAAACCAGGGTGGAGTGGTAATATATGGCTAATGCTATGATTCACCCTCTGTGCTATATTGATTGTGTTACGACCGTAATTCTGTAGCTGTGGTTTCTTCCAGCAGTCTAAAGGAGGAGGCAGGTAAGAGGCTGAACTCACTGTGAGTATTGGCAAGATGCCTAGACCAGAGTAAATACGTTCAGCTTTTCTCTTTCACATTGCCCTGGTAGAAATGAAATACAAAAAGGCCAAACAGAATTCTGACAAACTGTATTTTGTTTAAATAGAGGCCTGGTAACTATATGAGATCAAGAGACAGTTATAAGGCTAAGTTCTATATTTTATATGGATTTATAACAGTCATTTAAATAAATTATGCCTTTATGCATAGGTTGAGAATTTGTATATTCAAAATGGTTTATGTATGTATGCTTGCATAATAGATGAGGGGTTTTTGTGTGTAGTACATATGTGTGGCTAGAATTTCTTTTGTTGGAAGCATTGTGCTGATTTAGTTAATGTTGTTTTCTTTTCTGAGCATTGTGTCAGAATTTACCATGATCTGTTTAATAGAAAAAAACCTTATTTTATTTGTCCCAATTGGCATATAAGATCAGTTTCAAGGAAAGCTTGACTTTTCCAAGAATCCTCCAGAAGTTACAAGAAAGGTTCATTTCCATGTATTAATTAGTTAAAAATAGGCTTGAAGAAGTTAATTATTTTCCATTCTAGGATATTGTTATCCAGACTTTTCAGCAGTGGTGTCCATGAGTCTGTGTGTCATTTTGCAGAACTGCTCAGAAAAGGACATGTGATACCAATGGAGGAACAGGACTTAACTGATGGCTGGAGCTGGAGTTCTTGTTGATTGAACTGCACGGGAGATTATAACTTTAGGAAAGAAATCTAGTTGTGTCTCCTGGCAGTAGCCTTAGTATTTTCTTGCTCTTGACTTTTTATTGGTGGGAAATGACATGTAAACAACTGCAACTGGTGCAACATATTTGTCTATTTTATATGCAGAGAGAGTACAAATGTTCATCTTGGTTAAGTCTTTTCCAAGTGTATGTGTTCACTAAGCTGAACACAGAAATTCGGTCAACCATAAAGTCAGCTATTGCTGGTAGTTCATTAACAGATCAATCTAAAAATTTGTTCAGAGCTTTAATTTCTAAGTCAGGTCACGAATGTCTCATTTCCTCACTAGTCTGAAAATACACAGTCAAATTGGTGGTTAAAGCCAAGTCTGGCCAGACTGTGAGCAACAGAGTAACCTCCTAACCACAAGCTTGCTTTATCTTGGATCCAGCTGTGCTACTCCTTACATGTGTCAGGGCTGTAGAGGAAAAGGATATCCTTGAAATATGAAACATGGCAATCTTGACCCTAACACCATGGTGGCTTTGTTCTTGATCTTGAAGGGAGCATATAGCCCAAACAAGTGCTTGCTCCACTGACCTTCTGGCAGTTAGTTTCTTGTCTGGGTACAAAATATGTGGAGTAAACTCTGGAATTTTTACAAACTTTCTCATATTAAAAGCTCTGAATTGCTTTAGAAGTTACATTTTGCTATAAGTGACTGAAGTGTAGCTAGATCTGAGAACAGAGATCACTGGGTGTTTCACTGGTATTTAGCAGTACTAGGAAATTTCATGCAAGAATTCAGGAAAATTACTTCATCTGATAGGGAGGACTTTGCCAAAAAATGCGATATGTGGAATTGAGTTTGGGGTCTAAATTCATTTTCTAAAGGAAAGCACTGTAAGATCTTGAATGCACTAAAGTGGCTTACTTCTCTGTCTCTAGAAAGAAATACAGTTTTATTCATTCCATGTAAAATCAAGTGCCTCTGTGGCACTTCAACTGACCGCATTGCCCCTGGTTTGTAGCAGTTTCTAGTGAGCCAAGTTATATCAGTGTGCTAATTACTCAGAATCTGAAATGTAAAATATCACCAATCATCAGACTGTTGATTTTCAGGTACATGCAAGATCCTGATATTCCCCAGTTGTGTCTTGGTATCCATGTACTGTTCACTTTATTCTCTGTAGACGATAGCTTTTTTCAGACAAGTGTTCCCTGTAATACCAACGTTCTGTGCACTCAAGTTTCCACTTACACCTTAAACACAGAGAGACATGTTTTATTTGAACTTGCTGAAGCAGACTGTTGGAGGATATCCAGGTTTTTATTGATGGGGTTTTTAATACAAGTATTTGTTTTAAAGCTCTCCTCAAAAGAAAGCCTGCTGAAAGAGCCAACATAACGTAATAACCCTAATGCACTAACCTAACCCATTGCCCTCCTCCATCTTCTTCCTTCTGCAAATTTCAAAACGTTTAGAATTGTCTGCATTAATAATACTCATGTTGCCCTGGAAGCATCACTATTTCTGATGCAAAGCTCAGAAAGCAAAAATATATCAACTAATTTGTCCAAGTCTATAGCAAGCTGGACTGAGCTTAGTGGCTTCCTAGTCTTATATATAAGGTAAAAACCCATCTGTATAAAGCAAGATCATTCTAGGCAGTTCAGCACTGGAAGATATCTTGGCTCAGTCTGCTCCTGAGTCTGCACTGACTCTATATAAAGCTTTTCATATATAATATCAACTACAACTCCTTTTGGCCTCTAGAGTTTACTTGTGATGAGGTCTGTTGCCATACTTCTATGTCATTAGATCTACTGCCTTCAGTTGTGGATGAAGTCAATTTGAGCCAGCTGAGGCAGAACGAGATAGCACCATGGGCCCGTGGCTCCCTATAAAACATCCTTTCTCTGCCACTCGTTGTTAAGGATGATGGAAATAAGCCAGTGTTAAATAAGGGGTGGGAAACTATAGCCTTGCCTTAAACTCAGCACAGCTGCTCTTTTGTTACTCGAGATGTACACAAGGGCAAGCAATGTTTTGGCATGCTCTTGGCTCCATAAAAGTACTGCTGAGGGAGCAACGGAAGTTACTCCCACTATTTTAAAAGACAGGTCACCAGACTCTCAAAGTTACAGCAGCTGATGCCTCTGGAGAGCTGGCTGTTCCCTAAGCCCTGGGGAGAGCTGAGGAAGAGCATATGCTGTGAAGGACACCCTCACCGTGGGAACTGAGGCTTGAACCTGGAAAGACGGTGAAGAATCAGTTCAGCATTCCCCCAATGAGGGTCTGGTTTTACTAGATGTTGTAAAAGTAGTATTCCAGGTGGCTGAGATGGGTGAAAGTAAGGACAGTGGTGGTGGCTAGTCAGAAGCTTGCAATACCAGTGCTGTATATTTCTATGTTTCTCTTCCTATTCATTTTCAGGAAGTTTTATGGTTTTTCTTTTTTTTGGGGGGGGAGAGTGTTTTCTGTCCCGTTTTACTTGTAATTTCACTTTTAAAGCTTTCTCTTCCTCTTTCTGAGCTTCTTTTTAAAATCAGCTTTAAAGAAGTTTCTTTCAGATTCACAGAAATAATGGTTGCTTGCTTGGTTTTCCAGGGTATTCAGTAGGTTAGGGGGATAACTGCTGCTTGTCAGTTAGTTTACGTAGGTGGGATCATCTTGATTCCCTTTTGGAGTCACTATACAGCTCTTCATAAAATCTTAGGACACTTGAGACTTTTGTAGGGGCAGATGATATGTTTTCATTAGTAATGTCCCACGTTTGTCATGCATATGTGAGTGTGCCACGGTACACTCATGTTTCCATGTGTATTTTTGCACATAAAACAGCATGTTTGCTGAAGTTTTGAGAAAGACCTGAAGCAATGCATTAGGGAGCAATTTAATGACAAGTTCAGAATGTTTTTAATGCAGGTTTAGCAAAAGAATTTGGTTGGCATACTCTTAGCACCAAAAGGATCTCTCTGTGACATGTAACCACAGATTGTGTACCAGTCTCTTTCCACATTTGGAAAACAGTTCCAAATTGATGTTTCTGGATATCTTAGATTTTAACGTTGACTCTCACATTATACATCTTAATATCTCCTTTCCAGATATCCTTAGCCCTTCCTGATCTTCCAGTTATCAGCCATCTGAACTGTTTCTGTTCTGCAGATCTGTTGGCTATTTGGTCTCCAAAATAGGGGCAGAACTTCTTGAACCTAGAAAAAAAAAAAAATGGTAGAAATGATTGTTATTCCTTTCCCTTCTTGCTCCAGAAGAGACATAAAGCAAGAAGGAGCTGTTCTTAAACTCCCATTTGTTTCCATTTTGGGCTCCTATATGAAAATCCTGTAGGCAGCCACATCATCCCTTCCCTCTAATAGTCTTCGTCAGTCTGAAAAGTAATGATGTTTCTTGTTCTACTTGAGCTTTCCTCCAGAATTTCGCTCTCTTCCCTTCCTAATTTCCAACCTAAATTTATTCACAATCAGGTTCCATTTTCTAGTTGGACCCACAAAGTGTCCTTTATCTCTCTTCTCCCTTGTTGGTGTTTATCCACCTTATTTAACTTCGGAGAAGGATCACATACACTCTCAGCTGTCAACTGTGAAACTAAGCGAGCCAGGCTCTTTCAGTCACGTCCCACAAGAGAGATTCTGTGTTCCTCTCATTGTCAAAATAGACTTTTGGTGCACCTGTTCCCAGCTGAATTAACCTTTCCTGAGCAGATGATCAGAACTGTACACATTATTCCAGATGAGTTTTCACAGTGCTAATTATATGTATATATATAGATATATATGGTATTAAAGCTTCTTATCTGCTCTAGAGGTTTCCTGATGCGTGCTCTAATCACGTGTGCCTTATCTAATAGAGTGTTACTATGATGACTCCTAGTTAACCTTTTGAGTCACAGGTACTGTTCAGTTTGTCTCTCCATCTGTGGAATGCTCCAAGTTCAGACAATGTTATAGCTTGTAAGTGCCTAATTTAGGGATTAAACTAATTAAGTTAACCTGATTTCAGTTCTTCCCCACTCATTGATGTTATCCAGTCCTTCCTGTGAGATATTCTCATGCCACTTTTAGGGAGTGAGCCCAATAACTTAGTCTTGTCACCAAGGTGTTTAGCTTAGCTTAAACATATTGAGGTTGTTTAGCTAGGTTTCATTAAGTTGTTTCATGGAAAGATTACTGCTTCTCTTTGAACTAGGGACTTGAAATTCCTTGTTGTTCCCCATGCAGCCTGTGATGCCAGCAAGAGGGCACAAGAGACTCCTCCTTACTCCCAGCCCTTATAGTCTCCACTTCAGTGGCCCAATGTAGCAAAGAGAAACAACAGGAGGATATACAGGAGGTTACAGAGGGTTTGCTGTGTGAAGACTTTACTAAGAAATTGAAATCTCTCAGAGCGCTGTCTGACTTATCACTAGGCCAGAGTTGGGCAGAGTCTTACAGATGTGGCACAAGACAAACCTGTTACCCCTTGAGATCCTACTACATTCACTGTCATAGTGACAGCAATAGTTCAATAGATTTTGATTCAACATTATATGTTTTTTTAATTTGAAAAATAGTTTTTTGAACTTTGCCTTTTTTATTCTGCTTGTAGTTAAAACTTGGCTTGAAAAAAACAAAGTATATCCAAGGGGAAGATCAGACAAAGTTTGTTGAATTACAGCCCACTAAAACAGGGGTTATGTTTGTTAAATATTTGTGCAGCATTTGCTATAGGTTGTGTCGCCTACAGACATCTTGTTGCAGAACTATGAGTGAAAATAGATCAGTTTCAGGCAGAAAGACAAACTAGTTATATGACCAGATTGTTAAGACAGCATTAAACGTGTTTAATTAGGGCTGCTTCTGTTATCTTTGCAGGAGTAGTAGCTGTCTAGAGCTTTACGTTTACAGCAGAGAGAGTGATTACAACAAGTGGATGAGATATTTAGTGGTTTTTCTGAAACAACATGCCCTGTGGAGCTAAGTTGTTTCTGCTTTGGTCTGCCTCTGTGTAGGGTAACCTGCTTTTCACACTTACATTGATGGGTGTATTCTTCTTGAAAGAGGCTGAACTTATTTGAAGTAGAAGCTGCTCAGATGCTGCTTCAGAGTCTTCTCCAGCTGGCTTGAGAGGCTGATAATGCTTGGAATATTTTTTTAAAGCTTTGTTTCCTTTTTTGTTCTGCTACATTTCATAAATTTTTCTTATTCCATTCTTCTCTGTCTTAGCTAGCAGAAATGTTTTGTTTTGTTTTTTAATATTTTCTGTGATCTCTTTGAAGTGTGAGCTGTCATTTTTCAGTGGTAATATTCCAGGGAAATAAAAGGTTAATACAAGGTCTGGGCACATAATGATTTGTTTCCTACAGTGATACCAGCTGAATTGACTTTCAGCATTGTGTGCTGAAAACTGATGACTTTAAAATTGGCTAAAGCTGATGGTAGGGCTGGAGCAGCTGTGGTATAGCAGGAGGGCAGAAACTTGCAGAAACAACTGATTTTGTTAAAGCTGAAAAAATTATCATTTTTCCCATTCTTGTGTAAGTAAGGTGCTCTAAAGTTTTTCTTGTGGCATTAGATACCTGCTGAGAAGCAGCAAGACTTTTAAGAACAAAGCTGTTTGCATGTATGTGAAGTAATTTATTTGGTAATGCTTATGCTTTAGTAAGGAATTTTTAAAAAATCCTTTTTCTCATATGGATTTAGTGCATCTGGAAAAGTTGCTGGATTAGCAGCCTCGTAGAAGTTTATCCATGCAGTGAGCAGATACTGCCTAGCCACTGGTCTGTCATTGCCTTTGGCTCACCTGCCAATCTCGATCCCCTTAAAGTGTTGGTGTCTTGTTCACCTCACCAGCATCCTGTGGAGGTCTCAGAAGTTATGCTTTTCTGTAAGTGGTGGTGGTTTTATGTTGCAGACTGTGGATCACTTGAGTACCACCAAGTACAAATTAATTTCATGGCAGCAAAGCAGATTTATGAGGGCCCTCTCTGGGGGGGATGTGTGACACTTGCTGTGCCAAAGGAACTGTGTCTTTGTGGCTGGTGATTCTGGAGAGAATGCAGCTGCTGCTGTCTTAACTGTTATTCCTACCAGGTCCTCTTTCTGCTCTGATGTTGTTAGGACCAATGAAGTTCTACCAGAGAAGAGCTTCTTCTGGGAAAGTATGTGTTCTTTTTATACTATTACCTAGTCTTTTCATCTGTGCTAGCAGTGTTACTGGTGCTTCCCCTGAGGCTGCAGCACGTACCCTGAAATGCGTCAGTGTGTTGCCATAAATGCTGAGTGCTTTGTTGTTTCCTTAATCCGTGCTGACTCCATAGGTTTTGGGTATTATCAGAAAAGTGCTTGCCTCAGTTGCAATTGCACATGGTCCACTAGACTTCATGTTCTTGCCTGCATCATCATGTGAAGCAGTGTTAGAACTGAGTAGATCTTCCCTCCAAAGAAAGGAGAAAACAAAGGGGAAGGAAAAGCACAAGTGTCTCTTCTTATCAGCAAAAAAAGAGGATTTGTTTTAACAGACTTAATGCTGAATGACATAAAGAGATAGGAGAGCTGCTAAGTCTTTGGGGAGGATTGCAGGGATAAAGTATGCTCTCCAAGGAGAAAACAAAGCAAAACCAGTGCAATTATGGAAAGAACAAACAAGCCCCTGCAAGAGAAAGTCTAGGAAAGAAAATGGGCAGCAGGCAGCCAAGTTACAATGTCTACGTCAAGGAAGCCAGGACCAGTAGAGGCTGGTGAAGAACATCCTCCAATTAACAAGGATAGTATCCATAAGTAACAGAAGAGAAGCTGAAAAGCTAAGGGTTCTAATTTTCCATATTGTCATCCAATTTCCAATAGCTTGGAAAAGTTGCTGCAACGGCATGGGTTGTTCTGAGATAAACTTCCCTAGCTTCTCTTCTTAGGTAACAAATAAGCTTCCAAGGCCAAAGGTGAAAAATGTCTTCTACTGATGTTGTAGTTATTTTCTGAAAGAGAAAGAATATATGAAAGATACACTCAGTCTTTCATGTTTCTTAAGCAAAAATACAGAAAGACCAATAAATAGATTTGAGTATTTAGCTGGGAAACCTAAACTGTCTTCACAAAATATTAAAAGTAAGAAAAAAGTTTTGTGATGTGGTGAGATTGGTTGAACAGACTGAAATAGAGATGGGAGAAAATATAACCTCTGCTGTTGGTTAAGTACCCCATAGATTACCTATGGAAAGAGAAGCTCCCAGTAAAAGCTGTGATGTGATACCTTAGTGTTCCTGACAAACCTGAAAAATTCAGAAGCCAAACAGGATGTCCTGGGTATTGTTTAGTTCTTTGTTGTTATGAATGGGATATGATGTAAAGAATTGGTGGAGAGGTAAGACCAACTTGCTTTGGGCATTCACCAGGCTTTCTGGAGCTGAAGTCAGTTAATAAGCCATTTTACCTAATTTCTTAACTTCACCTAGTGATAGTAGAAATGGAGATCTGAAAAACTACAGTCAAACACAGCTTCAAGTATTTTGGTATTTCCCCTAAGTTAAGCTTATTTTAATGAACTGAAATGTTAGCATTTTAGAGAAATAGAAGTGCTGCTGATTCATGGTGTGATCCACATTTGCTTCTTGCCGTGGTTTTTGCTATATTTGCCATATGAGTTTCTCGTGAGCTGGACAACACAAAGCAGAGCTGCTTCAAAACAGAATAGTTGGGTTGTTTTTAGTAGCTTGTTTGTTTGTCCCCAGGCCTATTTATAAAAACAGCCCCAGGCACGGAATTTTGCCAGCCGCCCAACAGTTGAACAATTACAGATCTTTTTTCAGAGCCCTGTTTTCAAATCTATGCAATAATTCAGCAGCAAACCAATAGCCCCTCCTCACATGTGTATGAAGGTAGCCATTTTTCTGTGTGCCAGTTTCTTGTTTTATTTAGGAAAGAAAAGTCTCAGTATCCATGTTAATGCATATAAAAATACAGAATTGAACTTAAAGGGATTACTACCAGTGTGGTGAAATTGGGCCCAGTAAGATATGCGGAACTCAGAAGTTGTCAAATAAATATTAATCAGAAACTACACATAGGCTGCAAACTCAGATACTTAATTCAAGGTACTGGCACTTGCAGAGAGACAGATTTTCCATCTCCTTTCAGTTAGGCTTAAACAAAAAATAAGAAAGCTCTCTCCAAGGAAGAAGATTCATCTTATTTTAAAAAGGATGTGGTAACATTTTGTTTTATCAGTAATATGATACTTCACCAGCTTCAATTTGTGTGATAGTTTGTTGATTGGTTTTGCATGGTTAGTATTGCAGTGCAGATGAGATACACTCTTTAATTAGTGAATGTAGAACTATAAGGACCAAATGATAGTCCCTTGGTGTCAAAAATATGCTACAAGCAGAAAGAGACTTAAACAATTGCACCTGGCTTTTAGTTTTGTTCAATCTGCTGTAACAGCATAGTAGGAGGATTTTGTGAGACTAGCATGTTAAAAAAATCCAAAAAAGCAAGTCTAGTGAATCTTATGAAAGGTGGAAACATTTGAATGAGCCTTTGGAGAGGGGAAGTCCTTTCCAGTGGAAACTGCCATCTATGCACAAGCCTGTATTACATCTCTTTATGATGTACAGAAGTCATGAACCAGAACAATTATGCTTGGAGATTGTGCAATTGTTAACCAGATTGGTTGTATTTCAGAAGTTTGAAATGTTCTTTCTGAACTTGAAATAAGCGTCTGTGTTTGCTAGATGTGATGCAAGGTTTTGGCAGTTTTGCATTTGATTTACAACTTAAATCCCCATCTTCCTTAAGGCTTAACCCCACACCACTATGGAAACTTGTTAGATTTTTAGATAGTAGGGTTTACAAAGCTTATTAGTGTTTTCTTTATTCCTCATTGGAGGGAAACAAAAGCAAAGCTGCCTGACTGCTGCCATGATGGACTGTGACAGGGACAATCTGTCCCTCAGATAACTTAGGTCCAGCTTATATAAATACACTGAAACATTTAATCCCTTCATTAATGTTTGAAGATTGAGGCAAGTCCTGAACAAGTTTAAAAAACAACTGCTGTGAATAGAATTCAACAGATGGAAACTTGGAAACTCCATCTAATTTTCCTGTGTATCTGTATTTCTAGAAAATATGCTCAAGTGGATGCAGCCAGTTGGAGGGCTGTGGAGCATGGATGGTGGAAGCTCACAGCATTGTCTGCTGCTTTTGCCATAAAGTAGGCTGATAATGTGAATTAGAAAAGTTGTATCTTGGGATGAAGGCTCTATCCCAGTTCACTCTTTGGACTAATTAAAAAAGACTACAGATATAAAATTTTGGATGCCATAGCTCAAAATTGAAGTAATCCAATATTGAACAGTGTATATATATATATATATCCTGTAGCATTATTTTAAAGTTCAATTGTTAAGTTCTGCAAGTGTTAAGTTCGTATATTCTTTTTTTCCTGCCCCTCACACAGTTTTTTTCCTTATTTAGAGGTTAAAATGGGGAGCTGAGCAGAAATGTAGCTCTCGGGCTCTAAGGTAAAAGGAGGAACTGAGACTTTGTTGGGTGGCCCTGATCTCTCTTCCCTACAGATTATTCAGTCACTCTTACATAAAAGGGTTAAGATCTCATGATGTTGAAGCCAGCCTCCTGTTTACAGTTGTTGCAGAACTGTAGTATGGAAATTTCCATCTGCAACAAGATGAAAAAAAAAAAAAATCCCTGCTGATTTTGTGAACATTTACGTCCAAATAAAGAAATAGTGGCTGAATCAAGCATATTAATTCTGATTAGCACATACAGTGTGTTCAGCCAAAGAGGTCTAAGCTAATAGCCCCCCCCATCCTCTGAAAAAAAATTAGCTTGCTTTGCTACACAGCCAGCAAAAGTTTTCCAGTGTCAACACAAGAACCACAGTTTCACTTGCAGAGACACCTAATGCTCAAATCTGATGATCTTTGTATTGAGGTTTCCTAAAGTGCAGTGTTTCCTCCTTTAGGGGGATATGATCAAGGTAAAAAAATTACTTCATAACTAATGCTAGAAGTTGTTATTTAGCTCTTTCATCTGTTTGGGCAATAACAAGTACACAGATGTTGATACTTTTGGAGAATAGAGTTCATAGTGCAAGATGTCTGATTTGATCATTTCAGGAAGGAAAAAATGTCTGTATATCCTACAGGCCTTTAAAGAAACTAGACAGTTTCTGAACTTCTCTTAAAGCAAGACCAATGCTGTCTTTATTTCACATACTGTGTTTTACACATTTTCAGGGTTGTAAAGGGTGTAATTTCACATAAAAGTTGTGCTGGATTTTCCCTATCAGTTCTGAGCATGCACTAATA
The DNA here is from genome assembly GCA_013401255.1 of Urocolius indicus. Lineage (NCBI taxonomy): Eukaryota > Metazoa > Chordata > Aves > Coliiformes > Coliidae > Urocolius > Urocolius indicus. The sequence goes on from WBNH01003908.1 coordinate 65,076, forward strand.
AAGTGCCTATCGCCCTGCAATCCCAGTTGCCTCTCTTGCTCCTTTCCTAGCCCAGTCATGCAACAGACGTGTAGTGTTCACACTGGGTGCAGAAAAAGACATTGCTTGTGCTTAAAACACTGAGGACTTTAAAACTTGCTTTGAAGACTCTGATATTTTCCATTAACCCCAGAATTCAAATTCTTGTTGCTGTGTCAAGTTCCTGCTAGTAGCAGATTACAAAAAGCAAACTTTGAGAAAATGCACAGTTGTGAGTTTGGGGACGAGCTTATTTCCCCTGATGTTTCAGTTGTATCCATGTTTAAGGTTTGTGACTGGGTCAGTATGTGAAGGAATATTTGATGTCTGTGAAACTGCATTGCTGATTGGTGTACTTCTGAGAGGTGGGAATCACCTGATCCCTTTCCTGTGGGTTGAGTGCTTAGTGCTGACTTGAGCCCTGTTGTATGCTGGTTAGTAAGCTTGGCCATCAAGCTCAGCATCTTCAGGCTTCTCCAAGTGACTGTTCTTTTCATGAGCAAAACAGAAGGTGTTCCGTTTCTTCCTGTTTTGCTTTTGGAATAAGTTATATCTTCTCTTGCTTTTCTAAACCTCAACCCAAAGTTCTGCATAAGAAATAATAATCAATGTTAACAATGCAACACTGTAGTGATTTATATTTTCAGGGACCTTTACTAGCATTGCACAGTTAATGATCACAACACTTATGCTGTAAATTATTTATGTTTTTTTTCACTGAGGAAGCCTCTGTGTAGAGCTGTGTTGAAAGTGAGTGAAACAAACAGTGGCATTAGGATGGACTCCACTAATGCCTTTTGCCAGAATAAGGCAGGGTGCCTTGGGTTTACCTGTCAGGGAAGAATATATGGTAACTCCTAACCTTTGTACTTGCTGAAAAAAAACAAAGCATCCCCAGACAGCATCTGAGGCCGCTGTAAAGCACGTGTTAGCCGTGCACTGACAGCTGCAGATGATCTGTTGGATAGCATGGAAAATGCCTGTCTGTCTCTCTGCTATGTTGATCACATGTAGAGGTGTTGGCCTCATGCTTGCTAGCTTGCTGGTGCAGGACAGCTGAAACAGTCAAGCAAGATTTGCCCAGGGCAATGAGGAAACACTGTAAGAATGAGCATCAGAATTTCTCTTTAATCTGACTGCCCTGGGGCTGCCAGTCTCCACCCGAAACACTGTCTGTGGCACAAGAAACACTGAAGTGATTGCTTTTAAGCTGCTTTTTTTTCAGTCGTGGACTTGTTCCCTTGGTCACTCCTAAAGCCATGGCTTGAAAGAACGAAGAATTCTTTTTCACAGCCTTTCTTTTCCCCTAGACAGTTCTGTTGTTTTTGCTTTCATACACAGTCTTCCTAGTTTGTATAGAAAAAAGTTCTGCATGGTATGAAAGAATATCTTAAAAATGAGACAAAACCCACACACAGCTCTGGGAAGACCACACAAAGTCGTTCAGGCTTTAATGTTGCAGAGAGATGCCCTTGTAAGATACATCTGGATCTGAATGCATGAGTTTCCATGGTAAAACACAGGCATGTCAGGTTAGAGGTGAAATCCTGGCAGTGGTCAAGCCAGTGGAATTTCTGCCAGTGATTTTAATCATAGCCAGAATTTCACCCTAGGTCTATAATCTTGTGTAATCTCCCTTGAAGTCACATGGATTTTTAACCAGTGCCTTATGTAACACCGAAACAATTCACTGTTCACCCAATTATTGTCTGTTTTCCCGGGTAACCAAAACTGAATGTTCCAAATGTATTTTCCAAAACTGGACGTGATATTGAATTAAAAATGAGGGTGTTTGGTTTTCTTTTTAAATACGAAGTGTTTGTAGAGTCACTTTGGTGTGGATGTATTTTTCTTTTAAACCACTGCTCTGACCTCGCATCTAACCATGCATTAAACTTCAGATTGCAATCAAGATCTATGTAGCTCCCTTCAAGCCTGAGCTATCCTCTGATCTTACAGTCCTGTTTCGAACCTTAGAGCAATGTCTTTTAAACTCATCTGCTTGTTAAGAAACTGATATGCTGCTGAAAATGCACTTTGTCTCTTTGAAATGAGTACAATTATCAACTATAGTTCCAAATAACAGTTTCTGAGTTTAGATTCATATCTTTGCATATTTGAGGCCTTGTAAGCAGGGACTGGATTTACTGAAACCCAAGGAAATTCCATCTCCAGAATTTTAAACTATTATCAGTGCATGGGGAGTTTAAGATTGCAGGCGGATTTTGAGCCTGCTGGGGCTCTCTCTGTTGAGAGGAGGTAGATGGAAACATCTTCAGTACAATAGTAAAATGTTAGAGCAAATTGGAGGAATATCACAGAAAAACTTTGAGGACAGAATTTCTGTGTTGTTTTCAAAGAGGGAGTTTCTTTCCAATCATCAAAGATTATGAATCTTTGGAGGCTTTCAAGACAAGACTGGCTAAAGCCCTGTACAGCCTGGTTAGAGTTCTGTTGACTTTACTTTCATCAGGATATGCTATTAGAGACTTGGAAGTTCCTTCCACCTTGAATTGTTTTAGGATATTAATTCATGCACAGATCTCCTTGAAGAAGCATTGGTAGATCATGGACTAAAAAGTACAAATTATCAGTCTCTTTAGTGCAGATTATTTTTAACTTCTGTACTCATAAAGATAGAAAACTGGATTTTTCTGCTTTATGTTTAAATTCTTCATCAGATATCCTACCTTTAATGTATTTGAGGCTTCAGTGCTGGTTACATTCAGAACTGCAAATCATCGATGGAAGGAATCACTGAATCATAAAATCGTAAGGGTTGGAAGGGACCTCAAAAGGTCATCTCATCCAACCCCCCTGCCCAGAGCAGGACCACCTAGAGTAAGTCACACAAACTCATCCATGTGCATTTTGAATGTCTCCAGAGAAGGAGACTCCACAACCCATCTCTGCAGCCTGTTCCAGTATCCCCTCACAGTGAAGAAATTATTATTATGTTTCTTGGGAACCTCTTATGTTCCAGCTTGTACCTTTTGCCCCTTGTCCTGTCATTGGACATCACTGAGAACAGCCTGGCTCCACCCTTTACATATTTGTAAATATGATAGGGTAAGTTGTTCCATCACCTTTCCAGGGATGGAGGTGAGGCTGACTGATCTGTAGTTACCCAGCTCCTCCTTCTTGCCCTTTTTGGAGACTGGAGTGACATTTGCTTTCCTCCAGTCCTCAGGCACCTCTACTGTTCTCCATGACTTAATGAAGATGATGGGCAGAGGTTTGGCAATGACTTCTACCATCTCTCTCAGCACCAACAGGTGCATCCCATCAGGACCCATGGATTTATGTACATCCAGATTGCTCAGCTGATCCTTAACCCAGTCCTCATCAACCAAACAAAACTCCTCCTCTAACTGAACATCCTCTGGAGTCTGGGACTCCTGAGGACAGTCTCCAGCAGTATAGACAGAGGCAAAGAAGGCATTCAGTAACTCTGCCTTCTCTGTATATTCTGTCACCAGGGCACCCTCCTCATTCAACAGTGGGCCTACATTGCCTCTAGTGTCACTTTTGTCCAGAATGTATTTGAAGAAGCCCTTCTGGTTGTCCTTGACCTCCCTTGCAAGGTACAACTCCAATGACACTTTAGCTTTCCAAATTGCCTCCCTACAGCCTCTGTCAACAGTCATATATTCATCCCTTCTTTCCATGATCTATAGATTCTCTTCTTCCACTTGTGTTTGCCCAACAGAATGCAACAGGTCAAACACAAGTGCTTTGGAATAATGGAGAACACGGGAAGAACAGCCTTTGAGGGATTAATGAATCTCTGTTGCTGCTTGCATTAAGGTAAAATCGTGGTTCTTGGTGCTAGGCTCATTATAGACATACAGTGAAGCAAAAATATCGCTTTGAGGAGTTTATTATTTATGATCAAAGCTCAGGAAGGGCTCCAACAGAAACAAACAAAGGGCCCCCCAAAGATGAACCATCATGTTCTGGGACAGCAAAACGATTTACTCAAGGTCAGAATGTATGTCAGTAACAGATGACTCTTAATTCAGTGTCCTGTTGATGAAGTTTTACAGGATTTAGGAGTTCTAATCTATGTCTAGGAAGACATTATACTTCCTAACAACAGCATCTTCATTCAGGAGTAAAATTGCTACTGAGCTGGATAGGTTTATGTACACAATTTAATTTACAAAGAATGAAGGAAAACTTCCTGGCTATATTAATTACTGTCAGTTTAATGGGTTACCTCTTTCAACTTTACAGTTACAACTTGGTGTTTTGGGTTTTGTTAAAAATAGTTGTCTAGCAGTTCCTGTTTCTTTGTGGCTTCTTCATTTGCATGATTTTTATCCTGATCACTTTTTAACTTTGAATTTCCTTTCAGTTTTTTCTTATCTTAAAAGAAAAACCTGTGCCTTTACAGATCAATCAAGTTTGAATGAACTTACAGGCATCCGACTCAAGCTGAATTTGTGCTGTAGAGCACATCTTTTCAAAGTTATGAGTTTCCTTTGGTGAGAGTTAACTTTATATTACTTTGAGTTGAATGTTTCAGCCTGGGAATTTTTTTAAGTGGCAGATTAAGAGGTTTATGAAGAGGTTTGTCTAAAGTACTTGGGAATGCAGGATTTGCAATAGCAGGTAAAATAACTTGTGGGTTAAGTCTGGTAACCTGCCTCCAGCAGTTGTCAGTCTCTAATGTTGTGGTAAACATTTGATCTCTTTTTTCAGTCTCTTGTACAATTGAACTGGTGACTAGTATAATGCATTATAACTGTGGGAAAATACACATTGTGTTTTAAAGTAATAATTAAAGTCCTTACACTGCAAATTTGACTCTTATGTTAAAATTGTGACTTTCATACAGAATTTTCAGACTGTAAATCCATGGTTTGTTCTCAAAGTGCAACAGAAAGCTGTACCTGGAGCCTGTTCTCTAATTTCACTGAAGTAACGTCTATGTTTCTATGGAGGTCATTACAGTTTAGAGCAAAAGAATGTTAGGCTTGGTAATGTCTGCAAAGACTGCTTTAAGACATTAACTAGTAAACAAGAGATGACCGGATTTAGAAATTAGTGGATCAAATTTTAAGTCCCCCTTTCTACACCAGATTCTGACTGTGCTGCTCACTACAACTTTCTGGTGTTTGTCGTTGCTAACTGGAGAGTTCAAGTCTACATCTGATATTTGGAGTGTTGGCAGCTAAAGGAAGCATGTATTGCTTTCATGACTTCCAGCCTGCTGTCCTCCACCTGCCTGACATGACCCCACATTGGGCCTTGCTTATTATGATCTTGAGGAGTGTTTTCACCAGTCTGGAGACAAGGGACAAGTTTGTGTAACAGTATAATCTCATTGTCTAGCTCCTGAACTTCATCTGAACAGGAAGGTTTGGGATTTTTTTCCTCCATCCTTTTGTGTTTCCAGAGAGAACACTGGCTGTAATCAATCAGTGACTCTTCTTTTGCATCATAACTGTCATCACCTGAAGGAAAACCTTAAATGGCCAAACATTGCTGTAAATTAGACGGGTTGCTGCATGGTTAGTTGAGTGTTGTACTATGTCTGTGTTTCTCCAGCTAAAAGCAAAAGGAATAGTGGTGAAATTAAAGCTATACATTTTTGGCTGCTTTAAATTCTCTTTCCTTACTTCTGCACTCATAATAAAACCCTTTTTGTTTACTGTTCTGATTTTAATCAGACCAGTGTGTCTGTACTTTGAAACTTCCTTAATTAATGTCATTCTGTGCCAGGGTCATATTTTACCCTTGCATTCTCAATATCTATTTATTATATAATCACAGTAAGCCCACTATGGTGGAACAGGGCATTCATCAGCGTTTCTGCTTTCATGGGTGTTGCCCAGACAGCCTACAAAGAAAAATCCATAAGCATTAAATCAGAAGCCAGACTATTCTCAGTGATGCCCAACGATAGGACAAGGGGCAGTAGGTACAAGCTGGAACATAAGAGGTTCCAAAGAAACATAAGGAAAAATATCTTCACCTTAAGGGTGACGGAGCACTAGCATAGGCTGCCCAGATGGGTTGTGCAGTCTGCTTCTCTGGAGACATTAGAAAACCACCTGGATGAGTTCCTGTGACTTACTCTAGGTGGTCCTGCTCTGGCAGGGGGTTTGGATGAGATGACCTTTTGAGGTCCCTTCCAACCCTTAAGATTCTGTGATTCAGTGACTTCTATATTTGACAACTGGGTCACCTCTTCGCAACTCTAGTCTTCATCTTCTCATGGGTTATAGAGCTGATTGCAGAAGGGTGTATTGACTGAGGAACACTGATTCAGGACAATTTTTGTTCTTGAATCCGTGATTGACTTTATGGGCAGTCTTTAATATGCTTGCACCATAAGCAAAATGGAAAGTGCATTTAGCCAGAATGCTGAGATGTAGCTAAAGTGTTTGATGAGTAGCTTGGGTAGGATTTTAGCCTGGTTGGAGCAATTTGCAATGTAAACACAGAATAAAAAACCTGATCAGAAAATCTACTTGGCCTGTTTGTGAGTTAAACTTTGTAAAAAAAGTGATCCCTGAGTTTTGATGAAGGGAAGATACGTTTTCTGCCAAAATAATGCCAGGTTTCTGATGCCAAAGAATAAGGGGTTGTGCAGACAAGAGGACTTGAGATGCACAAGGGCTGGCACTTAGAGGACATTGCCGATTTGCTGTGGGAGCAGAGATTCAGACAAGCTGAAATTCATTGTCCACCTATCTCAACTGAAGTTCTGAGTGCACAGAGAAAATGCAGGTGATGTGGTTTTTCTTTTTNGACCTCCAAGGAAGGAGACTCCACACCCTCCCTGGGCAGCCTGTGCCAGTGCTCTCTCACCTCAACGGTAAAATAGTTTTTTCTTATATTTAAGTGGAACTTTTTGTGTTCCAGCTTCATCCCATTACCCCTTGTCCTGTTGCTAGATAGTATCAAAAAAAGTGCTTCTACCATTTAGATAGTTGGAAATTTTAATAAGAACCTCCCCCAGTCTCCTCTTCTCTAGACTAAACAGCCCCAGTTCCTGCAGCCTTTCCTCACAAGGAAGATGCTGCCATTTCCTGATCATCTTTGGTGGCCCTGCACTGGACTCTCTCCAGAAGTTCCCTGTCCCTCTTTAGCTGGGGAGCCCAGAACTGGAACAAACACTAGATAGCAGTATCTACATGTTTTGTTCATATGCTTCAGGGGTTACTGTCTATATTAATAGGTAATTTGTTGAAAATTAAAGACGTTGCATATAATTATCTTTGTGGAAATTTGTTCTCTAGCATGAATAATTTGACTAAGCACTGAATGAAAGGGGGAAAAAATGATTACAAACTTTGTGACTATAAAAATATTGAAGACTATAGAATGTGAGAGAGGTATTAGATCCACTTAAGACCAGGACTATTCAAATGTATATTTTTATCTCTATTGTGATATGTGGTAAAGAGTGACAGGTCTAATGTTATGAAAGTGATATTTAGTTCCTGCTGTTCGTCGTCAGACAGCTTGTAATTATATTGTCTATGGGAGAAAACAATTGAAATTAGAATGGATTCAACCTTTGTGAAATCAAAGCCAAGGTCGTAAGCCCCATCTCTGACATACCTTCTGGAAGTATTGTCATCCCGTTCTGCACCTTAGGAGGTAACTCAGTCCAGCCTCTCACATTGAATCAAGATAGGGGTAGCTAGACTGCATTAAGGTCATGGGTGATCAGTAGGTTTCATGGAACTAACAAGACTGATAAAAAGTGGGAAAGTCGTCTTAAGCAGCTCCTAGTGTTCCCACAACTGTCTTATCTTGTCCTGCGCACAGACAGATGTACGTGCTGAATGCTAACGGTAGGAGGAAATGATGCTATGGCCTTCCTCATCTAAGACTACCCTTTCCATAAAAGTGTAATGTGTGGGATGATGCAAAACTTGGATCCAGCCTCCAAAAATAGTCTTATTTAACGTATTCATCAACAACCTGGATAAAGGGACAGAGTGTACCCTCAGCAAGTTCGCTAATGACACTAAACTGGGAGGACTGGCCAATTCCCCAGAAAGCTGTGCTGCCATACAGCGAGATCTTGACTGGTTTGAGAGATGGGGAGAGAGGAACCTCACAAGGTTCAACAAGGACAAGGGCAGAGTCCTGCACCTGGGAAGAAGAAACACCAAGCACCAATACAGGCTGGGGGGTCCAACCTGCTCTAGAGCAGCTCTGCAGAGAGAGACCTGGGAATGCTAATTTATTATACACTAAACACGAGCCAGCAACGTGCCCTCGTGGCCAAGAAGGCCAATGGCATCCTGGGATGCATCAAGAAGAGTGTGGCCAGCAGGTCAAGGGAGGTTCTGCTCCCCCTCTCCTCTGCCCTGGTGAGGCCTCATCTGGAGTCCTGTGTCCAGTTCTGGCCTCCCCAACTCAAGAGGGACAGGGAACTTCTGCAGCACAGGGCCACCAAGATGATCAGGGGACTGGAGCATCTTTCATATGAGGAAAGGCTGCAAGACCTGGGGCTGTTCAGCCTGGAGAAAACTGAGAGGGAACCTTATAAATGCTTATAAATACTTAAGGGGCAGATGTTGAGAAAATGTCAGCCTTTTTTCTGCAATGCCCAGTGTCAGGACAAGGGGTAATGTGCAAAAACTAGAACACAGGAAGTTCCTCTGAAACATGAGGAGAAACTTCTTTACTGTGAGGGAGCCCTGGAATAAGCTGCCCAGAGCGATTGTGGAATCTCTTGCTCTGGAGGTTTTAAAAAACTATCTAGTTGCCTTCCTGTGCCCCCCTAATCAAGGGGAAGCTGCTTTAGCAGGGAGTTGGACTGGATGATCTCTAGAGGCCTCATCCAGCCTTGACTGTTCTGTGAAAATCAGGCTATTTTTAGCAAAGCCTGTTTTGGTAGTAGTTATTACTAGTAGAGTATGCCACCTTCTAACGCAGTAGATTCTGCAGCATCCCTTGGTGGCCTCTTCAACTTTAATCTCTAGTGTCCAACTTAATCTTGTTCCTTGCAAATCTAAGTTGGTTTGGTTTTTTTTCTTGGTTTAGTGACCATGGAGACTTATTTCTTGAAACCTCAGTTCTGTTGACATATAGACCATATTTCGTAATCTTTCTCTTGTTCTCAGTAACGTTCCGTTTTGGCATGTTGTGTTTTGAAGAAGCTCTAGGCAAACAAGATACAGAAGAGGACTCACAAAAGTCTTATGAAGTGGAAAAATTGCCTCTAATGCTGTATGACAGCTGTCCTAGTGTACCCATTGTGATGTTTGTTCTTTTTTGCAGTTGTTTCATGTCACTGACTCATCCTCAAGCAGTTATCCCTTTTAGCACTCTGGCTAATAGCAAGCTGTTACTGCTTCACATTTAGGAATTTCCTTCCTCCTTTTTTTAGCACTTTGTAGTTTATAATGTTTCGTTTCGTGGATGAGGATCATTTTTTAGTCTGCAAGATCATATTAATTACTCTTGCTGTCACTAAAAAAGTGCAGAAACCTCATGGAGTCTAGATGAATTGTTTCACAATTGTTAAGAAATAATATTCTCTAATCTGTTATCCAGGTAATAAAAACACTATCTTCAGGCCAACTGTAATGCTCTGCAGGAGTCTTTGAGCCTTATTGGCAAGCCATTCCTAGTTACTAGCTCCCCTTTTGAAGGCTTTGAGAGGGAACACTCGTATGCAGTTTTTATCTGTACCTTATTTGTCTAATTTGGTTATGAGAATGCCCTGGAAAGAAGCCTTGCAGAATTCAAGGCATACCAAATCTGCTGTTTCTTCTTGACTGAGAGGCTGCTTAGTGCTCAGATTAAATTAGATTAGATTGTGATCTATTCTTAACCTACTCATATATTTGTCTGTATGTGGAGTATTCATTGATACCCCAAAAGGATCTGAGATTCTGGAAAGAGTAGAGTGAAAAAACATTTCCAATGCAGTTATTTTTTGTATATATTTTTAATACATTTTTTTGGCTGTTTCTGTTTTCTGTCTGTATGCAAATTGAGAAAAAAAAAAAAGAGTTAAAGGTTTCCACTGTAGACCTTGGTGGTCACATGGATGACAACATGGCTACTATTTAAGTGAGAAGAAAGTGCTTCTCATACTGATGGAGAACAGAGCATTCCTTTCTTTGGCAACAGGAATGTTTGAGAAGGTTTTATACATAACTTTCTCTATCTGTGCTTAAAAATAACTGATCTGTGTATTATTGAAAACCTAGGACTGTTCTGTCATGTAACACAATATATCTCTAGACATTCTCCCTATTTTATATCTGCTCTGACATCTTACAGTATCTGTGTATAAACCATGTTTTCTTGACTTTTTAAATTCTTGGTTACTACACATATCCCATTTGTAAGCTTTCACAGGGTCCAGGGAAGCAGAGGAAGGGTCTCGGAAAGATGGCCTTGTCTGATTTGGGACCCAGAAGTTCTAGCATGTGCAAATAAACCTGGAGAGGGGCTCTGGTGAGTGACAGGGAGGAAAGCTGCCTTGTGCTAAGCAGGTAGGCCAAGTGGGGTTTGTGGAGCCAAAATGCCTCTGTTGAGCCCTTCTCTGGGTTGACCCTAGCTGGTTTTGGTAAAAAAAAAACCAACACAACAAACCAAATACAACACTTGGCTGTTTGTTTGAACATTATATATGTTCAAACATATACATAGTGTGTGTGAGCTGTGAACTTCTGAGCTATCCTGCTGGCTAATTGAGAAGAAAGTTGCTGTTTCCTCAAATCTCCTGGTGCGTTTTTGCCATGCTGAACAAAGAAATAAGGAGCATGTGTACATATTTATCCCTTTGGTCAGTTTTCAGCCTTCACTGACTTAATAAGCTTTTCTTACAGCTTTGTTTGAAGACCTTAATTCTGTAGCAGTCCATAATCCTCACCTTCCCAGTTATCTAAGAGTGACCATTTTTCCTCAGAGGTAGCCCTGTTAGCAATGCCAAACAAGGAATATTTGCATTTCTCTAAGAAAAATCACTGCAGAAAGAAGAATGCAAGTACAAATAAACTTCCTTGGGAAAGCAGCATCAGCGTAGGCAGTAAAGAAGTTGTTGAAGTGGAACAATGCAGTAAAATTGACATTGATTGGATTTAAGGCTCTAATTGCTTTCCCTTGCACATGAGTCTTATATCTGTTGTTAACTTTAATGAGACTTATGTGCCAAGCCTGCAAGGAGAAGCGGTCCTTAATTCATCTCGCTGCTGAACTGTTTCATTAGGAAGTATTCCCATGTCTTTCTGTTGAAATTTTGGTTGACAGTACTGACATGGGCACAGGAATTTGCCTCAGATCTGGTAGCTGTGGTGAGAAACAGTGCCCGGATAGATCCGAGACATGTGCTGACTAGTGTGTGACTAAAGATCAAAAGCTCGTTAGCTCCTGCTTGCTCCTGCAGTGATTCTGGCTAAATTATGTTCTCTAATTTTATCTTCTTAATTTATAAAAAGAAGGATATTTTTTCCTTATCTCTTTGATAGAGCTATTGTGAAGACAAATGAGGAGGCATTTGTAGAACTCTCTAGGTGTTAAAAGCTTTATTTGCATAATATTGTGAACTCTGCTCCTTATTAACATGATCAGCATTTTCCTGAACCTTAATGTTAAGCTTTGACCTACAAATATCTGATGTAATTCTGTAAAAATGAATACCAGGTGAGCATCTTCACAATTTTTTGTAGTATATTAATAAGTATATTTTTAATAATGGTAAACTCATAGTAATTGAAGAACAGTCCACAAATCAGTTGCAGCCTGGAAAATCCTAATTTGTTACCACTTTCTGCCTCCATCTTTATGTTTTTAATTTGCTGCACTTCATTTTCATGCTAATTTGCCCTGCCCATTGTCAAAGCTACTTCAGCCTGTTGGAAGCTCAGGAATGGAAGCAGACCTGTCTCTCCTTGGCAGCAGGTGAGTGCCTTGTCCCTTGAAGAGCTGTCCAGATTCCCATTCCCCTGGCAGCTGACAGTTCAGCCAGGGCTCTTTGCTGCAGAGCTTTTCTGGGGAAAATTCCTAACTTATTTTCAAACTCCTGAATAGCATTTTGGCTTCAGAATTTCTGCTCCCGGAAATTGGCTGCTGGGTTGCCTTGGCTCCTGAATTTAGACTTTTTTGGCTTGAATGTGGTATTGTGTAGGAACTGCTCAAAACTCTTACAATCATGTAAGACAGGCACCAAAAATAACCAAATTACCATTTGAAAGTGTTGAAGTATTTGAGGAAGGTAGAATGTTTTTGCTGGAGTCATTGCTATAATTGAAGTAAATATTTCTTTAGTTCTATGCAATATGTATTTGTGGTCTGAAACATTGAGACATCAGTAGGGAAACATGACTTATAGAGATTGCTGATGTTGGAAATATAATGCAGATTCTGGACTTCTATTAGTATTCATATATGATATATGTTAACAAACAGTATTTGAGAGCCATCAGTCATGAGATGCTCTGCTGTGGGTTATTTTGGGCTGGTTTGGTCCTTTTACTAGCAAAGCTCAAGAGCCTTATCATTTGGGATAACATTAAATTGCATTCTGTAAACTAAATCTACACTCTTTCATCTGCAACTACAATTATTGTGAGTTGGTGATGGCTCTTTGGCAAAAAAAAATATTTTCTTTTCCACTAATTACAGTGCTCTGAGATCTCTTAAGTGAAACATATTGAATTATATATGCACTGTCAATCAAGTTTTTACTCTACTCTTGTTACATTTCTCTTTAGAAAATTAAATAAGAAATTGTCACTTCCTTTAGTATAATCTTACAAGATATGTCTTCAGTCAATACTACAGACCGCAGTTCCTCAGCCTTTGGCCAGTGATGATGCCTGTAAAGCATTACATGGGTGCCTGAAATATTTCTCACAGCTTGGATTGTTTCTGTGAGTAAGTGTGATAAGATTTGGGTTTTGCCTTGTTTTTCTCATACACAGCTTTACTAGTGTGTTCAGCTTAACCATCAAGAGGCAGGGAAGCTCTGGGAGCATTTCTGTAATCCTATTGACATATACATATTGGAGCAAATTATAAATTTGTCCATTTCTGAATGGCTTTGCTCTGGTTTACATCAGAGTAAACAGTGGATAAGGATATGTCTTTGAGGATTAATTCAACTGGTTGAGTTAGTTTGTCTTCAGGAGATGGAAGAAACACCTAGAATGAGTGGGAGATACTCTAGAACTGCTCTAGCACTCCCTGGAGTCCCTGGGATAATCCCAGAGGCCAGGAGCATTTGGGCTGCTGCCAGCAAGGCCTGACACATGACTTGCGTGGGAGCCGCATGGAGTCATGGTGTGCTATTGGTAGGCACTAACTGGAGGTGAGTCCATTTTAGATGATGACTCCCAGAGCTTTTTTTGGTCTAGTCAGATGTGCAGGCTTCCAGTGCCCTTTTAGCCTTTCTGTAGGTCAGTCTAAGGGATACATTGGAGATGTGCTTGTTTGGGAATGGCACTTGTGTTGACTTCGACTGATATCTTGGGCCAAGTTGCAATTATCTTCAAAGCTTTTAGTTTAATAGACCTGTGTCTGGGGAGCAGCACCCTTCAGTAGGTCATGTTAAACCCTCACAGTCTTCTAGAAGCAAATGTGTGAGCCCGAGGTTTTTAGCAGAGGTGATGAGAGAAAAACTGAGTCTAGGCCAGATAATCCTTTGAGCACTTGGAAGTCAAAACACAATTTACTTCATAGGCCTGACCTGCACTGGAGCAACACTGAGACGAAGAAAAGATGTAATCATGTTGGCATAAGTGCATTTTAGGATGTGTTTCAGATAAATGGTATCCCATGTGTGGAACTAGAGTGTGAGCTAAAGAGATGGGGAACTGATGTCTAATGAAGGAAAAGAATTTGCATTTTATGTGTGTTAGCTGGCAAAACAAAATTATCAGAAATGAGAGGGAGCAATATAAATCATAATGAGAAACACAGGCAAATGTGTTATTGCCAAAATTAGCCAGTGGAATTGATAGCAGCATATCAATAGATTAGCTAAATAAAATTAAATACTCCCTGAAGTTACATGATTTAGTAAACCACAGTCCATCATAGTGGTTGGGCTTGATTTTTAAAGGTCTTTTCCAACTGTAATGATTTTATGATTCTGTGTAACCAGATAAATCCACTATTGGTTAAGGCAAAGATGACATCACTGATATAATAACCTCCTTTTATATCTTAAAAAAAAAATCCTGTATGATCCTGCTTGGAGACATCTGCTTTTGCACTGTGAGAAAAAACATGTGCTTGCTAATGGGGTAACCTGGACGAGAAGACACATTCCTCAAGTAACAATATAATTTCTTAAATAACTGAGAAATACTAACAAAAAAAAAAGTTCAACACACCTTTTAAAAGTGTGTAAGAACCTTGAGAGATTTATAAGGCAATTGAAATATGGGGTGGGGGAAAAAGAAATAAAAGAAAATGGATTCCAGATTTAGTCTTGGGTTCCTCTGCTTGTCTCTGCTGTTGGATGGTTTTCTATCTCATCTTATTCCTTGAGTCAAAGCAACACATCAGAAAGTTTTGAATAAATAGCAACAAAATATCAAAGTCACTTGAAATATGAGATGTTAGGACAGTTTTGTTGTGACGCACTGGCATTATCCTAGGGTTATTTTTGTTTGTTTTTTCCAAGGGCATCTGTGCATTCTCAGTTAAGTGATCTGGTGTGAACTTTGTATTGAAATGCTGCACAGTTATAAAGTTGGGCCTAAAAACCTGAGGTTACTGATACAGCTGTAATTTAACATTTCTATATAGATGATGCATTCAGCAGAAATCTGTAACTGTGATATTTTGTCTAGTGACAGACATGCTTGTTTCTGACCCCTCTTGTTTTCCATCCCCTATGTCTTGCCTCATTTTCTCTGCTTCCTCTCCATTCCTATGTACATTGCCCTTTCTGCAGTGTCGTTTTTCCGTATCTCTGTATTCTCCTATACTTGTGTTCATATGCACTCTGTTTTACATCTCTCCACACTGTTCTGTTATTTGCTGATCTGTCCCCTTGACCGTACTCTAACTCTTACGATCTCTCTGTCCTTCTTTTTCACTCCTATGGTTTCTAGTCGGGCATCGTCTTCCTCCACTTTGTCTGAGATCAGTGAGGGAAGCATGGAGAAAAGATCTTTTTGAACTCAGTTTCTATGTCTGGGACTCCTCTGATCACAGGAGATGTGAAGACCAATTTAGAAGTAAGTCCTGTCTGAGTTCTGTATCCCCAGGTTGGGATGTGTCAAATGAATCTCCTACAGTTACCTAATGAGAATGTGAGCTATGGTTCTTCTCATTGAAGATGTTTAGCTTTTCCTTTTCTGAAATGCACAGTTTGTTCTAGCTTCATTTAGATGGTTAAACATCTCAAGTGTTTTCCATGGTTAAGGCCAGAGGTGGCAAAAATACAATTAGATACAATCTGGCAGAACATTTAATCTGCTGCCTTTCTTAAGGGCTTCTGCAGCCTAGATGTGTGCTATATCATGTCAGATATGTGGAGACTCATTTTGGTGCTCATGATGTGAACATGATATGTTTGATCATGTGAATAAGCACCTAGATACACGCTGCATAGTGTGATGGGGCTGCCTATTTGTTGGTCAGCTGACAGGAGAGGGACAGGGACAGGCTGCCCTTTAGTGGCTCATATAGCCCATCTTTGCTGAAAAGGATAGGGTGTCTGCTTGAAGGGGGTAAATTAAGCTTCTATTCCTTTTCAGAATTAATCTCTAAGGCTCTGAGGCAGGGTTTTTTTTTCCAAGTAAACGACTAAGTGATAAATTGTCTGTATCTTTTTTTTTTTTTTTCTGGTTTTGGTTTGGTTTTTTGAGCTAGCTGACAGTTGATGTCCTTCCTCTTTCTCTTTGAAGGTCTGAACTTTTCTCTTGTAGTTGTTTGTTGAGCTGTTGGTCCCAGGTCTAGTAGAATTTTCAAACTTTTTGCAGCTCTGTGGTTAAGAGAACGTTATTATAAGATGTCAGGAACTGAAAACTCATGCCAGAAAGTAAACAGCTGTAACAGCAGTACAAAGAGCAGAGTTTTCTTTATTCTTTTGCACAGAAAGTGGTGATTGCCAAATATCTGCATCAGATTTGAGGCCTGAATTGCTTGCTCTTATGTTTGAGAGTTCTAACAGAAATTGTTTGTGGTTAATATAGTGTGAAACATAGTTATTCCTTTCACAATACTTTTTGTGGTGCTTCAAGCTTTCTCTTTGATCTTCAGTTTACACAAAGAGTTTTCAATGAGTTTGAATTTCTGAAGCACAGAGAAACAGGAGGCAGAGAAATCAGGCTGGACTTACCGTGCTCTTGGTGACAATCTTGGCTTCCTACTAGCTTTCAGAAACCATTTATTTGACCACGTTTGTCTTGAGTGTCTGAGAAAACAAGCTCTGGGATTGATTAAATTGACAAAAGTACCTATCACTAGAGAACATACTGTGCATTATTTGTGCATGATGTAGTTTTATTGACTATTACAAATATAAGAGAATTTGTATTAATTTAAGTAGATACTTCTGATCCTGGTCCAAATAGAAGTATAAGGAAGAAGTATAAGGAAGTATAAGCAAGAAGAGTTCAAAGAATTTTGTAAGATTACCAAGTCAGCACCTCAAAAGTTAGGAAATGTTTAGGTACTAGTAGCTTGTCCAACTTAAGTGACTTTTCCTACAGATGCATTGAGATGCTAATGTGTGATATACCATTGGATTCATGCTAAGGTAGCCTGCCCTCAGCTTCGTTGTTTGCACATATGCTGACATTGGGCTACCAGCTTCTGTCCTCATTGGGGAAGATATGTCAATCACAAAGAGGAATAAACTATTTATTGCAAAAAGATACCAGGCAACTTGGTCAAGTGCTGTTCCATAGAATGCAGGTTGTGTAGGTGCTGTGGCAGATGTCAGCCCTGTGTCGTCATCTCTGTTGTCTCAGGTGGCAATCATAGAATCATAGAATGGTTTGGGTTGGAAGATCATCTTGTTCTAAACCTTCTGCCACAGGCAGGGATACCTTCTGTTAGATCAGGTTCCTCGAAGCCATATCCAACCTGGCCTTGAACACTTCCAAGGATGGGGCAGCCACAACCTTTCTGGGCAATCTGCTCCTGTGCTTCACCCCCTTCACAGGGAAGAATGTATCCCAGTATCTTAAATCTCCTCTCTTTCAGTCTGAAGTCATTACCACCTTGTCCTATTGCTTCAGGCCCTTGTAAAAAGCCCCTCTATGGCTTTTGTTGGCCTCTTTATGCACTGGAAGGCTGCTGTAAGTTCTGCTCAAAGCCTTTTCTTCTCCAGGCTGGAAAACTCCAGGTCTGTTTTCAGTGCCTGTGTTCATGGGAGAGGGACTCC
Source organism: Urocolius indicus (assembly GCA_013401255.1). Classification (NCBI taxonomy): domain Eukaryota; kingdom Metazoa; phylum Chordata; class Aves; order Coliiformes; family Coliidae; genus Urocolius; species Urocolius indicus. The sequence goes on from WBNH01003908.1 coordinate 82,420, forward strand.
AGCCCTCTGGTCATTTTGTGTCCCTCCTCTGGATCCACTTCAACAGCTCCATGTCCTTCCTATGTTGAGGGTCCCAGAGCTGGATGCAGTACTGTACGTGGGATCTCATGAAAGCAGAGTAGATGATGAGAATCACTTTCTTTGACGGGCTGGCCACGCTTCTTTTAATGCAGCCCAGGGTGTGGTTGGCCTTCTGAGCTGCAAGTGCATGTTGTCAGTGCCCATTGAGCAATAAGGATCTCAGTTTATGCAACTAAGTACCACCCTTCATATCTGTTTACTGCCCTATGAGTTTAAACACTGGGTCATATGTAGACAACTGTGGTGAGACACCTGAGCTTAGGGCACTTAATCTTACCTGACTTCTGCCCATATTGTCAGATGACCCAATCTTATGTCTTTACTGTCTTCAGAAAGAACCAATTCTGATTAATTTTTTTGGAAGGTGCCAATAGGGAACATTTTCTTCTGCCCTTTCCCAACAAAGCTGTCTCACTCCCATCTTATAGACCTTTAGCCACTCTGTGGTGTCTCTACATCATGACTGCTTCTTAATTCAAATTTCTATTCTGTGGTTGTCCAAACTCAGTTTCAATCTCTTTGCCCAGCAAGTATTAGATTCTGTCTTCTACTTAATCCCTTACTCCTTTTGAGTTATTTCTAGACATGGTAGCTGCTTACTAGCTAATCTAGCCAAATCGTCTCTCATCTTCCTCCTTTTGAAGAGGTCCGTTCTTCAGTCCCACTGCTTGTCAGTACTTGTCCAGTGCGTTCAAGTCCCTGTATAAAGTAAATTTAGGTGCATTTTTGTAACAAGAACAAAAATGTTTGCCTGATGCAGTCTGCCCTGCCAAATCATACTCTTCCATGCAAACCAAGGAGAAACTAGAAATCTCCCTCTAAGATTCATTGTAAAATTGTTTCTTGTGGCAGAAAATGTTATTTCAATACATTTTTTAGAAATGACGTAAATATTTTGGCTGAGGTTTTCCCAGCTAGTTCCTGTTAAAGGCAGACACAGCTTTGGAAAATTTCTACACTTGGCAAGGCTGAAAGACAACTTAAAGCAGGTTGTTAAAAGAGGAATTGCCAAATAGTATATTCAGATGCAATCCTTATTTTAAGCATGTGGCTGTAACTGAAGCTCTCTATCAAGTTTACGACTTTACAACTAGTTTTGTAAGGTATTAGAGCTGCTGACTTGCTCTGCAGCTTTACAAGTAGTTGACACAGTAACTGCCTCTTAGTTTGGGGTTTTGGTTTTGATAAATGAAGAAATTTAATAGTGGGGTAATATCACTATGGAATGCTCTGTATTGTCCTATTACCTCATTTACTTGATGGAAAAAGAGATTTATTTGGCCTGAGTGTTTGGTTTAAGCAGATAAGCATTTGCTGTCACATCTGGAGGAATAAGCCTATCTGGTGGTTGCTTAGAACAATAAATTTAGTGTCTTAAATCTGTATGCAATGGCATTTTTTGCCAGTGAGTATATTGTTGCAGGTGCATGTATGTGTCTGAGAGATGGAAGCTTGAAGATGCATCTCTGAAGTGCTGTGCTTGTATTTTTTTCAATGTGACTCCAGCTCTAAGATGTGTTCATCTATCAGCATTGCTACTGACCATCTCAAAGGCTTCATGCCAGAAAGATCTACTAATCATTTATTACACCCTACACACAGACGCAAACAACAGTCCTCAACAAACTTTGTAGCTTCCAATGGCAAGGCTTAGACCTGTTGTGACAAATAAAAGCCACCATGATAATGTGCTACAGGAAGGCATTGGGATAATTAAGAGCATTACTGGCTTTTTAACTTTGAAATTTAATTTCTCAATGGGAAGAAATTTTTGATAAATTTCCCAGGTGACCCTGGAAAAAGGGACTACACAGGAAAAGATGAAAAACAACCAAACAAAGCACTTCTACATCAGTGAAGGAAAGAAGAGGGGGAAACCCCTCCTGTCCCAAGCTCCTTGTTTTCACCTTGAGCATGTGAATCACCTCGAGCATGTGAATTGCCTCTCCTCTTGATTATCCAGTATTCAGTCCATGCAGGAGTGTAACATTTGGCATTCCAGTATATGAACATCAAACTGTAGCATTATTAAACCTATTTATTTTTTTGCAAAATGAGGAATAGATTTGGGAAGAAGGCTAGCTGTGTAAAAAATGAGTGAATGTTGCTATTGTTTGCTTTTCCCTGAATGGCTCTGAATCACTTGTCTGTGCAAGCTGTGACTTGGAACACTATGACTACAATTGTCATAAACAAATTAAGAGTTTTGGATGTATAGAGACTGGGCTGGCTTTCAGTTGGGATGTAGTCTAGAGTCTGACATGATACCTGAATCATCATTAACTGGAGTAGGTGTTGAAATTTTCTTCCCCAACGTCAAGTCCACCTTGGAAATGCACTGCTAATATCTGTGTTGGGAGGAAAAACTTGCTGACCTCAATATTTCTCTACACTCTTGTCTGTACTGCACTCTTGTCAATGTTAGAAGTCACCTTGGATTATTCTGTGGACAGGATAGCTGTTAGGAACAAGTTTGTACAGAAGAAAGGGAAATAGTCATTATTCTTGCCTAAAAATATGCACAGTATGAAGCTTCATATTACATTTAAATGCAGTCCCAGTCAGTGGTCACTTCCATCCAGGACCTTGAAGTCTAGCGTTTGAAATGGTGTTTTCCAGGCAATTATAGGGGTTTAATTTTCTTCTACTACTTACTTTCTGCTTTTCTTCCTCCTGCCCTAGAGAAAATAAACAAAATTAGCTCTGTATATACTAATGCTTGAGATGTTGCCACTGTATTACACAAAAATCACTGTTTAGCTTCTAAAAGCAATGAAGGATTATGGTGCAAAGATCAAGTTAGAGATATTTCTCTTATTCCTTACCCAGAAATAGTTTCTGCTGATAAAGTTTTAGTGGAAATCTGGACTGAAGTTCCTAAGAGGTAATAGGGTTCTAACACCAAGGAATGAATTCTGTAGAGAAAAACCTGAGGCATAACACAGCTTATTTACACATGCCTGTGTGCTGTCGCAATTTCAGCAGGAGGTCCCTGAGGACCTCCTGCAACTTGTTAAACATGGGTATTTCAGGAGCATTAGAGTGAAAAGCTGAGGTACTGGGAAATTAATTTTCAAAAGCTGCTTTGCAGTCCAGAGTCACTGGTTCTGGAGAAACAAATGTCTGAAGCTGTACACGGATGGAAATGTTTACTTTGTTTCAGGACATTTTAACTCGTATATTATGCCACACTTCTAATGTTTTCACTTCAAAGTGTTAGTAGGGGGCAATCCAAGAGTGTTTTATAACTGTGATTCCTTCATTTGGGTTTTTTGTCTTCCCAAATAGCTGACATCTTGTGCATTCTTGGAAAAAAATGCTGCTAATAATACCAACATACTAATTAATATTCTAAAGTAAATAAAATTCTTTATTCAGAATATATTAATGAAGTGTAGAGGGTAAATTTTCTTTGGCAGGCACACTGCAGTGGTATTCAACAGCAAGAGCAACATTGAAGGGCTCTGGAGTGGTTTGTGTAGCCCTCAACCACCAGCTGTTTGATCAAGAGCCAAAGGTGCTATTGGTCACACTTCTGGTGTTGTGGCCAAATTCTTCATCAGGTTTTCTGATGACATCTATTAAATGCCATATTATTGTATTTTTATCATAATCACATTAAATGGTACTTGCTACTGTACAACATTCTGTAACAAGGTGGTGTGCCTCAGTAGACTATTGTCTAAAGAAGCAGCCAAGAACAACCAGGAGAGGAGAATTAAGAGAGGTGAAAAAGAAAATACCATATACAGAAACCTTATGAAAATAACCATTTGGGATTTTTTCCTTTTCATGGTAAATGAAAATAAAGGAAACTTGAAGTAAATAAAATCTGCCACACTTTGCCCAGGGCCACACAGGGAGTCAACTTAGAGATTGGGACTGGAACCCATATCTACCACCACCTGCCTCCTCCTATTGGAAAATCTGAACAGACTCATAAATACTAGAAAAGGAAGGACAACAGATTTTATAAAACACATAAGAACATGCTTTAAATTACTGACCGTTGCTCAAGAAATAAGATATCGGTCTCCAACCTTCAAAACAGATGATCCTGTTGTTTATAGGACTTGTTCCCATTCAGCAGCCAATATAGTACTAACAGCTGGAGAGAAGCAATTGGGCACTTACAGGGTGACTTCTATAAGCTGACCAAGCCTTTAGATGTATATTATTCAACACATACTGTAACATAATGATTAAAACAGACATAATATAACAAAATGGAGTTTTGAGGTATGGAAATATTCTTGCCAGGAGGTTTTCAAGATGTGTTTTGGACAGGGTGCTAGGTATCTCATCTAGGCTCTGCTTCCCACAAAAGGGTGGACCACATGATTTTTAAAAGTACTTTTCAGCTTGGCGTGTTCTATGGCTTATGAAATGCTGCATCAAAGTGGCCTAAGTGTTTTTGCAGCATAATTGTTTTTCAGTTAGAAGTGATGGTAGATATGGAAGCTGGACATCTCTGCTCTCTTCTGGTTTTCTTCAGGGCTGGTTCTTGAGCTGTACTGCTTGATTTTACAAAAGGGAGGTGCATCTGGAAATGAATCTCAGATGTCTACAGCTAATGACAACAAAAATGTTCTTGATGGGATTTTAATGTTGGCAGACCTTGTAATCAAATGCTATACTGGGAGAATTAAAGTGCCAGGAAGATGTGCATAAAATAATTATGTAGGTTGACTGGGTTATGTCTGCAGATAATGAGCAGTAGCTGTTGAGTAGTAAAGGAAAATTGGTGAAGCCTGAAAGACAGAAGTTCTTGTTAGCAGAAAATGGAAGATTGATGTAACTCGGTTATGTTGGTATATTATTTGCCATTTCATGTAAAGTGGTAGAGATGTCCTGAATTTGGTGGAGTAAAAAATAAATTATGGATAAATAATGAGCAAGAATGTTAGAAACGAATTTCAAAGGATAAATTCCCACCTAAACAGCCTGGCTATGAAAAGAATGGGTTGAAAATGCTACTGATATCCTGCCAGCCTCTATATCTATGCTAATTTGAAAGGTTTTACCATCACATTTTCTTCTTCACACATAGGCTCACTCTCCAGGAAGACACTGGGAGCACAATGATAATAGCGTATTCTTTCCTTAGGTAGGAGGATGAGGTTAGAACTGACAGAGGAGCTCTGTGCTGTTTATTGAGTTGAGCTCTGCCAGTGCAATAAAGATATGTTAGGCTGGTTTGTTGAATGCAGCAGGTTTGGGACTGGCAGTGCTGCCCCCCATTGAGACTGGTTTGGAGCATGTTGGGAAGCCCAGATGTCTGTGGAAGTGGACTTCAGTGTGTTAAGTCAAATAAGTGAGGCTTTGTTTGAGTTGTAGCTGTTGGTGGTGTTTTATTTATAGATTTTTTTTAATAGATGTATAGATTGAAGTCAGTATTGCCTAAAAAGTCCCAAGTTTAAAAAAATCATTTTCAGTTTTCCAGGTGTATGAAAATGCTAAAAGTATGCTAAAAATAAAATCAAATTGAACTCATCAAATCGAGACCCATCATCTTTGTGGACTCTAGCCTTCAGGGCTTGCTGGAGCTTATCCAAGTGGTGACTGGGAATAGAACTTGGACGTCCTGCCAGCCTTAACCACAAAACCATCCTTCATCCCTTAAAATATAGATGTAACAGGGAGTATGGACTGTGTGAGGTGGAAAGACCTAAAAATATTGACATGCAACACTAGCTGTTATATATGTGTCTGTATCTAATATACTTTTTTTTTCAGATAAGTGTATATATCAACACATGTTACTCTTATTGATCAGGATCAGAGTATAAGTACAAGGAATCCAGTGATATTGCAGCCTTTAAAAGACTTCGCCTTTTAAAGAATTTTGTGAACCTTTTAAGTGAAAAAAAACCCCACCTTTCCATTTATTTATATGCTTAAATATAGACATGATTGTTTTGTGTGAAATGCTTCTTACCATTATTTTTTTTTTTTACATTTTATTGGTTGTTCATATGTTGAGTTCTTTAAAATCAAACTGCATTCACTTTTCAGGCAGATTTTTTTTCTAGAATGTATTTAAAATGTTGTTGCCTGTGGTCAGACTGCAAGAGCCAGCTTTTCTTTCCTGTGTGGGTAGATTATTTTAAAGTATTATTGACATGGCAAAACGGGAAAGGAAAACCTAAACTCTGTGTGTGCTCTTATTTAGTTTGATTTTATTTTTTTGAAATAAGTCCCTGTGGTGAATATCAAACATTTAATCTGAAAATAACTGCACTCTCACCAGCTGCATCCTATATCCATAACTGCAAGCTTCTGCCCAGTAAACAAACACTGAACTTTTTTTTTTGCCATAAATGACATCTATTTCAGAGCTCATTACCACATGGCTTCCACCATACCAGTGGATACCATGCTAAGACAGTGAGGCTCTGCCATCAAGTATCTTGCACCCTTTTGGAGAGGGAATATGGCACTTGAGAGAGGTCTCACAGCACCAGCTTCAGAGGAAGGGAACCAGGTGCCCTGACTACCAGCCCTTACTTGAGCGGCTGCTCTGCCAGCAGCCCCAGCCCATGCTGGAGTATCTTTCCCCCAGAGGTGGGCAACTCTCAGACCTTGTGGCAGCAGATGACACGGTCTGACTCTTAGGTAAATGATTCATCTGTGTTCCAAAAATCCCTGCAATCATCTGTAGTTACAGTCTAAAAGTCTGACTGCTTTTTCTGATAGGAACTGGTATAATATTGTGGCTATAGCTATTCATAAAGCATTCGTGCCAGTCTATAAATGTCCATGTTGCTCATACCCATTACATTCAGCCCCCAACTGCTGCATGTCTCTAAATGAAGATGAGTGAATAAACTGTTTTATTTTTATTAAGCTGATATATACATTTACCTCATTCTTTGTGGAGAATTTCTGACTCTGTCAGGTTTCTACGTTACAATATATTTATTTAAAAGTATTTCTTTTCTGGCAATGCTGACCTACTTTAAATGCTGTGGGATGCTGCTACCTCTTTCTTTTTAGCAGCCAGTTGATACCAGCAGAGATCTTTGTACTTCAGTTTCTAAACTTTTGATGACCTTTAAACTGCTGATTAACGGATGTAAGCAGCCACTTTTTCCTTTTCTAGGTGGGCTCTTGCTTGAATTCAGAGTTAATGGTTACTATTTATTGCATACTTTAAACTTGCATGCAGAGAAGTTGCTACGTGCACATAGTGCCTTAGAAAACCCAGAATCCCCACCATGAAGAACATACCGTCCCTAGCCAGGCTGTGCAAAGATGTGAGTGCAGGGGTAATTTACCTGTGCTCCAGAGTCACGGGGACAACTTAGATGAAATAACTCAATGCCCAGCATGACTGAGTTCTAAGATGAGTGACAGAGCCATGAGGTTCAAAGAAAAGAAAACATGCTGTGCAGTGTGCAAGAGCATCTTAATTCTCAGATAGTTGTGCTGTGATGTTAAATGTGGTGTGATGTTATTAAAGCAGGATGTTTTCTTTTGGGTAAATAATTAGTGGTCTCCAGGGAACTACACATGTGCTGTAGCATTATATATACTCAACCATAAACTCTAAGCCAGGCTTATAAATTTAAAATGAACCACACCTGAACTATTTAAATGTGGGTCTAATTACCATCACTTTTTCTCCTTGTTGCCTCATTGTTCAATCTCATTCCTCCAGCTTTTTTGGCACTGACTCCCCCATCCCTGTTGCTGCTGCAGCCTGCAAGAGCAGTGCATGCTGCTGAGGGCAGGAGCATGCAGCAGCAGATGAATGGAGCATTCATTCATTTTGCTGTGTCCTCATGAAAGTGCTGATCCCACTCTGGGACCAGTGAAGTTGAAAAGCGGTATTGCAGATTACATGCTCTCATAGATCCCAACAAAGTCTTCGGCATGCACACAGTTATACAAAGGTTTTATGATAAAGCCTGTGGTTAGAGCTCTTAATTGACCAGTTCCTACTCCCAGGTGATTTTCTCCCACTTCTGGATGCTGTATTATCATCATACTGCTGTTGACTTGTGGGACTATTTGTGTCTCACAAAGGATATTTCTCACTCAAGCCCATAAGGGGTATGGTAGAAGCAGGGTAAGATCATCTCATGTCTTTCAGGGCTTAAAATTCAGTGCCTTTGTTAGAGAAGGAAAGTTCTGGTCTCTCTAAGCTGTCCCACAGACTGTAATTCAGGTCATATTGAGTCACCAATCACCACCCTTGAGTTTTGCACAGTTCTGTTTCAAGACCTCCCAGAGCATGGCTGATACCAGTGTTACATCCCTCTGAATGCCCCAGGCAAGGCCAAATGAGGGACCACACAGTCTCCAGTGTTAATTTTGGTCTCTGATTTATTCATCCTTAGAGACCAGGATGTCTCTGAGGGATCTCATCTCTATCATACAGGATTACAGTCCAAAGTATCAGTCCTTTGCTCTGTGAGTTATCGAGCACCCTGTCCTAGCCCAACAGTCATAATTCTGCTCTTTCTGAGACCTCTGCTGATCCCAGACACAGCAGAGCTCTGTGCTGGCACCTCTGCAGGAGTGCCTCCAACTGCTTCTTTCCCGCCTTGATACAGGAAGGAGGCTGCATCCCTCCATCTGCATGGCTGTAGACAGAGGGATAAGGTGGGAAAGGCAGTGGGAGAGGTCAGTGTAGAACAGGGCACAAGACTGCTATTGTGCAGCTTCCAATATTATCATTGTATTAACAATCATTTCTCTTGGGTATATATCTAAATATAGAGGGGAAAAAAACCCAAAACAAACCCCTCTGCTTTAATCCTGCTGAAGAACTAGGCTTATTAATTCAAGCATGGAGCCATCCTGCTTTTGGTACCAAAGCTGGCTGACGCATCTCTACCACCTCTGTTGCAGAGGCTTGCAGGGTGCTCCCTCCCCCGGGAGAAACAGGCACTTACTCACTGGGGTATGGTGTTTCTCACGTGGATGCTTTCCTTCTGGTTTGTCAGCGGTGAGTCAGAAATCCCAGCTATTTGGCTCATTGCTTGGTAGATCATGCTGAAAAAAAAGCGAAGAAAAAACTATGGCTGAGATGAATAAAGGAATAAACTGTAGGGCTTAGTTTTCAAGGGTTATTTCTCTCCACTCCTCTCTCTTTCTATTTTGTATTATCTCTACCACCTTAATTTTCAATTTTGCCTGATTCGGGAGGATGCACTCCACAGTTCATCCCTACCTCATATTCTTGGGGCTTGACATTTATTGTGTTTTCCCTCGTATTCCTGTTTGGAACCCTTACAGATCACAGCTGACCTTTGTCAAACATCAACTCTTGAGACTACTTTGAGTGTCCTGCTAAGAGCTTGTGTAATTTATCGTGCAGTTCAAGAGTTTTCTCTCCCTGTTTCATCTTTCCTTTGGGGTCTGCTGGTCTTGCAACCACTGCTGTGGCTTTTCCTGCCCTTCAGGAAGCTGCTCCTCTCACCCAAGCGTCTCCCAAGTGCATTGGCTTCTTGGCTGTAGGCTCCTGTGATGCACATCTGCATTGTGTGTTGCTTCTGTGGTTTTGATTGCTGTTCCTGTGCTCAGTAGGAGCAGAAATAGGACAACCATGAATATGGTGACTGTATTCCATGTGCAAATATGAAAAATCTTTCTTGTTTATGCACTGAACAAAAGCCCTGCCCTGTCACACAGAGCTCTGTCTCATCATCTGCTTTTGTAATCACTATATGCTTCTGTGTCTCTAAGTGGTATCTTTACAGACAGTTGCTCCATTGATATAACGAAAGCAGACCTTATGAACTCATCTAATTTTTGTAGTACTTACAAAACCACCAAATCTTTGTGGAAAATTGTAGAATATAAATGACAGCAACCAATAACCAGGCATTTTCAGTCTCCTCTGGGAAATTGTAGAAGATTGGTGGAATGCCAGTTTGAAATTTATGATACTTGGACCAAAAAGATGAAATGAAGTTGGTGTTTTGGAACAGCTTGAGGGAATTGTGTGCAACAGGATCTGAAGCTCATTGAAGATCTGGCTCTGAATTTTTGTAAACCAGAATCGTTAAACTCTTCAAACAGAAAAGAAACAAGATACAGCTGGTAGAACACTGACTCTGTTTCAGTTCAACAAGTAGTTTTGTAGCTTTACTTTGGGGAAAATGTGATGGTTATGAATCTGCTTTCCTCCTGGCTTGATCTTTGGACCATAAGTGAGCATTTACTTGATTTGGTGATTTTTCTCCCCCAGCATTGCTGCCTGATAAAGTGTGAAAAATCATATGGTCAGTCCAGATATGTGAGTCATCCAGAGATGCTCCAAAATGAAATATTTTTTAAAGGCTTGTATTTATAAAATGAATAATGAGTGATAAGCTTGAAATACCAAGACTTAAGGATCTGAAAAAAAAAACCAAAAACCTTTAAATGTGAAGAATTTCTTTATAAGTGATGTTGATTATATAAAGCATTTTATGGAGACTTATATGTTGTCCTTAACATATAAAGAAACACTTGGAAACTTGGATATTCATACAGAATGGAACTTGTCAATTAAAGGAGTAGATGAAAGTAAAATGAAAGGTTGAAGGAGCTAGGGCTCTTCGGCTTGGAGGAGGCTGAAGGGTGACCTCATCTATGTTTACAAATACATAAAGGGCAAGTGTCAGGAGGATGGAGCCAGGTTGTTCTCAATGATGTCCAATTATAGGACAAGGGGCAATCAGTACAAGCTGGAAAAACAAGAGGTTCCAAAGAAACACAAGGAAGAATTTCTTCATTGTGAGGGTGATGGGGCACTGGCACAGGCTGCCCAGATGGGTTGTGGAGTCTCCTTCTCTGGAGACATTCAAAACCCACCTGGATGAGTTCCTGTGTGACCTACTCTAGCTGGTCCTGCTCTGGCAGGGGAGTTGGGCTGGATGATCTTTCTAAGTCCCTTTCAACCCTTAAGATTCTGTGCTTCTGTGAAAATATAATTTAATGACTTCATTTGGTTGATTTCCCATGTTGTACCCTCTTGTGCAAGTTGTTCTACACTAACTCATTGATGCTTTTTGTCACTGAGGCTGCTGCATTTCAGTCCTGAGCCTCACCATCTCTGATCAGAGCACCTGCACTTGAAAACCAAATTTGAAACCAAATATTTACTTAGAAAGCAGATTGGTTTTTTTTCTGGAATCTTCACTACTTGCCTAGCCAGTTACACCTGAGCACCGCTATTTGACTGGGGATATTTCAGTCATAAGAGAGGTTTTACTTTATAAAAATATATATATAAATAATTACATAAATGTGATTTTGACACCTTGGACCTGGAGATTTGAGAACGATTCGGGCTTCTTTGGCAAGACTCATAAACATAAATGTGAGGAGTCACTAAATAATGGTAGGAAATTATAACAAAAACCCTCCTAGCCTATTTTTCATCCCAGAAGGGTGAAAGAAAACTGCACATTATTCAATGTTTTTAATGGTTGTCAGAATCTGGACAGAAACCAAAAACTGGTTCAGCAAATATTTATTAAACGGTATCTAAACCATTAACTGTGCTGCTTATCTGAGATGTAGTTGTGCAATCTGTTTCTTTTGCTTCATACTCTTTTTGCAAAGGTGGGGGAGGAAAAGACATGTTTTGAAAGCAAGAAATTGTGCCAAATCAGACTTTGAGATCAGAATCAGTTTTAAAGATTAATTTTAAAAAAATACCCTAACTTAATAGGTCTGAGTGGTTCTTGAAATTGGCCATGTCAAACTGAGCCTTGCGAGTGATTTGGAAGGGATGATTTTGGGATATGCGACATTTTTCTGGCTGCTAGTACCCATTTTATTTGATCTGATCTCTAATTGAAATGATCCTTTTAAGTTAGCTGTACAGGGAAGCAATTGAGCTGAGCCTTGCTTTTCAGTCTGGCTTGTACAACCTCTTATTCCAAGAGAATCCAGTCATCCTTTTTGCCCTTTCTAGGTCAGCCACAGATGCCTTCCTTCATGGCACAGTTCAAGCAGGAGAGACGTGAATGTGTTTTTCTTGCTCCAGCTGATTGACTTCTTTATCTGGTACCCCTGAAACAGAACTGAAGAGGAAACTTGTTTGTATTCCTGAACCATTTGTATATTCTTCATGCATAAAATATTCATCTAGCTGTGGAAAAAAAAACCTTCTAAATGCTAAATATTTATTTCTGTGTTAAAAAGGGCTGCCACTGAGCTTGTCTTAAAACAGTTTGAATTATAACTTCCATTTGCAAGTGAACAATGTGTACCATTTTTGGTTTTTTTGCACCAAAGGGACTCATTTTATCAGATGAACTTAGCACACAAGGGAAGAGAGGGCAGCGACCATTCCCTAGGATGTGCTCTCTGCCTGGCACAAGAGGCATTTGCTGGACCTCGCCTCTTTGGCTGCTTAAGAAAACATCCTGCCTGGCTTCAGTGGTACTTATTATTTGATTTAGACAGAATTAAGAGCACTGTTGGCAGTACCTGATTGCAAAAGGGTCCTGCAATGAATAGGAAAAAAAGACTGAGAGTGATGAATAAGCCAATCCCTTCCAGTGACCAGTAGCCATTAATTAAAGCAAACTCTCCATGATAAAGAGTATTTCAATATATCATCACAAATGTTATTTCAGAAATGGCCAAGAAGGGCTGGCAATGCTTCATGGCTCAGGATCTGGCCACCTGTTTCTTCAGAGAAATGTCGCTTCATTTCTCGAGTATTTTGGATGCCTTTTGTTTAAATATTGGAAGCTGCGGAGCTGATCTTTCTGCCTTCATGTTAGCTTTGTTCTACCAGAGATGACCTCATCTGTGACAGCGTCTTGGACAAGGATGTTGCTTCATGGTCTGGGGAGTGATTTCTTTACCAGTAAAGGACACTGTGAGATTGTTTGGTAAAATAAAGCCAAACGTATTATGAAGAGAGGATTTTTTTTTTCCCAAAGACTTCTTGATGAAGAAGCAAACTCAAATTCCCACCATCCCTCATCTCCTGCCAGGAGAGTTTGCATTGCTCTGGTAGCACTTGTTCACGTGACACCCTTTCAAAATCCCTGTTATCTTTAACCATAGTCTTATACTTTGCACTTAGACGCCGTGTTTTCCCAGTGAGGTCTGTATTATACATTTCAACGTCAGTTGTCTTGTCCTGTTCATGTATCAGATGGGAAAACTTCAGCTGAGAGAAATAATGTGGCTTTTGTACAGCGACAATATGTATTTGTGGTTGAGTGGGGAGTAGAGCTGTTACAGTGCAGCACATACTCCAGCAATTGAAAATGCGTCTGCTGCTCTGTGCTGCTTTCCCTCAAGTCATACTGATGCAGACGCAGCCTCAGTTAACTGAAACTTCTGCTGTTGAAAACAGGATCTTTTCCATTCCCTTTCTGTTCACATTAAAAATGTCTGTGGTTATTTGAACTCTCCAACTTCCCCGATGTACCCACAACACGTAGCTAATGCACCCGGTGCTCAATTACCTGCTGGTACCGTCTGTGCGTCGCTGGCCCCCATCAGACTTAATGTGGCAGGTTGCTGCAGTCGTGTAATCCAACCCTGCCGTGCCTGAAGCGTTTTTGGCAGGGAGCCTGCAGCGAGGGAGAAAACCCGTCTCCTACCTTCTCCTGCGTTACCTACTGCTCCTGCCATCCCCTTGCAGCGCAGCGATGGGAAGGAGGAACACACCCAGCCCTGGTCCCCATCTGTTGCAGCATCGGGTTCCGTAGCAGAGCCTGAGATGTTTAAATGTGCTTGCCTTTAGGGAAAAGCTTTGAATGCAGTTCTTCAATGGATGTTTCCAGCCAGACTGCAGGATTTTTCAGAGCTGTAAGTCAGAACAGGGCTTGATTGTCTGTGGGGTTTTTTTTTAATTATTATTTGGTTCTTTTAACTATTATTTAAAGAAATAATTATTTAACTCAGTAAAGGGAATAGGTTTTGCGTTTCTTTAGGTGGATGCCCGAGTGCCCTGCAGGACTCTGCCGAGAGGCAGGCATTCTTCAGGCTGTGTAAGAGATGCTTGGTTCTTGGGTATTTCTCTTTTTTTTCTTTTTCTTTCCTTCCAACATGTTTTGTCTCTTTTGTATGCATGGCTGGCACAGGGCTGTTGTCCTGTTTTTAGAGCATTTAATTACAATAGATACTCCAAGGCTGAACAAAATGTTCTTTTATCTAGTTAAAGAATGTAGCTTGGGTTGGTGGTTGATTGTGTTGTTTTCCTTGCATAACTTTTCCTTGGTGTTTTGGGAAGAGAGATTATCTTTTGGGGGGTGTTGATTTAATTTCAGCCTAAAACCATCTGGTTTCTGTATCCTACAGTCCCTGGTTTCTCATATTGCTTGTCTCAGAGCAGCCTGAACTGCTGGGCAACTAATTGCCATGGCTAGTCATTGCAAACCTGACACCCCAGATTTTCAGTAATTACTGCTTTGCTTATTGATTTTAATTTGATATTTGATGAAATTTGTCAGGATAAAGAGGCATTGTTACAGATTTTGTGTGTTCCTCTTGTAATTTTTCCCATTCTGCTACCACAAGTATTGCTGAGCACATGCAATTTGCACTGCAATTAATGGACCTGTGAAATAATGAACATCTAATAACAAGACTGACTCTTTCCTGAGATCAGACCCAAAGTTTGAAAGGATTTAATGATGCCTCATTAGGGGGTGATGGGAAGGGTTTGGTGAATAGCAACCCAAATTTATTCTTGTATAAGATGCAGGGCATTTTGCCAGTGTCTTGTGTTTTGTATAGGTTGGTCACTGTGTTTTTAGCTGCTGTTATAGACCACTGGAGGGATTCAGGGTATCTGCCTTTGGAGAAGAGATTTCCTCTTCAGCTGTATACTCTGTATAGGCTGAAGAGTTGGAAGTCTAGGAGAGGCTAGAGGAAGCAGAGGCTGCACTGACTTTAAGTGGACCTGGGAGGTGAAAGAAACTTGAAATTGGGAGCTTGAGGGGCAGGAGCATCTCTCAGAAGAGGGAATGATGGAAAGGAAGATGAAATGGATGCTGCTGATGTGGGGCCAACCCTTGATGCAAAGGGAGGCAGCAGGAAACCTGGCAAAAGAAGTCTCTGTTGTAGTCCAGTTTTGTCCATTTTTATTATTGGGAATGGAATAAAAATATATTTCTATTGAAAAATGACATAGTTTTAAAATAAACATGAACACCCCCATCCCCTGCAAACCCATCCCATCAATCTGTACTAGGATGTCTGACACTTGTCAAGAAGAAATCAGGAGAAATAAAAGCAATACTATTGCAGCACTTTAAAGGCAAACCTCAGAGTTGGCAGGAGTCACCTGTAGCCAGTTTGCTTCAGACAGAGAACAGACACTGATTCTCTGTTGAGTAGAAAACACCAGTGTCATTTCAGCATGTTTGGCCACTCAGGTGGGTCCAATGACAAGTTTAGTTGAACACAAGAAACATTTAATAAGCTTAAATTTAAAGAAATGGCAGTTCAAAAA
Source organism: Urocolius indicus (assembly GCA_013401255.1). Taxonomy (NCBI): domain Eukaryota; kingdom Metazoa; phylum Chordata; class Aves; order Coliiformes; family Coliidae; genus Urocolius; species Urocolius indicus. Next base: position 97,922 of record WBNH01003908.1, read on the forward strand.
CCATAAGAGCTTGTTATGTATGTACACACACATTATGTGATTATATATGTCTTCCACATCTATTCTCCTATATGAGAACCTGTTTTATATGTGTGTAAAATAGATGTAAAAAAAAATTATAAGTGATGCCCCATCAGATGAACTCTGGCATATATGTATCGGGGAGGACATCGTCACCAGTGACACAGTGCTGGACCACCTTTCATATGAGGAAAGGCTGCAGGAACTGGGGCTGTTTAGTCTGGAGGAGACTGAGGGGGGATCTAAATAATATTTACAAGTATCTAAATGGTGGATGTCAGGAGGTTTGGGCATCCCTTTTTTCTATTGTATCTAGTGACAGGACAAGGGGTAATGGGATGAAGCTGGAACAGAAAAAGTTCCATTTAAACAGAAGGAAAAAACTATTTTACTGTTGAGGTGTGGGAGCCCTGGCACAGGCTGCCCAGGGAGGGTGTGGAGTCTCCTTCTCTGGAGGTTTTCAAAACCCACCTGGACATGTTCCTGTGTGACCCGATCTAGGTGGATCTGCTTTAGCAGGAGGGTTGGAGTAGATGATCTCTAAAGGTCCCTTCCAACCTCTACCATTCTATGACACACTGTTTCTGTTTCTCAATGCAGGTGCTAATGCTTTTGACTTGAAGATTGATATATATTTTGATAAACTTAACCTCTTGCTGTGATGTAAGAGACATTTTTCTTATAGGTATCTAACAATTGTACTGTCTGCACTTCTAAATCCAATTTCCAGCCCTAATGGGCTTAAAATTAACGTGACTAAATTTTGGATTTAAATGCATACTAATAGTTGTACAGCTATTTAATACATCAAAGTGGAAATTTACATTCTTCATCAGAAAAAAATAACCAGTATCTTTAGGGCCATGTTACTCGTGTTAGCTTTTGGTAGTGAGGAAAAATTAGTTCTTTCCTATAAAATCAAAAAGAGAAAGCAAAGCAACAATTAAAGTTTATTTTTAATCAAGATTTGCTACTTGTAGGTTTAATTCACCTTTAAAAAAAAAAAAAAGGTTTTATTGTTTTTTGCTTAATTTTGTTTCGTGCTTGGGTGCTTGGTTGTTTTGTAGGAGGTGTTTGGGGATGCTCCTTGGCATGGCAGATGTCCACACCAGGGTGAGCAGCAGGCAGAAGCTCTCCCTGCACCTTGGGTTGATAATTCGACTGTGAGCTTTACTTTTTTTTTTTTTTTTGGTGACAAATGGGTTTGGATTGTCTGCGACATGGCTTGGAGCAATAGCCAATTATAAAATGGCCTCTCCTGCACTAAGCTTATACTCTGTCCATCTGTCACCATGTCCAGGTTGTCCTGCTAATTTGGAAATGTTTCCCACGCTCTGAGCAGGATCAAATGCTTCCTGACACACTTTGATGGACAATCTGACAGCCAAATCAAAATGCAGATTTGCCTGTTCCAGCTCACCAGTATCTGCAGGGCTTCAGAACTATCACAATGGGCAAAAAATGACTTTTCACAACATGTATATGTAGATATCAAGCTTAAGATTTCAAATGGATTTAGCCGAATGTAAATCCAAAACACACCTAAATGTGTGGCTACTTTTCTCCACAGCATCTTCAGATAGGTCTGTAGAAATCATGATGCTTAAATGGGCACTTGAAGAATAAGATGGTTTAAATCAGAAGACTCTAAGTAATGAGAAGTGAAAATATCTCGTTCATAAGGTTGTTTCTGCTGAACTGGATCTAAACCAGGAACAATTTCTGAAAAATAAAATGTGGATGCCAATGAAAGCTATAGCCCTTGAACAAAGCCTGCAGTTTATTTGGGGAAGTATCTGCCTGGATTTTTTTTTTTTGTTGCATGTACAATAATTAGGAAAAAAAAAGAGTTGTATATTATTTTTGTCTTTCCCTTTCCATATGAGGATTATTTTAAAAATGGACCCAGCGTGAAAACTTATTTTCAGTGATGTCCATGTCAAGCAAGTGTGAGTAATCCCTTTGTTGTGTTCTTCCATTTGTCTCATCATTCACGAGATTTTCCAGATGAGTAAATATTTTATCCATCTTTCTTCCAGAAAGATGTGCCTTCTAATAGCTCTTTTTGAGCAGAGCTGTGATGCGTTTTGAAGCACACCCTTTGAGACAGCTTTAGTGAGTGGCCAGGGCTTGGTGTGAGGAAGCCTGGAAGTGTGAGATACACTGTCCCTTGGACATTTCCCTTAGATGATACCAGTTCTCTTAACAAACAAGCTTTTCTAAGTGGTTTTATAGCTGGCCTGTTCGGTAAAAATTTAAATTCTGGTTGTTTCAATTGGACACAATATCTCCTTCCTTTTTGCTCCACTGGATGCTCACCTGTCAGAGAGGTAACCCTATTTTCTACGCAGCAGCCAAAGCTGTATAAAGAAAATTTCCATCTTAGCAACAGAAATGTCAGCGGAGCTTAGGACCTCCTCACGCTACTCATTGAACAGATGCGTGTAGTGTGTCTAGACTGCAAGAAAAGACATGACTTGAAGCTGGCCTTAAATTAGCCTGGCTGAGTCCTGACTGCCTTACAGACGAGAGGAGTGAGGAGCTCGAAGTGAGCTCAGTTGTCAGAGCATTTACTGAGCCTCCCGCGGGGATTTTGCAGCCCACGCCAACCTGAGTGTTGTTATGGCAACGCTTTTATCAGTGCTGCGTGGCACCGGGTGAAAGGGGGCTGGTGTAAACCATGCTTGTGATTGCTGTGTAGTAAGACATGCACGTAGTAAGGTGCAATTCCTGATCTGGACAGCTTGCTTTCCACGTAGGGAAAAAAAGGAATAAAAGAGATTTTATTCCCATTTTATAGACAGTAAAGAGGGAGAGGCAAGAGGTAGGGTTTGTTTATCCTATGCAGGTTGTCCAGCCTCTTCACACCAGGGGAACAGGAGCAAACTGTCCACTGGAGATACTGGCTTTTCCTTGCTCTCTGTCCTGGGCGGAAAGTGTGGGGTAAATGACAGATATTTTGAATGGCTGAAGTTAGGTGACATCCCATCCTTGATGCCTTCCCAGAGATAAACCATACCTGGCAAGGAAATTCTCATCAATTAAGTCTATCTGTGGAGCTATTCTGGACTGGATATGCAGTTTGTAAAGCAGTTTGGATTCCCATTGGATTAAAAATTTAATTTATTAGTATTACATGGCACTGCTAACAGGAAAAACACTAATGATACCAAATCTCAGGATCTCTCAGCTCAAACCCAAGGGTGGTACCCAAAGGACATTGACAGTGGATTTAGGGCAGAGTACTGTACTATGAATGGGACAGTGTTTTCTAGAATTTGAGCTTTCTTCTGTACTTGAGGGATTTGTATGTTTCCAGCTTCAGGAAACAAGCACTTTCAATAGTGAGTTCAGAGTGTGAAGAACAAAGATATCAAGAAAAAAAAATAGTTTATCCTATGCATTCCACGTGTTAGTCTCTTTTTAGATGTATTGCTAAGATCATAATAAAAGTATCTGTAAAATTAGTAAACATTAAATTGCTCTCTGCAACTGCAGGGTGACAGGAAAACTTGTCAGGAAAACATCAAGAGTGCAATCTTCCCTTGTAATGGGCTCCATGTGTCGTTCCTCTTGACTTCCCATTCAGCTCTTCAGCACACCAAGCACAGAGCTATCCTGTTTTTCCTTTCCTTGCCAAATTTCCTCTTTGTTTCTACTTTTTTTCCCCCCTTTCCATAGAGCAGGTCCCTCGCTTGCCTGGCTTTCCAGCTATAAGCTTTATTTTAATTGTTAAGATTATTCACGGTTATTAACTGATAGGAGTGTCAAGAAGAGGCAAATAGGCAGCTGTCTTCCTAAGTGCAGTGAAACAGAAAAAAAATAATTGCAGTTCAAGTATTTATGGCAGAGGTATTCTACCTAGTGTGAAAGTCACTTTGTTTAGATATACATATGAAAGGGAGAACCCTGCAAGTCCTTCTCAGGTAAGACCTAATCAGCTGGAGATCTTCATTTCTGATTTTGTTTTATTATACTGTTCCTTGATAAAATGGTTTTTGAAGAGATCTGGCCTATAGAGAGTGGGAAAAACATGAAAAATGCGAATCACAGTGACTTGTAAAGTAGCTGCAGTGTAGAGATGATTTAGATAGCCTCCTGATGTTCCTTGCAATCCCTTTCAGATTGCCCCTATGCTGCAGCATCTCAAGTGTTTTTATTACATTATGGCAAAATCATTTTTTATTTCCTTCAGCTCTGCTGTTTAACTGGGTCTAAAGGTACTTTTTATATCAAATGTGTGCTTCTGTCTGCAAATACATTGGAATCCTGTGTTTTGTTTATGTAAGACAACCATCTAAGCATCGGAAAGTAATTATGTTAGCTCTGAGTATGTGCCATCTGAAGAGTAACATTTCCAATCCCCTGCAGTCCTCCCCTATAGTTGTGTCACTTTGATGTTTCTTAACTCTTAATTAATGTTTTCCAGGTTAGAAGTATGCTATCTTCTGCTTTCACCTTATATCTCTTAACTTGGAGTGCTTCTTGGGGAAAATGACTCACCAGAGAAAGGTTGTATTCAGCTGAGCATCCAGGAATAGCACTTGTTAATGAGTTTGTATGTGAATTGTGGTGTCACCAGGAATACTGAGAATTTTATTTTCCTCCTTGACTTAATTTCTTTGCTGTTCTCTCACTTTCTGTCTTTTTTTTTTCTTTTTTTTAAATGATATTTTGTTATTTACACATTTGCTGGGTTGTCCATCTGCTGTTGTAATAAACATGCTGCCACTCACCCTGCTGTGAGGTTCGTGATGTGAGGCTGCTGTGAGCATGGGGGGCATATTCAGGCTTTGTCAGCAAGTCCCTAATTGTAGTCTGGGATTTACTGATGAGGCAGAGAGCAGTATCATTCATCACAGCTTTTCCATACATCCCTTAACTCTCTGGACATTATAAATGTTACGAAGCTTCAAGCAGAACTGATTGCATCCTACGCCAAGCTATCTGTGCTCAGCTCATCTGCAAAGGCTGAATCACCAAGAAGATATGGTGGTGTTTCCTGGCAGGAGAGAATGAAGCCTTAAAGAAAATTTCATTTTTTTCCAAAAACAGTGTAGGAATGTGTTTTAGTGATTTAAATCTCAGACTGAGAGCAAACTGAAAAAACAATCCACAGTATCTTGGTAGTTAGCGTTGATGGACCTTGTCTACAATCTCAGAATTAAAAAGGTAAATTTGCTCTCAAGAGGTTTAGAAGTCAACAGGGATGTGCTTAAGGCTGCCAGTATCCCATAGTCAAGAAAGTTTAGGAAGAATAGCTTCAAAGATAGCTGTTCTCAGGGAAATACCAATGAGTTGTTGGTTTCTTGACTCTCTATCCCTTTCCCCTTGAAATTCGTAGTTTTAGCAACTTGTTCTTACCTAGTGGTAGCAATCCAAAACCGAGTGACCCATGTGGTCACAGAGGAGTAGTGGCTTCAGTAGCTCTTTAATACTTTGCCTGTCTCTTGTTGCAGATGAAATAAATGCTTTTGGATTACATGTAGGCTGATTTTCTGTGCAAAGTTTTAGTGTGTGAGCCTTTTATTATAGGACATTGAAAAATCACCGGATGTATGAAGATTTTCACATACAGAGATCTGGGTCAGATATCAGCCACCCATTACACCCTGACTCTGTAGAAGATGCCTCTTTGGGACTGACTATTTCACATTTCTTCCAGGCACATCATTTAGGGTGCTTTACCCTCTGTTATTTCAAGCCTGATACTGTATCCACCGTGACATCAAAGCGTGAACAGGTGGTCTTGCACAGTTGCTTGGGTGGCTGCTGGACCAGGCTGCCTTGGGCATCTTCATGCTACAGACAAAATCAAGTCTCTGTCTCATTTCTGCTGTCTCAAATGCTCCAGCCCCCCTCAAGTGTTCTTTTAAAATATGAATAGCCTTAAAAGTAATGGCAAACAAATAAATTGGAACAGCCTTGTGAAATACAAAGCTGGCTTGCAGAAGTCTAACCAGCTTTGTACATCTGTTACTGCCCACTCCCATTGAGTCATACCGAGACTTAGTCACCAGCATCCTCAGTCTCACAGTACAACTTATGTATCTGTCTCCAAAACACATGCTGCAGTCTAGATGGCATGGGGGAGGGAGAAAAGCAAAGCAGTGAGCAGCCTGCTCCTAAAGGAATAAAGCAATGTAGCAAGTCTTATTATACTGTACTATGACTAGTATATCAAAACAACAAAAACAAAAGGACAGAAATCCCTATGTATGTCAGTTTTGAATCTTTCTTTGTGCAATAATTGAGTGATCTGGTATAAATCTCTGAAGTCTTCTAGATAGGATTGTTCTCAAAACAAGAAAATTTTCTATTCAGTCAGAGCTATCAAACTATGCCCTCTATTCCACAGAGTTCAGATTTTGGATTCTGCTCAGAGGCTGTTAGCATATGTAGCATGTTTGCTATTCAAAGTCTTACATAGGGTTGTAAGGGGTTTGCATCCAAGGTTGATCTAAAAAAAAAGTGTTAGTGTGCAGACTGAGATGAAAAAAAGAAAACATTCCCAGCTCATGTTAGTAAAAATCATTCTTTGTCTTTAGTAGGATAGTTAAAGTGCTCATAGCTCAGTAACATTAGCAGTCAAGGAGACCCCCAAGAGCCTTGTTAAGGTCTGATGCTGAGGAGTGCATCTTTTAGCAATTTTTTCGTGAGATCAGGGCTCTTGTCAGCACTCTACTGAATTTCTCTATATCTTGTTTTCTTTGTGTATTTTATTAAAGGAGCTGTCTCCACATATTGAAAAGCTGTCTTAGTGAAGTGTCACCTCCTGCTTGAGTTATGTTGTAAAAAGAAACTGTAATGTCTGGCAGGCATTTCACATCCTTAAATTTGGTGCAGTACTAGCACATATATAGAACTTTGTGAAGGAGAAAAATAATGTCTCATAGGTGAGGCCATGAGTTGTCAGGTCTGTGTGCTGCTACCTACATTAAGATGCTGAAGTTGCCTGTAGCTGAGGAGCCCAGCCTGTTAGCAGAGATGGATCATGGGGCTGCTGTGAAGCTATTCTGACCTGAGTTGTCTCTGAAACATGGCCAAAGAATTGGTTGTGTTCATAGGGCATTCTTATAATGCTAAGCCCTGAAATTCTGGACCACTGTTGAATTGGGCTATAAAAAGGTCCTGCTTCCACTCATAATACCTTGGAAATCTGTTTCTGACCTGTCAGTTACAGCATGCCCCAGGGTGCTTTGCTGGTTCCTTGGTTTCAGCCATTGCAGGAAGCTTTATCAGCCTGGCTGCCGAAGTAGCATTCAAGCAAAACAACAACAACAATAATAATAAAGTCATGTCTATTTGGTGTTGTTTAGTAGAATAAAGGCTTTAGTAGTCTGTTATTCAGACTTGCAGCCTCTACAACAGAGCTGCTGGAAGCCTTCTGCTGTCACCAATGTCTCCAACTGCATCAGCGTCCAGACCAGCGTGTCTGGGCAAGCCTTTTTGGCAGGAATGTTCCCCTGGAACAGTGAAACTGGCTGGAAAATGTGGAAAAAAATGGCTTGACTAACCAAATCGTACTCCTCTTGTTATTTAACTATGCCAGCCAACGTATTTGTTTTCTGTATACAAAAATGTGGTTTTCCTTCTTATTTTCCAAAACTACTCTGAGAAAAAGTTATATATATTCTCAAGATATTAAAGAACAAAAATTTAATAATTCTCTCTTTTTACATAATCCCAAGTGTTCTGATATAGGGATTGTTGAAGGAAAGATTTGAATTAGGAAGGTCCACCCCCTAGATGTAGAGGTAACTCAGACACGAGTCACCTTAGAATTAGTCTCACCTTTGGAGGACAAACAAGTGTGAGGAACCTTCCACATATTTGCTTTCTTCTCATTGCAAATAAGGAAAGAAGTGGTGGAGAAGGTAAACACTTGCAAACAAAATTACACTGGCTTGTCCCCTGCAAAAACTAAAGCAAGCAGACAAGCCTGTTGTCAACAAAGTCAATTTAGTTACTTCTTTACATCTGTATACTGCCTATGCTGTCAATAAGAAAAGCTCTGGAAAATCATCTGTTGAGTTGATGTTGTGGGAGATTGCCCTGCCCTGGAGGGAGCTGGGCTGGTAGCAGGAGCACTGAGCTATGACTCTACTATGTCACAGATCTGCTGCCCTCCAGAGAAGGCTTTGATGTCTCTGGGGCTGTATTCTTCAGCAAATATAACATGAGCTGCCATGGCAACCTCTTGTAAATAAGAGTGGATTGAGAACATAATAAATCTGAAGTGATTTTGTGGCTGTAAAGTAAATCTAAACTGCTCAAGAGGTCATTTATTTTTTTTCTAATTGGAAAGGCAGGAATGATGTCTGGCTGTCAGATGATGTTGAGTGATGTGAAGGACTGACTGAGGAAGAGGAACATGGCAGGAAAACTAAGAAAACTTTGCAAAATAGACTTTACATGCTCTCACTTCCAGGTTAGCAGCACTAGGAGCTGCAGTCTTGGGTTGCCTGTGTTCTTTACAGGAATGTCATAGACTGTGGTCTTTCCAGGAGTTGTCTGCCTTGAGGATACAATGCAGGACTGATGGAGAGAGAGCGCAATGTCGTTCCTTTTTCAGACAGTGGTCTGCAATCTCAAATGAGGAGAACTCTTCCTCATACCAAGATGTCACTCTACACCTTTGACAGAAGTTTATGTGAGTTTTCAGTAAAGCAGAGCTGGAGAGCAAGAAAGCTGTCTAAGAATAGTTTCAGTCCGAGGTTAATGGCAGAACAAGCCTTCAATGTGTATCTGTTGGCATAAGATCAGAACAGTCAGCCATGTGATAAGGGCTGGGACTGCACCATTGGCCTGTCAAGAAGTACTATGGTATTTTGCAACACTTTTGGAGCAGTTTTCATTTCAGTTTTTGAGTTAATATATCATCAACTGCATTGTCACTTGTGCTGCTGAAAGAAAGATGCTGCACAGGAAAGAAATAGATACCTAGTCTGTTTATTGCAGAGATACAGGCAAAGAGAAAACAAGCATCTCATATTTCCCTGCTTAACCTGCAGGCTGGAATTGAGAGAGCAGTATTTGCAACTGATCTAGGTATTTTCTGTTTCTGTAAATCAAAGCCTTTGCATACAGAATCCCACAAACAAATGAAAGATGAAAAAATTGTTAGGTAGCAGCTACAGTTATCAAAGACTTTATCACAGGGCTGAAAGTACAATTATTATGATGTTTGAAATGTTCTCCAGCACTGTATTAACCAAGAAAGGTCTTACACTGTCCAGAGAGTGTATTTCTGCTTACCAGTAGGCATCTCCTGTTCTGCATGTAAAAATGGGTGAAGTTAACATGCTTTTATGATATCTGAGAGTTACAAATTACAGCAGAGTCGTCTACAAGATTCCATGGTTTTAGACCTTAGGATTTAATATATATGTGGTTTTAAGCTTAGATTTGTAATTGGGAACTGAAATTTAGCTCCTAAAAAACCAATTTTGTCTACCTACTTCCTTCTAGTTTTGAAGTTTTCTGCTCAAAAAAAAAAAAACCAAACCAAACAAAAGTTATGGTTTTGTTCCTAGCTGTTCCAGATTTTCTAAACAGCATTTTCAATCCTGATTACTAGTTATGTGTCCCTTTAAACCTAGTTTCTTCCATTCAGTCTCCAGTCTTCCTAAACAGGAGATTTTTTTTTCCCTGTGGAGAAAAGTAGGAGTATAGGGATACTAATATGTGGAGCTCAAAAGAGATTATTTGCTTGATTTATTCCATGGAAAATGATTTAGTGCACATCAGACTCCAGCTTCTGCACTGCAGAAGATGAGTGGAGGAAAATGTTGGTAAATCTTTTGGCTAAATTAAAGTAAACACATGGGGAAATGTTTTTGTGTAACTTTCCATTAGGCCCTTGAACTTCTTTACAGTCCTACAGTAACGTATAAAGTAGGACTAAAAATGGTAGTCCCTTTATTGACAGTGTTTATAAATTCCACTTATGGCTGAATAATTTTTATATTGAGTGTATAAGTCATTTTGATCTTAAATAATGGTAAGAATAAGCAAATTAATACTGAAGCTTTTCTTTAAGGTCTGTGGTAACTGCTTAAGCCTCCATCAGATCTTGGTAACAGTCAAAAGCTAAACCAGATTGCCTTTTCTTTTGGTTTTGAGATGTTTACTTACATTTTCATTTGCAAATGAAGATAATGTGAAACACAGATGTCGAAGCATGGCTATGAGGGTGACGTTATATAGTTGGGTTGATGCTTTGTAGTTTGGGCCTTTATAGATGCCACTGAATGTGCACAGACATAGCTGGGAGAACACTAATGTGTCATGAATGCTTTGGTTTGGGGCCTGATGGTTTGGGGCCAGCTTGGCCAAGCCTGGCTGCTGCCTGGTTTTTTTTTTTTGCCTTTTCCAACTTGGCGTGAATTACTCCCCATGTGCTTTGGTTCCAGTAATTCAATATTTTGTTCCTTAATTTTGTTTTTTGTTATGTAACCAGAATATTTTCAACCACTTACAAGGTTTCAGCCTGAGTTATACGCATTTTTGAGCATATTGTGGATTTAGTATGATTACTCAGTGTGATGTGATTAGACCTGTGGCTGCTCTGAATTCTGAAGGCGAGCAACACTTGCAGGCTTCCCGTATGGTGCTAAGTTTTGATTAAGCTTTATTTAATCTCAAATTAGTTTTATGTGAAATTGCTATTTATTTATGTTTTAAACTGTTTTAAATGAGATGCAGATGTGGTGGTAGAGAAGCACTGAATCATTACATGGAAAGGATGATGTCTTGCATCTGGGAGGTTCTGCATTGGGGAGGTATTCCAGGCATTTAAATCAAGACTTGGGATCCAACATTAGGCAACTCCATGCTTTTGGTCACAGAATTACTCATTATCTACTTTTCTGATCAAACAGATGCTAAACTTGACACTAACATAATTTCCTTATGCATGTATAAAGGAGCTCTAAAAACCCTGTGGCTGGAACACAAAGTAGCGTAAACAGAACAGACAGCAGGAGGGAGAATCTAATTGCAGTTTGTTTTTCCTAGTTAAAGATGAGTATGTGTGCTTCTCCTATGGTTTTATTGTCTTTAGTCATGCAGAATTGCATGCTCCTTTCTCATTTGTGCAAGTGAATTGGCTTTTTCCTCCCCAAACACCATGTATTTGTTTTTTCCATTTTGTTATATATGTTACGTATTTTCCAGACCATCAATATATTCTCATTCAGGTTTTGTTTATTGCCATAAATGCTCTTTAAACTAAGATTATATGTCCCACTAAAGACAAGATAGACCATTTGCTCATTAAGTGCCTATATTTAACCTGGAATTTTTTTCAGTGGGATTTGGGTACCTCCTTTGAAAGTTTTAACACAGGACTTTATTCACATCTGCTATTTTGTTCGCAGCCATGGAGGATGATCACAGCCTGTGTTATTGCTTACCAGCAGTCTCTTTGGGTAAAACAGTGGGTGCTTCACAGATAAAACCATGGGCTACAATCATGGGGTGCTCTGATTGAAAGAAGACATTAATGTTGGGGTTTTTTTCTCTGTCCCTGCAGGATCTCAGCTCATTTGCCATGCCTTTCTTGGATGGTGATGTGGAAAGCACAGACAAAAATGCTTCTCGCAAGGTAGGATGCCTCTAAAGCTTCACATTCTATAGTTTCTGCAGGGAGGTTGGATTAGATGATTAGATGACAGACCTTACCATGACAGTACATGTGCAATGCAACCTGTAAATGATGCTTACCTCTGGTGATATTTCTTTAAATAACTGCAGATGTTGTCTGTAACACTGTTGTAATTCAATGAAGTATTATTGCATAACTGTATTCTCAAGAATATAATTAGCTACCAAAATTTGCTCCAGATTTAGAGAGCCCAAATAGGTATCTGTGGCTGTCCAATGTGTTTTCCTGGAATTGCCTCCTGATGATTGCTCTCTGGCTATGGAGTTTTTGACTGTTCAGTGTCATTATCTATCTGTCCCTGGCAATGGCAAAATGAGCTCCCGTCATTTGCTGAAACCGTAGCAGTAGTGTCTTCCTGTAAACAAGGTGGAAAGGTTCCTCCTGGAGGTGGGATTAGCTCAAAGTTATCCTTCTGGAGGGATTGCTATAATTTGTTTTTCTGATGGTGTGCCATTAAATTAAACCAGCACGTTCACAGAGTTTGCTTGCTTTAGGCAAACATTTTCAATGGATGGTTATACAGCGCCTACACAGTCCTCAAAGCAGTAAAAATGGTGAGTGGGATCAGTCATCTTCAGGTCCTGGCCTCATTTTTACAAAGCGTTGAAGTACAAGCTGGCCTGCTAAATGTAACCCTCCTACCAGCTGAGTTACAGGCTTGGTGCAGAGAGATACTCCTCTGAAACCCCAAAACTCTATCTACAGCTATACAGCACATCAGTTTGACTTGTCACAGTATTTGCAAGGCTATGAACCTCTGTGAAGATTAAACCTGCTACAAGCTATTTGTTAAAGAGTCTGCAGTTGCAGTTCAAGGCAGTTGAAACAATAAATATCTACTTAGTGAAGCTAGTCTGCATCTAGAACAATAATAACTTCGCTCTGTTGACAGCACGTGTCACCTTTGCACCTCGCAGCAAAGGGCAGTTGTTTAAAAAAATTCTGCAATCCATCACAAACCAAATACATTTATAACATTGACCTTGTTCTTTTCTGCGTTGGACCTTTTATGGCTGACATAGGAGTCAGTGACGCAGAGGAACTCCTGTAAATGCCATGGAAACTTAAAACATACAGTGTTACCGAAAGGTTTGGAGGGTTTGAATAAAGTGAACAATGTGATGTTCTTGGAATGGGTTGTTGTGCTGGAAGAAGGCTGGAGTTTCTAGCTAAAACTTGATCTTTCCATTTATCACCTCCTTTTCCAAAAGAAAAGTGAGAAAGTTGCATGAATCTCAGTCATGAAGTATAATATATGCCAAAGTTAATCTCAGTCCTGCGTAGCATTATGTGATATTGTTTAACAGCTTCTACTTTACCATTTATGAATCCCCTATTTCAACTCTTACTGGTCTTGGGACCCTCTTTTGATGAGTGCTTTCTGTGGGGGAACTAGAAGAACATTTCAGTAGCTGTCCGTTTTTGCAGCTTCAGTAAATCTTTTTTTCCCCATACTGAGTTCAATTTCTGCTAACAGAAGTGCAAATAACTTTAGAGCAAGCATGTAATTGAGGCTTAACATCGAAAATGGCATTTTTAATTGATATTTTTGATTGAATGCGTAAGATCCAGAGTTTTTTTCTACCATTATACTTGAAGCTGTGCTCAAGACATGCAACAAAATGTCAGTAAGTGAGCTGGTGGTGCCCAACTTCTGATAGGAAACAGACCATCGAATAAAATTCATTGCCACACATCTTATCCTATATGTCATTTTCCTCAGTGTGAAGGATGGTTAATGCTGCTAGTGAATGCTGCTGGTGAATGTTGAGTAGCATCAGACTATGGTATTTGTTTCATTCTAACTAAAAGTTTGCTAGTCCCTACTAGTGCTACCTAAAGAAGTCCCAAAGCTACTTGTTGCTTTCAAGTGAGACATTTTTTTCTTTGTTCAGGTTTGAAACCACACTATGATGTAGTTTCATCAGTATTTAATCAGTAGTATGGCTTTTCCATTTACCTGTCATGTTAGAGACAAGCAATTCATCAGAGATGTTTCTCTTCCTGTACTTACTGTTGCCTTGGCTAATAGATCAAGGTAGAGAAGAGTGGTTCACAACCTGTCTTTGCAGTCTCCCATGAATTTATTCTTTGTGAAAGGCTTTTAGAAACCAAATTAACATTTTTCATATTGATCTTCAACACTTTGCCATGCAAGTATCTTTCAATCATTGTCTTGTGACAGCAACTCTCATTATACAGCTGGAAACTAACTCCCGTGCAGAATTATTTCTTTGAGTTCACATAAGAAGGTTTTTGGCAGTGGTGGAAATGTTACACACATTTCCTGAAAGTTTAGCCTTAATCACTTCTCATTAACATGACTACTATTATAAATGATGCATTCTTCTTTCCTTTTTGATAGATGGCAGGGAGAGGAAAGGGATAATTTTCATCTTGCTCTGTTGGAAGATGGAAAATGTAATACTATCAAGATTTTTGCATACAAGTATTTAGCGTGGTGTGATGGAGAAAGGTAGTTCTTGTGGCTGTGGCAGAAAGGCTGGCCCTTCTTATTGCCTGACAAAATGCTTTAATTCTTCTGCTGGCAGCTTTGTCTGAAACAGCTGATATTGCTGATTGCCCCATGCTCAAAGCTATGACTCCCCAGAAATGGCTTGAATCTTTCTTAGAGAGAGACAGTAGAGGATTGTTAAATACAGCAGTATAGACAAGGATTACCAGGATCTGAGAAGCAATTAGGTTTACTGAATTACCTTGGTCTGGAAAACGACAGTGGAAGAGGGGCCTAGAAAATCGTGAGTGATGTAGAGCAACATTCTGGGATGGAGTGGCAAGGCAGCAGTAAGGGGTGAGTGCCCCTCTGCACCCAAATGACTCCATTAGTTTTAGAAGTCATAACACCTGGAATGTTTATCCACCCAAAATGTAAGTTAAAGGTTAAGGTGTGGAAATTACAGGAAACCAATAGCCATTGCTTTCAGCTGAAAGCCCAGGATTGTGAATGATTAGAGAGAAGAAAATGACAAAAATAAGAAAATTGTCTGTGGGGAAACAGATAGAAAATGATAGATGGAGGAGGAAGAAAAGAAGTTTGAAGAATCATATTGATCCGTTCCTTTACAGAAATAAGAGAATTGTCATAAAAATAGAGAAGAAAGCTTAATAGTGTGCAGTAAAAATTCTTTTCTCTGCATAGGGAAAAAGCTAGTGAAATGTTTATCTTAGATGACAATGGTGACTGACCTATTAATGACTTAAGTGCATTTGAAGCAGAAGATGCTAATGCTAGACATTTGAAAATTAAATCTAAACAATCCTGCTAAAACACCCTTAAATGAATTGGCAGAGCTTTCTCTGACTAGTGCTGATTTTGAATAAATATTGGAGCAGACATGAAGTTCCAAAAGACTATAAAAAAAAAACAATTACTGTGTTAATATTTACAATGTTTGTGAGTAGGATAATTTACATGTTTGTCAGTCTAACATTAGTCCTAGGCAAAACAATGAAATCTCTAATGTTGGATAGTTAATGATGCTATTATAATAGACTCATTTGAATAGGAATTAGTGGTAAATAGTTGTTACTCAACAAATGTGGAGCTTTAAATTAATTATAAATTTGTTTGGAAAATGTCACTGTGTTGGTGGCATGTATATAAAAAGGTAGCACAATACATTTTGGTTTATGAAACTGGAATGGTACTGAATAAACATGGAGCCTATTAAATGAACAAAAACCTGTCTGATAAAATAAATTGAGATTCATCAGTGGAAAGTTTTGTTTCTAGGCAGACAAAACATTCTGTTGCTATACTATATCACAGGCTCATTACTGATACAATTTGTAGTTCATACAAAAACAGGGGGGAAGAGAGTGGTAAATACTGAGCAGGAAACTATCCAATGCAGAATGGCTTGAATCACTTAAAACCCATTTTGCAAATGAACAGCCCATTTTAATTTGGCCAAATTGTGATCAGTGACACCTGGGAGCAAATAATGCAGACTTCATTTTTTTGGAAGTATTTCACAAAACCTTAGTTAGATTTTGGGAGTAGCTGTAGGTGATAAGCTCTATGTGGATTCTGAATATGATCCAGTGGTTAAAGGATTAGTTTGGGGTTTGGATGTACCTATAAAGAAGTAAGGTGAAAAAGTAGAGGTTTTGTTATGACTTTATTTGGTGCTGACTCAGAATTCTGCTATGAACAATGCACGAAAGCACTGATGAAATAGAATCAGAAAACAATCAAGGAATAGCTCCAATATTGAAGGACTTCAAGGGGCTTTTGGTCCTGCTTCTGGTCGTAGCATTGTTGATATTTTTGTCCAGTGACTCATGGGAACTGCACAAGCAACGGCAGGAACAAGGAAGAGAGGCAAAAAATGTGAAAGTTTTATTCCTCTCCCTTCACTGGATAATACATCTCATTTTTATTTATTTTTCCCAGTCTTTCAGTTATCCATTTCTTTATGAGCAGTGAGTATGGGGGATGTATCCTGGATGGGGCTGCAGCCTTGGCATGACTCCATCCCATCCACTGCTTTAAAAAAAAATAAAAATCAAGGTTTAGGAAGTGGGCAGGGAGACAGCTCTGCTTTCACCTTTCCTCAGATCTCCTTCTGCCTTTGAGCAGCCCTGCTCATTGCCGGCAACCTTCTCCTGACCGTTAGTACAGCAATGCAGAGCTCTCGGAGCCTGCCAAAGCAGCCAGCTGCATCCTATTGTATTTTAATTTGGGAAAGTGTCATTGTACTTTAGTTTTGGGAAGTGACATCTCTGATCCCGTAAAACATTTTGTCATCTCAATTGTTACTGCTCATGCAGAACCAAGGAAACTAGTGGTGGTGAATGTGACCACATGGTGCCTGAGAGAGTAAGTCCTTCAATACCTTTCAGTCTAATTAAGTCAGCTCTTGTGTTTCTGTAAGCTCTTTTATTCCAGCAGAATGAGAGAATCATCCAATTAACTTTATCAAAGGCTTTTTTAATTGAGATTCAGTGGAAGGGCAGGAAACAAGTGCAGACGTCTATCTGGTGTATCATCTCTAATTGTGTTTACTGTCCTTGTCAAGGATAGTTGGAGAGGATTCCTTTTCTGTTACTCACCTTTCAAAAATTTTTTTCGGTGAAGAGGCAAAATAAAGGTCAAATTACTCACTGTTGTAAAAGCAAACAGAACTTTAATGCTCCATAAATGTCCTAACTGTTTGGAGTCGGAGAAAAAAAGGAATGGAGCTCAGAGGCATCTAGTAACTTTCACTTAAATTCAGAAACATTTTGAAAGGCTGTTTACAAGAGCCCATTCGTATTCCAAACAGATGATTTTATCAGCCTGTTAAGAAGAATGAATCTAAATTCACCAGAAACTGAACTAGAGCCAAAGATTTTTCAGGGAAGGCATCCTGTAGGAAGGCTGCTTGCCCAAGACAGGACCTGCGCTGGAGCACCCTGACAGGTGAGCAGAGGGGATGACTGTGCAGAGGTGTTGTGCAAGGAGTGTCTCGGTTTCCCCATCTCCAACACAACCTCTGCCACTGTGTCATCAGTGTCTCCACAGCAGAGATGGTTCATTTTTCTGGGCCCATAGCTTTGGCAGGACACTTTCCTGCAGTTAAGTGATCCTTAAATTCTGGGTTGTGAGTGGCTTCTTAGAGAGGACTTTGTCTGGTAAAACGAAGGGACCAGAATATCAATACAAGGCACAGGAAAGAAAACAACATTAGGAACACTTCTGCCTCTGAGCGAGAGGCAGGACTCAGATGTTGTATGGATGACAAGAAAATAGCTGCCTCTGTCCAGCTGTTTCATTCACTGGTATGATATAGTCTGAAACTGGTAGTGGTTTATGTTGGGGATTTGACATCTAGGAGCTTTTGTGTTGAAAATGAAGGTGTTGGTCATCTGGTTTATTGTGCATTGAAATTAGATGAATAGTCTTCATGCTTACAGGAATTTTTCAACTTGTTTGATTGGACTGTATTTGTGCACTGATTCATGTTGCACTTGTACGGTGTGTTTGGACTCCTTATCTACAAATGGCCAATTACCCACTACAAGTCAAATGAGCCATATTACCATGTGCATTTATTAGGTGTGTTTCATATTTCTGCCCATTCCCACTTTACTGCTTTCCCTAGATCAACACAAACTGATGTACAAGGGTTATTAATGTGAGAAGCCAGAGTGCAATGCTTTTTTTTTTTTGCCACAACAGCTCAACTGGGGCATTGGTTATCTTTCTAAAGGACATGTGGGAGTTTTCTGCCCACTTGCCTGTCATAACTTGAGGAAATGAGTCCAGAAATGAGTCCAGAAAGCATGAATAACAGGCTGATGATCCATCTAGTTGTGTAACCTGCCTGTGGTACCACTGCTGGAGTCATCACATCGAGTCTGCAAAGCATGTTGAGATCTATTCCACAGCAGAGATTCTTCTGCGTCCCCAGCAGAAGCGTAAAAATGGATATTGCTTTATGACTTTTGTATACACTGTGATAACTGTTGTTGCTGCTAATTTTACTCATAGAAGCACCTAATCATCTTTTAAAACTGTTTGGCCAGGTGTCCTGGGTTTGGCCAGGATAGAATTAACTCTCCCCAGCTGCAGCTGGGGGCGTGGCCAGACTGTGCAATCCCACGTGACATCATGCTCGGGATATAAGGGCAGCAGCTGGGCTGGAGCAGGGCTGTAACCAGTGCAGCAACTGCAGTTCTGTCATCGGACTGAGTGTGGTGAGCAGTTACATTGGGCATTGCTCCTTTTTCTTTGTCCTTTGGCCATCATTGTAACTGCCTACTCATTGTGGGGTTCTATTAAACTGTCCTTATCTCAACCCAGAAAGTTCTACAACTCTCTCTTGATTCTCCTCCCCATCCTGCTGAGTTGGGGAGGAGTAACTGGGTGGTTTGGTTATTGTTTAGTTAGGGCTAAACCACTACAGAAAGTTACAATCTATTAGCTTCAAATAATATTCTGAGAAAGCAATCCTGTTGTAATTTCCAAAATAGAATCTCAGGTATTTACCCACTTGGATGGTGAGTGTAACCTGTGTATAATTAACATGTGGAGAAGCTGGGAAAGAATTCAATGTAGTATTTTCCTTTCATTTAGTAGCATGCATATGTGTATTTAGCAGCGTGCCCCTGGTGCTCTGACAATTAGCTAATTCATCTGCCTGGCGTGATAGAGAGAAAGCAACTGCTTATGATTGCAATAAATAAAAACATCCCAGCACTTCTGAGGCAACTTACTGTCATGTCTGACTTGTGTGTGTATGAAATGCTAACTGCTTTTACAAAGTATTGCTTGATATTTTACAAGTTCTGGAAAAGTTTTAGTGTGTGAGGATACTGTAGTCTTCTTTAGATGTCTCCAGTGAGTGTGTTGATATAGCCAAACAGGCATGCAAAATAGATGCTGTAAAATATTAGGGGTGACAACAGAAAGGTGACCTCCTCTTAGCTTTACAAATGTCATGGCTTGTCACTTTAGGAAAAATTATAGCGAGATCTTGGCCAGGTTGAGAGCTGGGCAAAGAGGAACCTCATGAGGTTCAACAAGGACAGTGCAGAGTCCTGCATCTGGGGAGGAACAACCCCATGCACCAGTACAGGCTGGGGACTGACCTGCTACAGAGCAGCTCTGCAGAGAGACACCTGGGAGTACTGGTTGATAATAAACTGAACATGAGCCAGCAATGTGCCCTCATGGCCAAGAAGGCCAATGGCATCCTGGGATGCATCAAGAAGAGTGTGGGCAGCAGGTCGAGGGAGGTTCTGCTCCCCCTCTACTCTGCCCTGGTGAGGCCTCATCTGGAGTCCTGTGTCCAGTTCTGAGCTTCTCAGCTCAAGAGGGACAGGGAACTGCTGGAGAAAGTCCAGCACAGGGCCACCAAGATGATCAGGGGACTGGAGCATCTTCTTTATGAGGAAAGACTGTGGGAACTGGGCTGTTTAGTCTGGAGGAGACTGAGGGGGAATCTCATTAAAATTTACAAATATCTAAATGGTGGGTGTCAGGAGGTTGGGGCAGCACTTTTTCTTGATGATATCTAGCAAACAGGACAAGGGATGATGGGATGAAGCTGGAACACAAAAAGTTCAATTTAAACATAAGGAAAAAACTCTTTTACTGTTGAGGTGAGAGAGCCCTGGCACAGGCTGCCCAGGAAGGGTGTGGAATTGCCTTCTCTTGGGATTTTCAAGAGCTACCTGGACGCGTTCCTGTGTTACCTGACCTAGGCAGACCTGCTAAAGCAGGGGAGTTGGACTAGATGATCTCTAAAGGTCTCTTCCAACATCTACCATTCTATGATTCTATGAAATCACCATTTTTGAAGCAACCCCAAATTGCAGTAGTAGTGGCAGATTTGCATTATGACTAAAATGAACTTGAAAATTTTCTCATTGCTTGCTTTCAGACAATAGATTGGGCAAAGGCCCTATGTAAATTGCAATGCAAAACCAGTTGCAGTTGAGCTGCTTGATTGTTTTCTGGACTGTGTAGCTGTGAACAGTGTGTAAGTAGTTGCAGATGATATACAGATTATAT
The DNA here is from genome assembly GCA_013401255.1 of Urocolius indicus. NCBI lineage: Eukaryota > Metazoa > Chordata > Aves > Coliiformes > Coliidae > Urocolius > Urocolius indicus. The sequence continues at coordinate 118,132 of WBNH01003908.1, forward strand.
TTTAGTAAAGTTAATGAGCTTTTTTGCAAAAGCTATTACTTTGGGACTATTTACCCATGTCAGAAGTGCTGTTTGTTTATTAATTAACTTACAGTGTAGTTATTATTTCAGGTCTCAGATGAGAGATTGTGTCTTATTATTCTTGATAAAATACACACCAAAAGATGGTCTGTGTGCCAGAGGACATAGAGTGGCATTAAAGGAGATACAGTCCTCATGAGAGAATAGAAGCGCATTATGAAATGAGTTTTCAGGATTGCACATAGACTCCTTGACAGAGCTGGGAGTCAAACCTGAGGCTTAGGCTACTTCATTAAGCTTAAAACACTTTTTTTTTTCCTTCTCTGATGGGTACTGTCAGAGTGTTTGGTATCCATGCTTCAGTTCCTAAAAATTTTCCCTTGAGGGCAAGTGACCTTAAAATTCTTCTGCAAAAGCATACTTATATTTTTTGATATGGTTTTGACCATGCTTTAAAAAATAAGTGTACAGGTACAGAAAGCAGTTGTGTGACCTGACAGACATCTCTGTGCTGTGCAGAGGAACACAGTGCACAATTCATCGTCTGTCCATGGCTGTGTCATGCTGTCACACCTCCACCTCCATGCTCCTCCTAGTGACTCATCCTATTTATGTCCTTCTCTCAGACCAAATGCCACTTGCCTTTTAGGTTAGAAAACTTCTCAAATGAGAGATCACACTCTTATCAGGTCCTCCTGCAATTCCCATGGGCGAGAACCCATTCCAGTTCTGTCCTGTCTCAAGTGGAAAGAGGAGATGGTCCAAAGTGCATATGCAGGAGACAGAAAAGATTATAAGAAGTAGGATCCTGTGTAATGGAGGAAGCATCTGTTTGGCCATTGTGCTGTTCATACGTATTCCAGCAAGTGTTTTGGAGCTGTGGCTAAACATTATTTTGAAAAGGGAGTTAAATGCCTATGTGTTTTAAACTCTGCTGACTATTTGTTGATGGATTCATGTACACAAACCCTTCACCAACCTGAAAGAGGGCATATGTACCTGTGAGGCTTTCTTTCATCTCTTCTTCCATGTAAGTCATCCTAACAACAGGTGCTATTTTTCACTACAATGCCCATACTTAATGAAACCGACACACATTGGGTGGCATCCTCACAGGCTGAAGTTGCTTGTCTGCTCCATACCTCCTAGTTTGTGTTGTGTAGTTGGGAAGAGAGGAGACGACATGCAAAGGGCTTCAAACACCGCAGCATACCATGCCCATGGGCACATACACTGTGGCTTTTGCTTATGCATTCCCTGGAGACCTGAAACCTACTGCTGCCTTTTGCCAGGAACAGAGCCCTTCGTTCATGGGTAATGCCCCCAGCTAAAAAAGCAAACTCATACCCACAGAAGTATTTTATTCATCCAAGAGGAAATAAAGTGTATGTGTAGCCCAGGCACAGAAAACTTTCACAGAGGTTTGGGTCAGCTTCTGCTAATTGTACATGGGGAGAATTTAATCTTTGCTCCTTTTTGTTTGTGTGTTTTTCTGGATTTGTGTCCCCACTTGCTGGGTGACCCTATACAATACCTGTGTTGTGCACAGATATTCAGACTAGCTGGAAAGTCAGCACAGATCCCAAAAGAGGTATGACTGTTAGAGAGGTCGCACCCAAGCTCCGGGAAGAGGTAACTAGCAGGAATGTTGTCACTCTGCAATGGCTACTCTATTTCTAGGATTAGAGTTGCAGTCCCACAGTTGTGGCTGTGGTCAGCGTTGTAAAGACATGTCAGGCAGCTGGGAACTTTTACCTTGTGCTGTCTTGCATTGTGCAGTGGAGGTTTAAGTACTGTAGATGGATGCTTAAATTTGGAAAGAGAACTGTATTCCCTGAATGGTGATCATTCATTGCCTTAAAGAAGTTTATTGCCAGTCATCTTCCATTTGTCCAAGGAAGAGGGATATGTGGCAAATAAGAGCAGTAAAGAAAATCCTGAATATATGATAAAATGTGTGCACATGTGTTGGCATTTTCTGTGAAACTGAAAGCATCTTTAAGAGCAAGGGGCAGCGTGGAACTCAAAGAGGTGACACCCACACACACACATCTGCATATCAGCAGAGGCAGGTTCTGGGGAAGGCGAGCTCTGGCCAATCCACCACCCAAATAAACAGGAGCTGATTATGTCAAGAATAATTCAGAGATCCGGATGACCCAAGCTGAACTGAATTAATGGTGATTTTTCTTTTTTTCTTCTCTTTTCTCTCCTTTTCAGGCAGAAGAGAGCTACTCTGCCGGCAGTCCTTCAAAAGGCTTTTTCTCAAAAGGGCTACAGAACCGACCTTCCAGCCCTGTTTCTGCCCCCGTGAGATCCAAACATAGCCCTGGCTCACCCAAAACAGTGTTCCCTTTCCCCTACCAGGAGTCTCCCCCACGCTCCCCACGCCGAATGAGCTTCAGTGGGATCTTCAGGTCCTCCTCCAAAGAGTCCTCCCCCAATTCTAACCCGTCTACCTCTCCTGGGGGCATCAAGTTTTTCTCCAGATCAAGAAAAAGTAAGAAATTGCTCATGTTATTTCAGGAAGATACACGGTACCTCTGGGCTTGGCCCATTCTTTACCTGCGGTAGTGAAGTAAGTGCAGATGAGGCATGTGCTAATTGTTTGTTATCGCTTTCACTGACCGTGTGTTTTGGGTTTCTGACATGCTGCCCATTAGGGTATGATGTCTGCAGGGCCCTGGACACCTGCACAAGGCTGAAGAGGGAGATCACGCTTCAAAACTTTGCTTAGAAATCCTGCATTCACGTTAGTGGGAGTTTCGTGGGTGGTTTCACCGAGGCTGGTTACACATCAGCCCCAGGGCTCAAAAACAGCTGGAAGTGTTCATCAGGTTTGTGATGGAGGTGGGTGCAGAAAGGATGTCATCTGGGAAGCTAAGGGAAACTCACTTCTGTAGCCTCTGCTTTTAAAAACTGTTTTTTAAATCAGTATTTCTTTGCCCTAGTGTAGGAGGGAAAAAGAGACTTTTACTGGATAGAAGTAAATTATGTGTGTTTCCAATCAAGGGAGCGTTTGGGCTCCTCTGCCAGAATATGAAACAACCTCCATGGTTCAGAGCATTATCCTAGGCAAAAATTTTACCTCTGCAGCAGCCTGTGAGCTAACACACCATTAGGACTCAGAAATGAGTGGGATTTAGAACAGGCTTCAATTTTAAAACTGTCTTTCTGAATAAGGATTCCCTGTGCCAGTCTACAAGCCAAACCTGGTCTGCCCAAGGGGTTAGTGGCTGTAGGAATGGAACAGAAGTACAGGGTAAAGATAGCGTTACCTTGCCACTGAAGGTGCTGGATTGTCAGGCTGCAGTGAGTTTTCCTTCTGTGAACAGAAGAAATAACTTGGTGATAAATTGTTGGTAAATCTCCTGTGGTAATGTAGATACAAAATCAGTGGTGTACATACCTATCTTTGACTATGTGTTTCCTGCAAAGCATTGATGGCTTCTAGTGACTTTTATATGGTACAGAGTGACCTTCTTGTTTGTCTTTATCAGAATTTCCCTTTAAAACATTGCTTTTAGTCAGAGCAGGTAATTTCATAGTGACTTTTGTGCACAAGGATACAGCTGTATGAACCCAGGTAGGATTTTTTGTTACGCTTATCAGAAGTTCTGCTGCAGCTTAATAGAAAGATCCTGTCATTTCCAGTTCTTGCCTCTCTCTAAAGCACCTTTAGGAAATTGAAAGCAAGAGTGTTTCTGAAGGGCTCCAAGCATCATTTCCATTCAAGAATATTTGTCCTCTGCTTAAAGTTCAAGAATGTTTTTTATTCTCCCTTCTTTTTCAAGTTTCACAATAATTAAAGTCCATTTAGGTCCATAGCTTGAAATATTGCGTAGGGAATGTGCCACTGATTGAGTGTGCAGGGAGGGGCTTGCTGCTGCATGAATAGCAATACTATGCACTGCCTAGTAAAGCCACCTTGTGACTTTTTAAGCAAGATATCCAAGCAAACAGCACTGTTTAAGTCCTACCTAAGTACAACAGAATGTTAAATAATGGAATCTTCCAGTAGTCAGCAAAATACTTTTGATAAGGTCACATCACTGTCGCAGGAACAGGCTTGGAACAGGGCCACGCTGTTTGCGCTAACAGAAGATACTGTGACCCTGCTGCTCCAGATTGGTTTGCAGGAATTGTGCTGGACTTGGGTGTTTGTGGTCTTTTATGTTTCAGGCAGGAGGGACAACCTCTTGGAAAAGATGTGGTGATTAAAATTGGCATTAAATTGGTAATTGTCTCCAATCTGAGCTTTTTGCACAGCAGAGCATTACTTCCTATGTGCCTTCACGTCTTTTAACTCTCTTACGCAGAGAGGGTTTACTAGATTTAATTTTTTGTATTGCATTTTGCTTAACCTTTTCAGGACCGTGAGAAGTGTCTGGGTTAGCATTTATCTTGTATTATGCAGGTTTTCACAAGCAAAACTTTTGCATTTGGCTACTTTGCAAATAAAGAATAACAGCGTGTAGTACAGAACACTGAGTTAATTGGTTACATCCCACACAACATCTCAGTGGTTTAAACAGCATTTCCTGGGTGACAGGACTTCTCAGACACTCTTCAGACCAGATGTCTCAGACCATTGCACAGTTGCTGTGCTGAATAGCTAAACTAGTATGTGGCCTCACGTTTCTGAAGGTGTGTAACTGCTTCATTGCTCAATATTGTCACAGCCTATGTGATTAAAATCCCATTTCTCAAGCAGCTTGAGATACCTGTGTTAAAAGTGAATGGGACTTAGGTTGCTTTTATCAATTCTGAAGCTGTGAGTGCATTGAAATTAGATGGACTTGCCATGCTTGAATGCCTTTACAGCTGGTGCTGTTTAATAGTATTAAAATGAAAATTAACTGTGTTAATTTTCTGTTAACTATTAATTAACAGTGCTACACTAGGAGGAGCGTCACCAATAGGTCAAAGGAAGTCACTCTCCCTCTCTGCTCAGCACTGGTGAGGCACATCTGCAGTGCTGGGTCCGGTTCTGGTCTCCTCAGTACAGGAGACATCCTGGTCCAGCAAAAAGACCACTGTTTTGGTCAGGGACTGGGACATGTGGTATAGGGATAAGAAGAAGAAGAGGGAGAAGACCTTTGTGCTGTCTTCAGTTACCTGATGGAGTTATGGAGAGGCGGGACTGGGCATTTAGGGATGCCCAGCAAAAGGCAGTAAGGGAAACTCCAGACAGGTGTAAGAAAAACTTTCCTGGTAAAGTTGATGTGGCATTGGAAAAGGGGTCCAGAGTGGCAGTGAAATTGCTGGTCTTCCAGATTTTAATAAGTCAGCTGGCTAAGGCTCTGAGCACACCAATTAAAAGTTGAAGTCCTGCCTTGAGCAGGGATTGGACCAGAAACCTCCAGAGGTCCTTCCCAGCTCTCCTGGGAAATGGCACTGGAGCCTTCCCTTTGGGTTTATAGCAAATCTATGTTTTATCCAGGTGATCCACGATTAAAAAAAAAAAAAAAAACCCCAGATAAAACTTCACAGGGGCTTGAGGAGGTTTTGTCCACTGTTTTTGCTGAAATGAGTCTGTACTGCACTCCTTACCCTGTCATCATGAAGCAGTATGTGGGGAAAGTATATGCAGTCTTTGTTTTAAATAACATACCCATCTTCCCTCCACTTCCTCCTCCCACGCGCTGTTCAAAACACAGGCTAACCTGTTACTCCACATATTCATTGTTTTTCTTGGAAGCAACTACCTCCTAGCTTGTTTTCATTTTAAAGGCTATGTGTGGTATTCACAACACTTTCCCATGTAGTTGCTCTTTTCCCAACTAAGTTACTTTGCTTTTTGAACACAAACAGTTTAGGAAGGTCATTAATGGTTAGGGTAGGACAATATTGAAACAGAAAATGATTTGCAGACATGAGGCTTAAAACATTTTCCACTGCAGGCTGGATGTTTAAAGAGTTTGCTCATTTTTAATATTGTATCACTTGTCATGGCAATAGTCAATAGCTCACTTTTGTGTCTTTTCCCTTCAGTTACCTCAGTTCAGCATCTGATTATAACCCCACAGCTCTGATTTGAGGAAAAATACCTTCCACAACATATCCTTGGCTGTCAGCCACTTCAGGTGTTTTGTACCTGAACAGTGAACTGCTGACTGGGATCTCACATCCAGTATCCTACCTTTGGAAAGGTGACAAATCCATTGTAAGCCCCTCTGGAAAAGGCTCTGCAGGGACCTTTTTGGGTGAGGTGTGTGCTTGGCCACTGGTGCAGCTCTTTCAACTCAGGAAGTTCATTGCTGAAAAATCCAAGACAGTGCTTTGTATGCTGCATTTCTGTGCAAGTGCTTTGGAATGTAATTCTTGGCTTCTTTGTTTTTTGTCTGACAACTTCTTTGCAATTACACTACTGAGTGGCGACCTCATTAATGTTTACGAGTACGTAAAGGGTGAGTGCCAGGCTATTCTCAGTGATGTCCAGTGATAGGACAAGGGGCAATGGGTACAAGCTGGAACATAAGAGGTTCCAAAGAAACACAAGGAAAATCTTTTTCACTCCGAGGGTGATGGGGCACTGGAACAGGCTGCCCAGATGAGATGTGGAGTCTCCTTCTCTGGAGACATTAAAAATCCACCTGCACAAGTTCCTGTGTGACCTACTCTAGGTGGTCCTGCTCTGGCAGGGGATTGGACTGGATGATCTTTCGAGGTCCCTTCCAGCTCTTGAGATTCTGTGATTCTGTATTAAACCAACAGTTGAAAACTGAGTAGGAATTTGGGATGAATTAAGCTTGGCTTAGAGGTGATGCAGATGACTTGCTCATGCTGTTCCCACACACCATGAAGCTTGGTAGATGCAATCCCACCCAGCACTGCCCACCTCACACCTCCCAGAGCCAGGTGTCTTCTGCAAGTGGAGTCTTGGCTCTGTGAGATGTAGAGCTCAGTACCTGGTTTTTACCCATCAGCATGGGCACATGAGCTGCCATGGAACATTGAGCAATTACATTTTAGTTTGATATGAAAAAAAACCCACAAAAGAGTAGATTGGAGTGACCTGTAGCTATCAGGAGGCTTCTACAGAGCTGAAACTGATTTCCTAGCTGTTTTTCAGGAAGAAAAGGAGCAACGGATGAGTGCAGTGGTGCAAGTTTAAGTTTTATGTGCTCTGAAAAGTGGCATCAAAATTGGTGTTGTGGAACTGTTTCTCAGTTTGTCTTAGGTTTGCTCAAAACTGTAGGAGCTGCTCTCATGAGGAACAACTTGGGACCTGATAATGAGTCATCATTGAGCCTTGGCTGTGATGCAGGTGCATTTATGTGAGCAGGTATAACGCCAAGAGAAAGAAGTGGCACACATTTATTCTCAGTAAAGCAAACTGAAGTGATCCAAAGTAAACTCAGGAGGATGACCTGCACTGGGGGAAAATACAATTCAGGTGCCACATTTCTTGCATGAGCTCATTCTTCTAAGGTAATGCATATTATGAATAAACGAGAAGAGCTTTATCTTGCTGAGTGGAAATTAAGAAGCTACTCGTGCAGCCAGGCTAAAATCAAGTATCCTGAATGTTTTATTTGAAGTAGATGGTTGTATGAAATTCAAGTCATTACAATGTAGCTTCTTCTTTGGGGCTGAATGCCCCATTTGGAGGATAGGCCTCCTCCAGGCCTGCTTCCCCTTCCAAAGTAATCAGTTCAAGTAACAGCAATACCCACGACACATTGATGTTACTGCAACTTTTAGCAGGAAATCGGTTAAAAGTTTTCCATTGACCAAAAGCTTTGGCCTGCAAGTAGATAGGATTAAAGGATCAATTTAGCTCAGAAATAAAGGTTGTTTGCAGAACTTTGAATAAAAAATCAGGCAGCTTTCAAACACCTTGAAGTTGCTGATCACATTTGAATGCCAGTGAATTTGCAGTATGTTTGGGGAAGGAAATGTTTTTAAATGCAAGATTTTCATTTTATGCCTTCTCTTAGTAATTTTTCTCCTTCTGAAATTCAATACTATTAACTGTTGTGCTCTTGGTGCTCCAGTCATAAAGGACCAGGTAGTATATTTTTCAGTAGACTGCAAGGTGCAGTACAGGAAGGTTGACGTATATTTTATTTGTTCTAATAATCTATCTTCATGAAGAACATCTTATGGTTAGATTATGCTCTCTGTAAGAAAAGCTTATGACTATACCGTTTTATACCCATAGATGGAGCAAGTAGCTCTCATTTCCAGTACCTCAGGGAAGGAATGGGGAAAACCCTGCAGGGTTTCTTGTTGCCACGTTCTTTGCTCACTGGAAGTCTTCCAGACTGTGGCTGATCTGTGCTGAAACTTTAAGACATTTCCCCCATAGATTTTTCTCCGTATTCATGACATTTAAGTAACAACTTGAAGTGAGGTGGGGTTTAGCCTGAGGTGGACTGTTGTGGAGAGTCAGCAGCTGGGTGCAGGCATCTCATGTATTGTTTGCTTGAGCTATTTCCCACTAGTACTCTTTAGGAATACCTTCCCATGACACTTGGTGCTGTGTGATGAGATATCCCTCCTCATGTCAGCTACTGGAGTCTATATTTGGACTTCTATTTGCTAAATTGATACATTCATCACATAATCTTGGACCTTTCCAGCCTTTGGACTGCAGCTGTAGACAATCATCAATTATAACCTGCATCGGGAGGCCAAATAGCTGAGATCCCTTTAATCATCAGCTTTTCATCTGTCTTCACAGTTCCTCTGCCTTCTCACACCCTCATGAGATGCCATAGGAAAGGACCATGGGGCAGCTTTGATTTCTGTCGCCTTTGATTCTATGTCTACTCTTGCCATGCAGGATGAGGGGAGCAGGTTGTGGAAGGATGGAGTTGCTCGGTTCACCTTGAGAGGGAGGCATAGGCTCTTCCACCTTCATCCCACAAAACCTAGGAGAGGAGCAGAGCCGTTTGTTTTGCTGTGCTTTCCAGTACTGCTATACAAAAAAACATCTAATCATAATTTTTCAACCTTGCATTGCCTGCAGACACAGACAGGTGGACCCACACTGTTCAGTTCAGTCTCATCTACACTAGAAAAATGACTTTTTGTGGACAAGATGTGTCAGCACAGCTGCAGCTGAGCTGATGCTGCACTCAGCTTTGCATGGCCAAACACCAGCCACATTCAGCACCATTTCTTCTGCCAGTTACTGACATCTGCTGTCAGCAACACATGATTTTTCTGATTAAAATGTGGCTATGGTGATTTTTCTTAGTTTGCTTGGAGCTATCTTTTAATGTCCTTCCCATTTCACCTTAGTTTCCCATTGTCAGTGTTACCTGCCTAGGTGGAGTACATGCAGTATGCTTTTATATACTTTACCACTCTTTTCATGCAGGAAGAATTTTTCAGGCTATCTTCAAATTGATAGTGATTTAGATAAAAAAAAAAAAAACCAGAGCAGTTGTTTAGTCTCTAACTTTGATCTATAGGTTATGGGACAGACCTGCAACCAGATTTATTCCCATTTTCTATCTCTTTCCTGAGGTTTAAACTATGGAACATGCCATAAACGATCAGACTTTTAAATAACAACCAAGTTATTATTACTTGTGATGTATAGGCAAGACATTATTTTTATACTTCTTATTTTAGAGCCTGTTGCTGACATGCAGGGGAAATAGAAACTGCAGTTTGATCATCTCCAAGAAGGGCTGATGAACCCCGGTGGCCCTTCACTGCTGGTCTTCTTTGTGTGCTTTGATAAAAGAGGTCTGCAGGACAGTGCTCATGTGCAGGTGGCTGTGTTCCTCTACAGGCAGCAATGTAAGCAACAGTTAAACTATGGAGAGAGTTTGGAAATCTCAAGCTGTCTGTCACAGGAAATAATTTGGAAATAAGTTGCGGGGGATTTTCTTGTGGTTGTGGGTTGGGTTTGTTTTAAAATATCTGTAGTTAAAAATCCAGACATGCATGTAGGAGCAGATTTTCAGACATATTTATGTGTCTGGTTTCCATTATAGATCAATCATTTCAGAATTTGGTCCTTAAAGAAGTATTTTGTTGTAAGAGCTGGAGATATCCTATTGATTTTAGTAGGTTTGTTCCCACATTTAACATTAAGTACATTGCTTTACCTGAATCTTAGTGAATGCTTATCATGATCCCATTGGTTGTACATTCCTGCTTTTTTCATTTGTGTTTACCATCTGAAGTATTATTAATCACTTAAGCTACCAGATCCAAGTTTTACAGATAACATGAGTTCTCAGCTTCTTAAGTAAAAGCCATTAGGAAATGTCTTTATAATGTGCCGAATAATTGTGATAAATGTTGAATCAATCAGTTTTATGATCTGGAAAAATATGGAATGAAAGAATCTGGCTTTATATGGGAAATAGGCATGGGCAGACACCACTGTCTCTCAGCTGAGCTGTTGTAAACCTTCACATGAGCTTCCAGCATCTGCTTTAACACCACATTACTTCCAGCAGTTCCTGATGATGTTGTGAATAGGGCAAGGAGAGCCTGTAGCAGCCTTTTTTATTTACTCAGAGGTTAGAGCACCTTACAGCAACTTGTGCAGTGATCATCCAAGTATGGAGACATCGTTGGTCACTTTGGTCTATACAGCAAATTGAAATGCAGATTGGTTGTTACTGGGACCAGGAGATGTGGAAAAGCAACAAAAATATATTCTAATTTAAAGCTTTGCATGGTGCCAGGTTTAGGATTTTTCTTCCCCATCACCATACTAAGTCAAATAAATATCAGTCTGAAGTAGGCAATCTAGCAAGAAGCCTTTTTGTACTAGCACTTTGACAGAAGTGAAAGGACTGTGGAAATGGTGTAATAGCAATATTAGGTTAACCTTACTCGTCTAATTCCTATGCTCCTGAATCTGTGTAGTGGACCTAAGTCTTTCCATGGTGCTCTCTATTTAACTAAAGTAAACTCACATTTTCTCTTTGTCCAAGTAAAGGAGAAGGTGCCACTTAAAATAATTAATTGGTTTAGGATTTTCTAGCCTAGTGAGTTAATTGATCTGGGTTTTATTTGGTTTAAAATAATGAACACATGAGCTGGAGGAGGCTGGAAGTCATGTTCTTAGTTTAAAAGAGAATAGACGAGGTCTTCTACTCAGGTCAGAAAATGGGTCTTGGGTCTAATTTTTGGACACTGACCTATGAATGGCTCCCATTCATCATAACCATTAAAGAAATCCTAAAGCCAACGGTGAGCTTACAAAGGTCCCTGTGCCTGGGATCTCTAAGTTCCCACCAGGAATGGCAGGTTCTAGTGTGGGGCACTACGTTTAATGAAATCAAAGTGTTCAGCTTTAAAACAAAATAACGGGTTGTGGGTTCTTTGGGAGTATGTTGATTTGCGGTTTAGGGTTTGGTTGTTTTTAAAGAAAGAATTTTCTTTCTCCATAAGCTTTCTGCACTTGGGCCACACCAACCCCAGGCAATGCTACAGGCCTGGGGCAGAGTGTCTGGAAAGCTGTCTGGCGGAAAAGGACCTAGGAAAGGAAAATACAGAAAATATTAATCTGTATGTACTCGATAAGTGAAACAAATACTCAGAGTCTTTGACAATCCACTGACAAAACACCTCAATTTCTTAGTTAAATTGTTTTGAAGCTGGCCTCAGGGTTCCTATAAAAGCACAATTAATTGCAAGGCAACTGTGGCACTTTGCAACAGGGTTTCTTTGTAGTTTGGTTCTCACATCATCTCCTACTGCAGAGCCCAAACTGGAAGCACAGCTTCGAAAGCCCCATGTAGGTGTGTGACAAGGGACTGTGGTGACAAGTGCGTGCAGTTGGGTCCACCAGACAGTGCTACTCTACACTGTATGAGCCCTAACTGCATCTCCCTGGCAGCTCCTACACGACTGTGAAACATAGGTGCCCTCCTGTGGATATCCTACTGCTCCTCCTTGCTATGTGGAGAGATTTGGATTGCCTTGCCTGCCTGGAGGTGCTTTGGTTTGTATTTTCAGAAGAATGCCAAGGACCTTTATTATGCTTTCTTCTCTTTTTTCACTTCTAAACCCATTCAAAAAGTGAGGGCTAAAAGCATCCCTCTCTCCAACCTGTGTTAACAGCAGTAATTTCAGCAGCTGTTCAGGAAACCAACTTCTCTCCTCATCAAAGGACATTTAATTACATTGACAAGTGCAGAGCCCCTGATGCAATTCATTTTTGGCTGCGGAAGGCACGTGAAGGTAAACTATTAATCATATATTCTTCAACAAGCGCCGTTATTTGGGAATCCTGAGTGTTTCATTTCAGGATCACTGTGATTGCATTTGCTTCCTTGTCTGCCTGAGCTGGGCACATGGTTTGCTGTGAGATTTGTTTGCTTAACCTCAGTATAAGGTTTCCATAGCTCTTCATGTTCACGTTCTTTCCATGGAGATTTTTAATGGTGAGAGAACTGCACTTGGCAACCCGCACGGGAACTGCAACAGGATGATACTATTCACAGTTATGCAGTTGCTCCAATTCCTCTTGCACTCTGACATGCCTCCTGTAGCACTGAGCAGCCAGAGGCCAAAACTGGCTTTAATTCGTGCAAAATAAAAATCCACATCAAAATGCTGTGAAGGTCAAGACTTGCTGGAGAGAGGGTGAGAGAATTACACACAAGCTAATGCTAATGTTGGAATGAGTGTAGCTACAGGTGGCAAATAGCTCCTGTGTTATTTATGCTGTGGTTAACACCTATATTAAGGTCTTGTCTCCTTCATGAAAGGGTGAGCTTGGCGATGTTAGGTGCACCTTAAAGGATTTCTGGAAGATGAGAGGCATGAACAGCAGCTGAAACACGTAGCCAAGTAATAAAATGGGCTTTTGGCATAGGAGTCCTGAGTGAGGCAGCACTGGCCTAAATGTCTTTGGAAGACAGACCCTCAAAAATAAATTGATGTTAACATTTACATGAGCGATTAGCTGAATGTTTTCATCTTCTAGAAGAAAGGTTTTTTTCCTTTCAGCAAAGCTAATTAAAATGTGGCCTCTCAGAACACAGTGGAACTATTTCCGAACCTTGGTGCTTGAAGTTAATAGTATAAACCTTTGCTGAGACACCTAAACCAGTTGACTCAAGGAAAAAAAAGGGGCTTTATTAACACAAAAAAAAAAAGAAGAAAAGAGACGGAATATTTTGGCTAATTCCAGCAGTATTTACTTGTCACCCCAATGAAGGTTGTAAACAATAAGGAATAGTTTCTTACATGAGAATTTAAGTTTTAGATTAATTTTTGTCCTTCAAAGCCAGAGGAAAGCTCTTGCTTCCAATACAATCAAAGACACTCTCATTGACAAAAGTCTAATTATGACCCTTCAGAGAAACAGAAATAGTAAGTAATGAGGATTATCATCGGTCTGACATCTCGTGTGTTTGCTGGCGTTCATGGAAATCTCTCAAGCAAATGGTGGGGATTAGCACAAACCAGTTTGTACAGCTGCCTGGATTTCCTTGAGGCAGGAGCCAGTCTGCAGAAAAATATGTGGTTTATCAGCAAGTTCTTACTAATTGAAAGGGAAGACAGGCAAGGAGAGATCACAGAATCACAGAATGGTAGGGGTTGGAACAGACCTTTAGAGATCATCTGGTCTAATCCCCTGGATAAAGCAGGTCCACCTAGATCAGATCTCACAGAAACATGTCCAGGCAGATTTTGAAAACCTCCAGAGAAGGAGACCCCACACCCTCCCTGGGCAGCCTGTGCCAGGGCTCCCTCCCTTCAACAGTGAAATAGCTTTTCCTTATGTTTAAATGAAGCTTTTTGTTGTGAATTTAGAGAAATGGTCAAAGCCATGGCTTTGTTGTAATAGTTAGGAATATTTTTCTTTATCCTTAGTTTTCATTGTTGTAGAAACAAAGACCAAGAAAGAAACTGAGATTTAGCACTTTTCTGAATTACATTAATCTATTTAGTTACTAGCCATCACGTTATTAGTCTTTTGTGCGGGGTCATGATCCCTTCGTCTGTTTAACCAAAGTGAGCTTATGCTCTGGTATTATTCAGGTCACTGGGAAAAAGAATGTGTAAAAACTTAAACTAGAGTATGAAAATGCCAAATAAAAATTACCATTTGGAACATCTCCATGTAGCAATTGTCGCCCATATCCACTGAGTCAGGCGAATCCTGAAAGACAAAACTCTCCTGGGTTTTGGAGTTGGTGGTGGTGTGGAGCTTCTGTGCAAGGGAGATGTCATCAGGGCAGTTGCTGATGCATGGTGATGGTTTCACTTTTTCCTTCAACTGCAGAGTTTAAGGGTGGTCAAGGGAAGTGAAACCTCAACACTTTTTAAAGAAGTAAGCCCTGGTGGAGACTCAAGAATGGTGGCTAGTTTGGAATTGACCCCAACCTCAGAGGATGGTGCTGGAGGAGCATGTGACCATTATAGAAGGTGAAATCTGGGGTAAGGCGCTTTAGTACGTGTGTCTGTGACAGAGCATGGAGAATCTCAGTGGATGCAGCCTCCTCAGTGACTTGGGAGACCTTGTGTGGCACCAAGGGGAGCCTGACTTAGAGGAAAGGGTGCATAACAATCCCTGAGAAAATTGCCTTAGGTCAGCTCTTGTTCCAACTGCAGTTTCTTGGTCTGGGTTTTGTTATTAAAGACATGTCACTGCAATTAATTCTTATTAAAGTTAAAACAAGGTTCTGATGTGCACTGGTCAGAAGCCATTTTGCTGTTAAACTGACCCATCATTTTGGGATGAGTTTTGTTGAGTGTAGCTGGAAGCACTACGGCAATCACAGGAAGCCCCTGTAGCCCTTGCATTTGGAAAAGTGATGAGAGCAGAGGAGCTTGCAAAGCAGACAGCTGTGCTGCAGAATTCAGTTAAGGAAACTTAAATCTACTGCTGCACCCTTAGCCAGAGTTTGGCTCTAGTTTAGCTGAGACCCTTGAGAGTCCAGCTGGCCTGGACATGTCACCTGTGATTGGAAAAGAAATCCAGAGAGCATGATTCACACCATCATTTTCACTCTTTCGTTGCATTTTGTATTATAGAGGTGAGCCGCTGGGAGGAGATGAATGTTTCTCATGCACTTGTGCGTGTTCAGTGCGAGTGTCCTGACACAGCCTCCGCACACTAGCTTTTGATCTTCAAACCATCCAAGTGCTCTTGTTGTTCCTAGCCAACAAGAGGCCCAGGGAAGACAACAGCAAAAGTCATTGCCACAAAACAAGCTTGTTGTCATCACCTTTCTCTCCACTGCCTGTCCCTTTGCCCACTTCCATTTTCACGCTGAAGAGATGAGGTATTTTTAAGGCTTTGTTTCTACTTTAAGCTTTCTATCTGCTTTTCTGACATCAGTAGTTTTTCCAGATATTTTTTTTACCAGTAGTTAAATTGCAGGATTGAGACTGCTCTGACAGAAAGATGAGAGGTGAAACAGAATTAGGCTGTATAGGTGAACCTCACCCATTCACTGCTTTGTGATTGGTCAGTTGAAAGGAGTTACAAGTTTGTGGTACATCTTCTTGTGGCCTTCAAGCTTTATTTACTCTCTTTAGGTGGTGCTGTGTTGGTGTTGAGATATGTGCATATTTTTTTGAAGCAGCAGTTGGAATGAGCAGGAGAATACACCCTTTGTTGAGCCATTCCTCAGTTCAGAAGGACTCTGTGGGAATGGGACACCGATGTTTGACACGGAGTGGTTGAAAGAGAGAGTTGGCTTCTTGCATATGCAAAGCCTGTGACATAAAACAAGTGGCACTAAAGAAAGTATCCGAACAGCACATCAATTCCTTTGGAAAATAACCCTATAGAGTGCTGACATCTGCCACTGAGGACCACCAGGATAACTGTGCGTTGTTCCTCACTTAGGAACCATGGCAGGGACCGGACTGAAAAAATGGTCTGCAGGGGAATTTTTTATTATTATTTTTCTGTCATCTAGCACCAGGAAGTGCTGTGTTTTGTATCTACACTTCGGTCCCGTCTCTGTTTCTGCCTGAAGTTCTCTCTCAGGTCATTCTAAATTCTTTACCATAAAAGATAATAAAACACTACAGCACTTCACTAAGTGGCCTCCAGAACTATTCCTTCAAACACTAAGGCACAAGTCAGATTGGGAGCAGGACAGAAGTAAGGGGAAAGACCGGGGAAAATGCACCTCCCTTTGGAGTAGGTGGATTTTTGCCATCAGTGAAAACCGGGAATCTACCCACAGTAACAAAAAATTAGCAGGTACTTAATAAAGCTCTTTTTAATTTTTTTTTTCCAAGACTTGTGGATACCCACCAGTAACGATTTTCTGTCAGCACTCCATGAAATGCCATGTTAAATCTTGATGCCTTTTGCTCTGGCGGTCACAGAGAGACAGCTGAGAGAACCTCAGCAATGGCAAAGGCAAAGTATAAAATACTGTCGTTGGGCCACAGTAAAAAAGGAGCCAAGTCTTAATCACATAAACAGATTCTCATATACTTTCCTCATGCTATTTTATAAAGTGCTTATATAACTGAAAAGATTAACCTTGGAAAAAGAAAGCTAGAAAAATATTTTTACAGATTCTTAGTTATGGCTTTACTACCGTCAAGGAATTAGTTTTCATTTTACAAAGCCAAAAAGTAGGGAAGGAGAGGGGAGGAGTGATCTGAATAAGGAGAGATATTTGCATGGCTCTCAAAATATTAAAGAAAAACGAAAATCCTGAGGAGTTACTACTGTCAAATGCAGACAGGCGGGCAAATCCTAGACTGGAGCAGGACTCAGTATCCAGGCAACATCAACGTTTTTGTTAAGCAGCTGCCAGTGCCACTGACAGCTTTTGCCACTTTATGGTCACATGAAAAAAAGAAAATTCCTGACATCACTGAAATTCTTAGAAATTAGTTTCTCATCCATCCAGCAGATGTGAGGCTCAGCAACAAACAGCACACGCACATCTTGCAAAAACTTAGAGGGGAAAAATACCTTTGATGAGTTCACAGCTAGGGAGGTGTCTGCTATCTTGTTTCTCTCTAAACCTGGCACTTTGCTTCCCCTAGAGTCTCCTGTCCTCTCCCTTGGACATAGTTACTCAATATGCATAAGGGAATGGATCCCATTTGATTAAGCCATTTATAAGCAATTTCTGCTGCTGCACTATAGACTGAAGGATTAGAGAAGCCTTTTGCTGTGCTAAGAAAGCCTCCACCTCTTCTTTCCTAGTTCTTTTTGCATGTTGCCAAAGACAAGTGGCTAAATGAGATTAGGAACTTCATTAACATGCTGATAATGTGTAAAGGGAAGAAGCCCTTACATTTGCAGCCTTACAGGGGTAAAGTGGGACTAATGGGCACAAAATACGTGCAACGTGATGGGCTCAGCACCGTGAGGCTGTAGGTAAAGTGTGGCAGAGTAGATAAAGAAAGGACACTGGTTTGCTGTGTCCAGTTATGGAAGTATTTTTGTTCTGCAAGTGTTAATACAGCAAAGCTGAACCTTTTCTTACAGCTGAGAGGTTAAAGCTGTGTTGGAGGAGACAGCCTCAGTCTTTGTTGTGGACCGAGGACTCTTCAGGCACAGCTGTATGTTTTTTACTTTTGGAGCAAAAGTAAAACTATCTTTCACCTTCAGAAGTTCCTTGTGATGGCAACCAAGAAAGGTCAGTAAGATATATAGAGCTTCTTGATCATTAAGGTCAAGTAATACAAAAGTCCTGTAAAACCTGTAGCCAAACGTGAAGATCATAGAATCATTATGGTTGGAAAAGACCTTTAAGATCATCGACTCCAACCACTAACCTAAAACTGCCTTAGCTTGCTGCTCACTAAGTAGCTAAGCACATTAGGAGGAGATACAGGAGGGGATGCTAACCTAAAGAAAGTCCTTTGAAATCTAGTGGTGCCTCACACCTTCCCTCCCACAATGGATTTGTCCAGTCTCTGATGTGTCAGGTTTGTGTGGGCAGGGAGAGTGAAGAATGGGACAGGAGCATCCTTCTCTGCTGCCTCAGGGCTTCATGCATGTCCCTGAGCAGATCTTCTCCAGGTTTTGGTGAAGTTTCATTAATTTATGTAGTTTAAGAGTGTAAGTTTTGTAGCCAGTGACTGTAAATAGGGAGGCCTGAAGGACGTAGGGGGAATCTGAAGGGACTGATTTAGTCTGGTGATGCTGAGAGCAGTGACTCAAAGACCAGCAGGACCTTCCTTGTCAGTGCTGCACTTGACACACAGCTTATGTTACATATTTTAATACATTGTGCAGGGAAAAAAAAACCAGAACAAAATACTTGAAAATGAATATAAAGACTTCTTGAGAAGCTGTTTTGCTGGTGATGAGCTTGGTTTTTGCTGCAAAGGCTGGTGGGAGTTTGGTCTCTTGGGATGAAGAAGCTTGTGGTCACTGCAAATATCTACTTCATCTGCTGCAGGTCTTAATTTTTAATAGTTTAGTTATCTTTCTAGTTAATAGCCAATGGCATTTAAAGCATCCTGGGATGCATTAGGACGAGTGTGGCCAGCAGGTCAAGGGAGGTTCTCCTCCCCCTCTACTCTGCCCTGGTGAGGCCGCATCTGGAGTCCTGGGTCTTGTTCTGGACTCCTCAACTCAAGAGGGACAGGGAACTGCTGGACAGAGTCCAGCACAGGGCCACCAAGATGATCAGGAGACTGGAGCATCTTCCTTACAAGGAAAGGCTGTGGGAACTGGGGCTGTTCCGCCTGGAGAAAAAGAGACTGCAGAGGGATCTCATTAATATTTACAAGTACATAAATGGNCACCTGGACACATTCTGAGGCGGACCTGCTTTAGCAAGGAGTTGGACTAGATGATTAGAGGTCCCTTCCAACTCCTACCATTCTGCTATTCTGTGGTTCTGTGGAGTAGGAAAGGGGTTAATCTAAGCTTGAGACTCTTGCAGTTCAGTAATACACAGCATCTGAAGAGGCTTTTTGTCTGAAGATCTCATAGGGACGATGTGAGTATCCCTGGTCAAGCAGTTGCTTGGTAGCAAACCTGAGAATAAAACTGAAGACTATTAACTCAGGACAATTTCAGTATTCCATTCTCCCATTCTCTGCCCTATCAGTATTTTATTATGACTGGAAACAACCTACCTGGTTTACAGGACTATGTAGATTGGAGCAATACTTTCTGTTCACGTCTGATAGCATGGAGGTTTAATACTTTTTGCTCCAGTCATATGCTTGCAAATAAGATGACTGTCAGACTTGCTAGGCCTTATTGCTAGCTGCCAAGGTGATGTTGGAATATTTATTTTCTACAAATATGAATTATGTAATAATAACAAAAATATTAAGTTTGTAACACTGAGAGGTTTTTACAGACAACCCTGACTGTGAGAGGCAGACTTGCACCAGGCTGTATTATGGAAAGTTCCTAGAACTATGTTAGAAATGTGCCCCTGAAAACAGAGACACCAGAGTGAAAGACTAAGGATGCAGGATGCTTTAGGGGCAGACCAAGAAATTCAAGAGTTGCACTTTGTGCTGCTGGTTGTATCCAGAGCTCTCTAACTGTAACACTGAGTTTCTGCTTTACTTCATGATGTGGAATTTAAACTGATTAATGGTGTTGGAGCTACTTGGTGGAGTGCTTTCTACTTTAAGCACTGAAGCTACTGCAAGGTTGTGGTGGTTTAACCAGATGATCCACCAAGTCATAAAATCACTCCTCCTCCTAAACTGGACAGGAGAGAGAGAGAAATATAACAAATGGCTTGTGAGTTGAGATAAGGATGGAGAGATCAATCAGCAATAAGCATCACAGGCAAAACAGACTCAACTTAGGGCAAAAAGGGTTTGATTTATTAAAGGAACAATAAGAACACAGAGATGAGAAATGAAACTGAATCTTAAAACACCTTCCCCCACCCCTCCTTCTTCCCAGGACTCCCCTTCCTTCCCTCCCAGCAGCTCGGGGGATGGGGGTTGCGGTCAGTTCATTACAGATGGACTTTGCTGCAGTTTCTTCTCAGGGGGAGGCCTCCTCACACTTCCACTGCTACAGTGTGGGGAATTCTCCAGCGTGGGTCCTTCCCATGGGCTACAGTTCTCCATGAACTGCTCCAGCATGAGGCCTCCCACGGGGCAGCTCCTCACACCCTGCCCCAACGTGGGTCATCCACCAGGAGAACAGTCCTTCAGGGACAGGCTGCTCCAGCCTGGGTCCCTCACAGGGTCACCAGTACTGACAGCAAACTTGTTCTAGCATGGGCTTATCTCTCCTCATGGACTCCCAGGTGCTACCAGGAAGTTGCTCCACAGTGGGCTTCCCACTGAGCCTTCAGGCATCCACCGACTCCGGCGTGGGGTCCTCCACGGGCTGTGAGTGGGTCTCTGCTTCCCAGTGGCCTCCATGGGCTGCAGGGGCACAGCTGCCTCACCATGGGCTGTACCGCAGGTCACAGGGGAATCTTTCTTTCAGTGCTTAAGCACCCTCCTCCCCCTCGTTCTCCACTGACCTTGGTGTCTGCGGAGATGTTGTCATGTTCTCACTCCCTGTTGCACAGCAACTTAGAATCATAGAATCACAGAATGGTAGGGATTGGAAGGCACCTTTGGAGATCATGTAGTCCAACCCTCCCTGCAGAAGCAGGTTCACCTAGATCAGGTCACACAGGAACACGTCTTGAAGACCTCCAAGGAAGGAGACTCCACAACCCCTCTGGGCAGTCTGTGCCAGAGCTCCCTCACTCTCATAGTGAAATAGGTTTCTCTTATATTTAAGTGGAACTTTTTGTGTTCCAGCTTTATCCCATTACCCCTTGTCCTGTTGCTAGCTACAATAGAAAAAAGGGATGCCCCAAACTCCTGACAACCACCCTTTAGATATTTGTAAATGTTAGTAAGAGCTCCCCTCAATCTCCTCTTTTCTAGACTAAACAGCCCCCAACTTCTTCCTCCTTTCAGATCTGTTAATCACAAAGACATTACCTCACTCACTAATTGGCCAGGCCTGGGTCAGCTGTGGGTTCCATCTTAGAATTGACTGGCCTTAGCCCTGTCAGCTACAGGGGAAGCTTCTGGCAGATCTTTGTTTAAAGAAGCCACCCCTGTAGCTCCCACTGCTACCAAAAACCTGGCCCAGGCAAAACCACTACAAAGGTGCTGACCTTTGGATAGATTTGAAAATCTAATGTCACTGTAGAAGTAGTTTTCAAGTAGATCATTTTCAAATGACTTTACAGGGTACAGACAGCAGTGTGATTGGCCCAATGCATTGCTAAGCTAAGTCACCACTAAAAGAGATTTCATGATTCCACAAGTCTCTCCTCAATTTGAGGCTTGATGTGTTTTGAGGAAGTGAGCTATAAATTGTCAGCATGAGAACTATGTCGAGCTGGTATGTGCCTGGGCAGTGGTACCCTCTGATTTACAAGGACATCCTAAAACCTAAATAACCAAGGAAGTGTTGTACAAGGGGTTTCTGTGATGTTACCTCTTCCTGGCTCATTCTCTGGCTTTCAGGCAGCCCCGTAAGGATGCCACTGACAACCTTTTAAGTCTCTTGCTTTATCAGTAGCTGCTGTGAAAAGGTTTCAGACTGTTTTTTTCTCCTGCCAGGTATTGTGTATACAGACTGCCAGGGCTGCCTTTTCTAGGAATACTCTCTTACTGCTCTGTGGCTCCCAGATTTCCATCCTTCTGTCATCTAGGCACAAAGACTCAGAAGGCTTTCTGTAGTTCATGTCTGCATTGGTCCCAGGCAACCCACTGAGATTTTTCACACAATCCTAAGTATAACAACTCTGAACGTTACAGTGCTTGATGTTTTCACTTGCACGGAGAATGAATGGTGAACTTTTTACCACCCAAGCTGTCCTATATTGTCCTTTGATTTACTTCCGACATAGGCTTGTGGCTCCTGCAGTCACAGTAGCTTTCCAGGTGGATGCGTGGATATGTTAGATGCTTTTTTTCCCCTATTTATCTGTCTGCCAGTTATGTGAATTGATAGAATCATCAAGAAACAGGAACTATTTGGGCTTGGATGGTTTCTAGCTCATTATAGACAGTAAAGCAATGTCAGCTTTTCCTTACATGTCCACTGTCTTGGTCTTTGTCCTTTTTGTACCCTGGCAGATTGCTAAGGTTCCTCTGTTACCATTTCTGTAAACTGCAGAATACATCTCTCTCACTCTGCTTTCATCTCTCTGTAAAAGTCTGTAAAGTTTCTTTTGCTAACAAAATTGCTGTGTTTGATCTGGGTGCAAAAAACCTCAAAAAAAACAACCTGGAAAGAGAAACCAGAAAGAATTTTAATTATTTCTCTTTCAGACAGCATGTATGTGATAATGAATGTTTCCTCTTCTATGCTCCCATCTGCTCTAGCAGATCTTCTGTAATCTGGGTGACTAATTCTAGTAATCTCATTGGAGCTGGGGCATGTGAGACAGCCACCTCACGCACAGTGTGCTTTAACACAGTGTGAACAACATGTCATATTCTTGCAAAGGAAGAATATGAGTCCAACAGACCTCCGTCTTGTTCTCTTCCTCGCTGGCCTCATGCCAGCCTGCTGCATGAGGACTCTTGGAACATCACTTCTCCCTTTGCAAAGAAGCTACAAACCATGGTACTTACCTCCCCTCTGCTGAAGATGAAAAGGTGCTACATGAGATCTAGCTGGTGGTGGTTCCCAAGATATTTGTCATGAGAATGTTAACAGAGCTGGTTTTCTAGTTGTTCAATTATTATGACATTAAAGTATACAATGTACTTGAGTTTATTCCTTTGCTTACAACTAACCATGCTTCAGAATCATTAATTTGTGGGGAAAGTAAGGGTGGAAAATGAAGATAGATCTTGGTGGGTTTGATGGTGTTTTTTTTTTTTAATCCCTAGTATTGTTTCTTAACCACCAAATGAAGGTCTACAGGTTAGGGATGGCTGGAAAAAATAGACCAAGGGAGATGGCTGCAATGCAGAGAAGCTGTATTGGGTTGGATTTCAGTGCAGTCTCTGGCTGTGCACGGTGGATTCCTCCCTTTCTATTATAATCCCCTTGCTGGAGCAATCTCATTTGTAATGACCATGCAGTGTCATGTGAACCTTCAGGAATTTCCCCTCTTGGCATTATGCCTGTGTTTAGGTCATCAGGTTGGGATCCAGCCCTCTTCGGTGTCCTCAGTCATTCATATAAATGTACCATCAGTGGCTATAGAATAAGTAGTTAAAGCCCTTCCTATGGATCCCCCAGCTTCCCATTGGGATTTTGTGAGCTTTGAGCTTGACTGCAATGGGCAATTCAGCTCACTGCTAATGTAATGCTACAAGACTCTGCTTTTACTGTCAACGAAAGGACACTTGCAGTAGTTCACAGAAAATGTCCACTCTGTGTAAGCACCTGCATTGGATGCCCCTGTAGGTAACCTGAATGCAGGCCTCAGGTTTTCCTGCACCATCGTAGCAGCTAAGATCAAGAGAGGAACACGTGTGCAAACTCCTTCACTCTTGAGGTAGGAAGTCATGGGAAATGGTTCCTTCCTCTGGAAGTTGCCACTGTCTTGAAGCTGAGCCAAATAAGGACCCACTTTCATCACTGGAAAAGAAAAGCAGTGTCAGTGAAGTTACTGGAGCCAGGAATGAGAAAGGCTTCATGATAGCTAAGCATTTAGCTTTTCAAGCCGTGGTTCAGTTTTCTCTTTGTTCAGTATTGTCTCGCATGTCTGATGGGATGCTGCTGACCAGCGTCTCTAATTTGGTGTGTATAGTAGATTTAGCACAAAGACCTTTATTACATCCACTGTGGCATAGGAGTGGGTCATTTGTGTGATGACTGTCAACCCCAACATTGCACTGTCAGCATGTTTTATTGGTGAGGAGCACTTAAAATTATTTTCAACTCGAAATAGCAGATAATAATAATAATAATAAGCCACAAGAAGAATCTCTTTGTTGTCTTATTTTGTGCATAAACAAATGTCTTGACTTTTGCTGTCAGAAGGATACGAACTTGAAATTACTTTGAAATCTCCTCATCCTGCCCAGATTTTAGGATGGGGAGACATTGCTTCTTTCCAACGTGCATGTTTCTCACTAAAGTTGTATTTTTTGGTAACCATACAGTGTGATTGTTAACATTGCACTAAAGGTGTGTGAAATTGTTTTGCTCCTAATGCTCCTACCAGCTTATAAACTGTAAGCATATGGCTGTGCAACAGAGGATGCTTGCTGGGTTTGTATAGGGCTGACATCTGAGGACAGCTGAGGATTCATGCAAACAGTTGCTAATTCAGTGAGTTTTCCTCTCCTAAGGAAGAATTAGTGGATTCTGGTGCTCTGGTTTTTAGTCTCTTGCGTTTCAAGATGTTCACTATGGGATAATATGAGTATGAATTTCACTCCTCAGATACTGGCCATCCCTAGTGTGTCACTTTCTTGGACTAATTTCTGGCTTTATTCATTTTCTGTCATTTACTTCACAACTCTTTCAGTGTTCTGAATGAACTGAAGAGGAAGTGTGAACTGAACTGAAGGGGATATTTTATTCAGCTGTTCCAATCCTTCATAAGAAGTGAGGAAGCCGGAAAGAAAGAATAAGAAGAAGACAATGACAAAAAGATTTGTGATGTTCCAGTGAATCCTATCTCCTTCTCAAGGTTTTGAGGAGGGTTATGGCTGGAAGACTTGATAGAAGCAAGAAAAAATGAGAAAAACAAAGTAGAAAAATGCTTCTAAGGAACTTCATTCTCTATTTTTTTCTATTCTTGCTATTTTTTTTTTGGTGAAAGTTACAGCTAAGATGTTTTCCTTTAGCTGAGAACTTATTACATTTGAGCAGTGATGTCACCATACCAGACATCCTGTAGTTGCTGGATCAAATACTGTTTTGCTGTTTTGAGCACAGCCAGATTGCAGCGTATAGAAGAACGTCTCCGTTTTTCACATTATGAACTGAAATTGCTGAAGAAGTGAGAGCTGGAAACATATGCACCACAGTTTATTAGTAGGATGTGGGGAAATGATAAAATTGGCATTTGAATAGGATTGTAGTCATCAGTCCCAGCTTATCGGTCTTTTGGGGTAGGTGCTCTGAGCCTGAAATAGTGGTTTTCTTACTAGAAATCACCAATATGCCAACACTACCATCGCTCTTACTCCTGCTGGTTCTTATTATAAGCTCTGGAGAGGTAAGATAGAAAAACATCACAAAGACGCCAGGATGTAATTCAGAAGTAATTTACCAAGAGTTCTGGGGAATCTGGTGTGCACCTTTGGGATTACTGAAAAGAAGTAAAATTAAACTTTCAGAGTTTTCAAAATCAATTTGATGCCAGCTTGACAGCTTCAGAGATTGAAATCTTTAACACATGCTGAAAGCAGCATGAAGTATGAAAAAGGGAGGATAAAGACAAAAACTCATTACAGTGAAACGCTTGGTTATGATTATGAGAAGTAATTGAGCCCAGCTTGGAGTCATAAACTTGCAGTTCTTTTATGGGGTGTGAGCTGGACTTGGACCAGACAGAGAAAGTGGTAGTTTATATTTCCCTTTGAAAACACAGGCTCAGTGCTCTGTTCAACCAGCCTGCAAATGGTGTGCGGACAAAACAGGCTTTTTGTTCTTGTGTATTGCATCACTTCTAGTTTCAGAAAGTTTTGGTTTTTTTTAAATCAAGTATCTCTTTAAAATATTTATTTGCATGTTATTTTGAATTGTTTTCTATTTATATGAAATACAGTTGCAGCCTGGTGTCGTGAGGCTTGTAAATATGTCCCAGAACCACTGACAATGATAGAAAATGTTTCATGTTGCCAACATTAGTCTATAGAATTTAGAAGAGAAAATTAGAAAATATTCAAGTTAGGGAAATCTTTAAAGACAACAAAGCAGAGAAATGTGATTGTTTTACGTTTTACCTTTTTAAAGGTGAATCTGAAATTTATTTCTTTGAGCAGTGACAAAAACAGAGGGAATTTTGACCAAGGAAATTCTCAGCAAGGAGAAAAGGGAAATATTTGTTTTTTCTGATTTGCAGTCAAAAGCCAGTTAAGGTGTTAATTGTCACTAAGGGAATACATGTTCTTTTTAGCCTTCCTGTTTTGTCTTAAATAAGCTCTTAAATTTCAAGGAGAAAAGTATTGGCTTCTCCATTTTCATACCACAATAACCCTTGATCGGACTTACTGGTCTCCATTACCTACCCTGCACTATGCTGCTGCATTTCTATATCAAGTTCAAGCTCCTATTGAAGACACAAGTGAGGAAATTATTCAAAATATCAGCATTTAAAGTATTTTCACAGTGGCACAGAATTTATACCTTCATGAGGCAGATGAATCAGTTTTCATTTCAAAACTCTGGCATCTGGGTCAGACATCCCACAATGGCTCCATTTGATGGTGCCATATGGGTTTTCCATAATTCTTATCTAGTGATTGGAACAACCCCCACGTCTGCCTCAAACCAAACCAACTTCTTTTTATTCCAGAGAAGGGAAGATTTTTGTTGTATTTGTGCCTGAAGAGTCACGTTAAATCAGTGGAGACAGGTACAAAAGGTGATTTTTATCCTGAGAGATGGAGAACTGAAAAGCAAGAATCATGGAGAAGAGGGAACCTGGCCTCAGATGGAGCTTTTTTGGATTGACTGGAGATGACTCCTGCCACGAGACTCCTCTCCTTGTGTAATCTTGTGAGTTAGTGAAAAATGTAGCAGAAGAAGGTTTCTCTTTTCTATTTTATGTGCTTCAGCATCTCTTTTGGGGGAAAAGAAAAACAAACAACAACAACAAAACCAAACCAACCCAAACCAAGTTGTTTAAGGAGAGGAGTGGGATGATCGGGGAGGACATTGCTGAGTGAGTTGGGCACACAGCTGAAGAGATAAAGGCAGGACCTGGTGTAAAGGAGATTTCCAGGACATCTGCGTCTTCTTTTTTTTTATTATTATTATTTTTTATTAGCTCTAGAGTCTCTTTTTTGGACTTGACTCTAGATCATGAAAATAAAACTGTCAAAGAAACAGATGGGCAAGAGGGTGGTAGGGCTGGAGGCAGGTTGGCAAGTTGTCAGTGCAGAGGCTGCTCTAAGGCCACAAAATTACTCAGTTCCAGCCAGTATTTCACACACATACACTAATATTTGTTTGCTCCTTCCCCACCAATAATATTAAGCTGCCCAGTGTTTGGTACTTCGGAGAGTGAGCCCACATGTGGCTTTTGGAAGGTGATGGTGTTACCCTTATGCAGGTCAAGAAACATAATATGCTATAACTAATTTGGTAGACCTTTAAGTAGCTTGACAAGAGTCCATTTCATGGTTGTTTGGAAGGGATTTGTGTTTTCAATCTCCAGAACATAGCCCCAAAGGAGCTCTTTGAAGCCCGGCTTTTTATTATTAGTTTTATAAGATCCTTCCACTGGAATCATTAAGAACATGCAGTATCTGGTGTAAATGTGCTAGTATCTGTTAGGCCATTAGCTGTGGGAGACAAAATGATCATACTCAAAGTGCTTAGTGCTTTTTAAAACAAATTACTGTGAAAGTCAGTTGTTAAACAACATGTTTCATTTTCTGGTAGCTCTGTGTGGAAACATTAGGGTCTTGCTGCTTTCCTTTAATAAGGGGAAATGAGCCCTCCTGGTGCAAAGGCCCAGCTTGAAAAGGTCATCAGCAATGATTTATCCTTGGCCTCTATCAAAAAAGGTGCTGTTTCCATGTTGAAGCAATACCAATTATTATCTCATTAAAAAGAGATTTACATTTTTTGGTTTCTGATGATGGTAAGTCATTCTCCGCAGTCCTTTGGCCATGGAAGAAGGAGGAAGGCTTTTCCAAGGAGGGGAAACTTGCAGTCCCTGTTGCACTGATATTGTAAGCAGCATGTCTTATGTCTTTGGCCAAGTAAAGACTACAAAGAGAACTGGATGACCATCTTCAGATATGTCAAGGGCTGCTCCAGAGTATAAGGCAACAATCTGTTCTCAGTGTGTACCGTGAATAAGACAAGAAGGAGTCGGCTTAAACAGCAGCAAGGAAAACTCATTTTTGCTTTTGAGGAGCTGGTTTTCAAATGGGAAAAACTATGAAGGTCATGGTCTCAAGGAAGTATGTTGAGAGCTGGTCCATAAAACATGCTGATGGGGAGAATCAGAATCATAGAATTGTTTTGTTTGGAAAAGACTTCAAGGTCATTGAGTCTGACCATTCCCCTCACAATGCCAAGCCCACCACCACCCCGTGGCCTTCAGCACCTCAGCTACATGGCTTTTAAATAACTCCAGGCATTGGGACTCCACCACCTCCCTGGGCAGCCTGGAACAGTGTCTGACAAACCTCTGAGGGAAAAAAGTTCTTCCAGTCTAAACCTTCCTTGCTGCAACTTGAGGCCGTTTCCTCTTGTCCCATCACTCATTACTTGAGGGAAGAAACTGACCCCCCCTTCACTACAGCCTCCTCCCAGTAGTTGTAGAGAGCAACAGGGTCCCCTCTAAGGCTTCTCCAGACTAAACACTTCCACTTCACTCAGCCGCTCCTTATCAGACTTGTGCTCCAGCGCCTTCCCCAGCTCTGGTGGCCAGCTCTGAACACATTCCAACACCTCCATGCCTTGTAGTGAGGGACCTGACACTGAACACAGCACTCAAGGTGCAGCCTCATAGTGCTGAGTACAGGGGACAATCACTGCCCTGGTCCTGCTGGTCATGCTATTTCTGATACAGGCCAGAATACCATTGGCCTTCTTGGCCACCTGGGCACACTGCTGGCTCGTGTTCAGCTGCTATTGACCAACAGCCCCAGGCCTTTTTCTACCACACAGAGAGCTGACAGAGAACCAGAATATGTCCCAATACGACTACTGTGTCAATCTTGATGGTATGAGCGTGTCAGAATGAAGGTAAATGACAGTGAAGATGAAGCTTATAGAGGTAAATGTTGGGGGTCACACAAGCTTCACAATTCCTAGAGCTACATTAAAACAATTATTTAAGTATCACTGATGCTTTCCCCTGCAAGTCTCTCCACCTTTCTCATTGCTCCACCTGCTTCTCATCTGCACTGGGTGCATAATGAGACTCAAGGTAGGGCCTACAGAAGAGACTTTGTAATAGCACTTTGCTGAAAGGCTATTTTATGCAGAAGATTTTGATTTGGTGAAAAACACTGGGATCTTCACTTTCAGAGCTGAAACAGGGTTGCAAAGATAGGAGTGAAAGAAAGAAGGAAGATAGTCAGGAGGGGAAAGGCTGAACAGCCTGAAA
Source organism: Urocolius indicus (assembly GCA_013401255.1). Taxonomy (NCBI): domain Eukaryota; kingdom Metazoa; phylum Chordata; class Aves; order Coliiformes; family Coliidae; genus Urocolius; species Urocolius indicus. Next base: position 147,270 of record WBNH01003908.1, read on the forward strand.
TTAATCATTGTGATTCCTCTCTTGGATGTCATTGCGAGCCTTGTCTGGAATGTGTCTTGATAATAATTAGATTATTTTGATCTCTAGGTGGAAGAACAAAGGTGCCCTCCGTACTGTCTTCTTCCTCACTCTCCATAGGGTAGGCAGAGGGAAGTCCCTGGTAACCAAGGATGACAGAGGAATCTACAGTTATCTCTGCATCTTCTCTTGAAGTCCCTGAAGTCCTGAAACATCCTTGCACTGATGCCTTGAAGACAGTCATCTTTCTGAAAGATCAGAGCTTGTAAAGAATTGATGTTGCTAAAGGTCTTTTCTGCAGCATTCATGGTATGCTTCTTTTTAGAGGAAAATGGTGACGTGACCTTCAGTTCCTCCTAGGAATTATTCATAGTAGAGTCTGAGCCTCAGGTTCCAGTGATGTCCAGAAGAAAGGCTGTCACTTGAAGAAGAAAAAAAAAAAGCTTACGATTTAACAGCACATTTACTGTAGTCTTAGGAAGGTTGGCTATAATAGTTTGACCATGCCTTGGTTCATGCTTTATACCCTTCTCCAGCTGCTCAAGGTCTAGGCCACGCTGATCAAACCTTTCCTAAAATAAACAGCTTTAGATGTGCAGACTCAGAGACTAACATAATATACTCTGGATAGCTGGGATGAGCAACAGCCCTGTAAATGTTTTCTCATTGAAAAGACCACAACATGGATTTCAATTATGTTACGAACAACTGTCCCAGATGCCTTTTGCTTTGCAGACAGCAAATTTGAATGAAGCAATCTCTGCAGAGCATATAGATAGGCATAGCACAGGGGGAGCACATCACTAGAGAAGGATTAGCCCATGGCTTCGGCATCGGTTCCAGAAAGTATCAGCCTTATTTTTATGAATTGGCAGAAGCTCGTTTCCATTAATCCATGAGTCATTTGTTGCAGAGGGCTGGGTGTTTCGGAGCTCATCAACAGGCAGCTGGACTATGCTGTCGCTGCAAAGACCCAGCACACATGAATCAAAATAGTTGGGTGATGTCATGTCACGGTGTGAGAGCGCCTGGGACACACACTGCCAGGAATTGTCTGTCCAGGGGTGGTTTCCTTTTACAGCCTTTTTAAAGAGTCATCATGCCAAGCTGCACATGACAATTCCCTTCAAGAAGGCTTGTGGCTCCTTCACATAGTGTTTTATAAACGAGGGAGCTTATCAGGTGCTTCCTGACCTTTTCTGCATGAGCTGATCCACTGGGAAACGTTGCTTTGGTCTCTGAGGCTGCTGACGGATAAGAGCTCTGTGGCTGCAGGCTGGGCAGACTTTGAACTTCTCCCGTGTCCACAGATACTTTCAGGGGAGCTACTGTATGCTGGGATTAAGACTGGAAGCTTGTGGAGTTTGGCAGCCTGCTCCACGAAGACCACAACGAAACAACTCAGAGCTGAGCTGCCGGCAAGCTGGACTTCATTTGCAGCAACACAGTCTTTCTGGAGCTCTATTTTCTCACTCCTGGGCATTTGGTGTAAGTGACACCTTGCCCCTCACACTGCTTTTTTTCTTCAGTCCTGGGCATGACCGACAGCTGCTGCCGCGTGAGTGCATGTTGCAGCTCATGAAGCGTTTTGGTAGCTTTAGGGGGAGCAGGAAGAGAAAGGAGCAGTGCAAAAGTTCAGAGAGGCGCCAGTCTGATCCTCGTGGCCTGTTCGGTAAGGACCCTCTGCATTACCCATCCAGAAAGGAGGGACATTGCTCTTTGGGAGAGGGCAGCGGTTAGGGCATAGCAAGTAATTGAGCAACAATTCTGTGCTTCCCGGTTTCGTTGACTGCATTGTACAGTTGTTGCGTGGAGGTAATTTCTGTGTTGGTTTGCACCAGAGATGAACATCTGAGCTGACACCTGTAGCACTCATCAGTTACAACCTTTAGGAAAAGAGTGAAGCTTTGCAGTAAATGCTGTTGAATACATTCAAAATGAGCTGTTGACTTAGCTGACTTTACAGTAGCTAACTGCTAAGTTAGGGCTAAAAGATTGTACACTGAAAGTTGAAATTTAAGTAGAGAAAAAGTGCATATCAATCTGATAACTACCTCATTTGAAACCACATCTTTCTGATACTGCAGTTATCAATGTAATTGTGTTTAAGTTGCAATTAGGGACTGTTCTCCATCAATCAAAACCATTTCCTGGTTACTATTAACTCCAGTACAGATACTGAGGGGTGTGTGTTGGAGGGTATCTGTATATCACATAAGGGTGAGCTGGCCAGGAAACAACAGGTTTTCTGACAGGATCTGGCTGTTTTTCTAAAGACTAGTAGAGCAAAACAATGCTTAATGCATTTCCTATATGAACTAATGGTAGCTGGTTTACAACTCTGTGGTTCCCCAAAGACCACGAGTGCTGCTGAGAGATTCTGTCCTGTGACTAAGAGATTTAAAACTGATGTTACCCTGAAGAGCTGGATAAGGCCCAGAGAGGCTGACTTGTACAAAGGGTTGGCAAGGCTCTTTTTTACTCTCTACTGGTCATGCGTCACTGTGTTAAATCCAACAGAATGATGAAGGCATGAGTAGTGTTGGACCATAAGGATGATGTGGAGAGATATGTACATATTTAGTTATGGGGAGTTGATATTGATGGATGGATACCTGCCCACAAAGGCTGTTTGTCTAATATGTAATGTCTTGTTATTTATCCAGTAATTAGTTGTGTTGTTTTAAAGATTTCTGACCTCCAAATGCTTCTCCTTTTGTTCCTTTTTTTTGGTGTGGTTAAATATTTTAAATCTAAGGTATTGTGTCTTGTTCTGCCTTCCCCTAAACCCATGTGAGGATCTCTGTTGGAGTGATAGTAAGGTCAAGGTGATGTGAATGAGATATGACTCAGGTCTTTGAAGTTTCATAATGTCAGCAACATGCACAAAGACAGGAAACAGAGTTTATGCAAAAAGAGGGGAACATTTAGATGACAGCTTGCCCAGATGTAAAATTTATTCCAAAAGTTCTAATTAAAACCCTTAAAATTGTGCCTAGGCAGAAACATGTGGAATTTTTTGATTGAGTGATTAATAGCATTTTGAGCCACTAATTCACCTTCTTTTTCTGTTTTCATCAATGAGATGGGAATAGCCCACATTTGCAAAAAGGATTTGCTTCTGGAAGCGCCAAACATAGCTCCTTGGAGTCTAACTCTAAACCTATCCTTACCTTCTTCCACAGAGAAAATAATTTGTTCTGCACCAAGAGTACTGGCTATATGAACTGTCGTGGTTGTGACAGAGCTCTAAAACACAGGTGAGAGTGTAATGCCAGAAATTCCAAACAGTATGTTCCCCCTTATCCTCATTGCCATTAGTGCAGCTGTGTAGCCCACTCCAGTGGTACACAGCAAGCATTAGGCAGAGTTTTCTGCACACTATTTACAGAATTTACATATATCATTCTTGTAGAACATGACCAGGTCAGCTCTCTCCATCCCATTTTCATCATAAGCAGAGAGCTACCAAATCACAAGAGTAGGTAAAAGCAAACGGGATGTGCCTGTGTTACTGCCTTCCTCGGATGTGCTGCGTGGGGATTGCCTCTACTATCCCAGTGAAGCCTGCATCCTTTCAGGAAGCTGGTTAACACTTACAAATGCTTCTATTTTTCCCCAAATGGCCTTCAAGTATTTACAGAGAAATGTCAAAACAAAAGCTTTGCATTTTTTTATAGGTTTAAGCTATATCTCATTGCTATTACACCTTACAAAACACTTTCAGTGCAGCTCTCAAGGGAACTGCCAGTGCTCAGGAGGTTTTGTGATCAGTATCAGTGGCATGCAGGAGTGTTGGTAGCAACCAGACCTTTGCACTGGTGTATCCCCTGTAGTTGCTGCTTGTCATCAGGGATGAGAACTGAAGGAGGGCAATCCAACATGAGCTTTGCTATCCCGCCCTCCCAGGGTAGCCACAGCAGCCTCTCTTTTGCTGAGTGAGCTTGGACTATATTCAGAAAAGAAGCAGAAAAGGAATAAAGAGCATAAAATCTCCTGATGCTCCAAAAAGGATGCTCTGTCACCTGGATTATTTGAATCTGGAATTTCTTATTTTTCCTGGCTATCTCTGAAAGTGTTCTAAGGAAGAATCCTCTGGTTGTTGTAAATAGGATTGGGCCAATGCACCTTCTGGTCTTCCCAGGGTAGATACTATCAGGCCACTGCAGCTAAAGTTATCAGGTAATGCTTTCTTCTGTGTATCAATTGAGCTAAACCCCATCCTCCTCTGCACCATTGAACAGGTTGCATCCTGGTAGAGAAGTGGAGAGTGGCATTGCCAAAGATGGGCATATCTGTAGCTCCTTGGTTTTGGAGCCTTACAATCCCTCGATGCCATGTGAACATGAAGAAACCTTAGTATGGCCAAACGGAATCAGAGAGCACATAGAGAGGGGAAGGAGAGAACAGTGAACAAGCATAAGGAGCAAACGAGAGCAGAGAGAGCTGTGAGGTGAAGGCAGAGAGCCCACAGTTTCAATCTGGGAGAGACCCCAAAGCATGAACTATCCACCAAACTGCAGGGAAGCTGATTTATGCCATGTGATTTTGGCAGGGCTGAGAACTGAGATTACGCAAAATTTCTCCAGCCTCTGGATCATCACTACAGAGATTCCTCCTTCCTATTGCAGTGGCTGCTTGCCTGCCCAGGGTTGCTGGCAGCTCCTCTGCCTGCAGCCCTTGCTGTGGCCCGGTGTGTTGTAAATAGATAGGCTCTGTGGCATTCCTGAGGAGGACAACTTTTTGGCCCCAGTGAGGCTAATTGCTCTGCCCTTTAAAGGACACCATCTATTCCATAAAGGATAGAATGACACATGCAAAAGGTGTAATGTTAAAAGTGTTTCTCCTCTGCTCGAGCAATGAGTGAGAAGGAACAGCTGTGCAGCACACGTGGCTGCCATGACCCCCAGCGCTGCCTTGTGCTCAGCCTCACACCACTCATTTTAGAAGCTTTTAGACACCTGGAACGCCCAGGAGTTTCTCCTTGTCTATGCCACACCTCTTGGGATATGTTGCTGTGGAGTTTAATCAGGGACTAAAGCTGACAAGCCAGGTCAAGGTGCTCAAAGCAAACCTCAGTGTTACACCTTGGCCTCAGACCTGTCTCAATAACATGCTCAGGGATAATTTCCCTGCCAGCTAATTATGTGCAAACTAGGACTAAATTAGAGGAGATTTAAAGATTTAAAGTATTTATTCAACCCAAAGGGAAGTGTCTTCCCCTCTCAGTCAAAAACTCAAGGGATTTCTTCCATCACTTGGCATGGTCCTTTACAGACTCCTGGAGTTGGAGGGAGTATATAGATCGTATGCCAAACAAAGAAATCATACCCTTCCTTCTCAATAGCAGAGCTGTGGAGACTACACCAGTGCAGTTAACATGGCAGAGGATGCAACCAGCTAGACAGAAGTCCAAGGACCTACAACAAACCAAAGAGCCATCAGTTCACAACCTCTCCACTGTATATGGAAACCCAAGGGATACATCAGCCTGGCACACATCACCCTTTGTCAGCAGAAGCTGGGTTGCAGGTATTTGCACTGAGCAGAGGCATAGAAAATGTGTGGGAGAAAGATGGAGAAGCTACTGCAAAAGGAGACAAGACTTGATCTGCTTCTCCAGCCTGGGAAGCTACGGCTCATCCAGTGCTTCTCCCCAAAGCAGGTGATGCTGCTTGTGGGAGGATTGGAGCTGAGATATTTATTTTTCTCATTCTGGTGGGATGTTTCTGTTATGAGGCAGTGGGGGAGAAATGATGGCAGAAAATATTCTGGAGAAAGAAACATGAGGAGATCTCTGCATGTTCCAACATCTGCTGTAAACAAACTGAAAGAGCAAAATCTTGTTGCTCCTGAAAAGCAGCTTAAAACCACCAGTATCAGAGACTGGGCATGAGAAACTGTCTCGCTTTGGTTTGTTAATGATTTCTTTACTGGTTTTCATGCTCTGTTGAACTGACTGATTTTAGAAAATGTGCAGCCCTGGCTGTTCAGTACCGATAAATCTGGTATTAGAGAGGGCTCTGAGACCTGGAACCAGTGAGATTTTTATGGCTAGTGGTTAGGAAGGAGGAAAGTAGTGAGGAGCCTGAGTAAATGTTAGAGATTTTTTTTTCCCTTCTCTGTTTCCTTATAGTCACTGTGCTGCTGCTTTCTGGCACATCCCAGCTTTGTATACAGCTTTGAAGCATTCTGAATTGGGGGGAAAAGGACTGTGCCCTCAAAGCAATATTTTCAAGCAAGTATCAATAAATTCAGATAGTAATAAACCCCCCAAAACCTCCACTAATTTGGTGGAAATTGAAATGAAAGCATATTGAGTATATAGAGCATAGTGCTTTGCCCCAGGCTCTTTCCTCACTCCCTCCCTGGTGCAGAGCCTGACAGCATCCTTCCTCTGCAGCCCTTTATGGGGTTAAAGGAGACATACACTCTTTGCCCTCACGATGAGTTGTCCAAGAATGCAAATTCTCCAAAGAACTTCAAAGAAAGTTATTTTTGGCTGAAGGTCAGGTTATACATGTGAAAATACAGTATGTTCTCTTGAGGCACAGATTTACAGATCAGTGCTGCCAATGAATCTGCCCACTAGCGCTTCTTCCCAGTCCTGCTCCAGGCAGCTCTGTGCATCTCGTCACAAAGTTTGACCAAAAATATCTCTTTTACTATAAATGAGTGACTTACTCAGCATTGGTGTGCTGTTGTCAACAATGTGATGGGTGAGACCAGCCTCCCTTTTGGCAGGCTATTTTACAGACTGTACAGGTTTGGGGCAGGTAATGTTCCCATTTGGAAGGAGTCCATGTACAGTCCCTGTTGGTGCTTGTGGGTGCAGATATTTCCCCCCCACCCCCAGGCACAGTAGCAGCATAGAGACTTCAGGTTGTTACTGTCTTAAGGATACTTTAATTCTACAACTACTCAAATTTGGAACAGCGGGTTAAATCTTATTCCTGAAAGACAGAGAGAAACTAAAGGCAAATCTTCAGATTGAATCTAGGTAAAGCTGTGAAATGCAAGTGTGAAGAGAGGTTCATTGAAGTGGAAAAGGAGAAACAGAGAGAGGGAATCCAGGCACTGGCTGTGAGCAAAAGTGGATGCAGACATCACCTGTTGCTGAAAGAGTTATGTGTTTATCAGGATTCCTTTTCCCACCCTCCCCTTCTGTTATCTGCAGGTAACAGGTCACTTCTGGGAAGTACATAAGGCTGGAACACTCCCTCAGTTACCTTGTGATGTAATTAACTACCTGATTCCTTTTTGAGGTGACAGAGAAGTAATGTAGGTAAGACTCATATATATGACACCTCAGTTTAAGGAATGCAGCCTGGAGTGGTTTCATGATGGATGCCAGAGAACATTTGCCAACTTATGTACCAAAAATTACTGAAATTAGTGATTTCCATGTGTCCTCTCTCACCCTTATTACACCAGCTGAGAGTAGTGTAGGGATAATTTTTTTCCCCCTGGTTCTTTCATGTGTACTTTTTAAAGTCTCTGACTTTCAGAAGGGTATCTGTGTGAGAAGCTGTTACCCTAGTCTGACTTTCTACTGGATTTGAATCTGCTAAGCTAGACCACAGTTTATTTATACTACCACACATCCATATTACCAATGCTGTTACCAGGTTTTAAAAGCAAATTTCAAGCCCAGATCTGTTTTCACAGCCTTAAAAATCCACTTGAAAGTAGTATTTCCATAGGTGGATACTTTTGTTTAATTAAAAAAAAAAAAATCAATGTTTTGGACTATTGACTCCATGCTCAAAGTTTCAGGGAATTGCCCAAGAGTCCAATTTCATAGATGTTCTTAAGGCAGATTGTTTGTCAGGTTTATTGGATCAGCAAATCCCAGGAATTACCGGGATTCAGCTGTTTTCTACTTTCACCTTTATCCTTGTCCAACTTAAAAGCAGTTCAGAGACTCAAAACGGCACAGGACAGTGGGATTTAACACCTCAAATTTGGGTTTAGCCATTTTATTGTGATTACAGAGTTGTACTGAAATGAGAAGGTTTCAGGTCTCGAGAGATGAGGGGTTGCTCTGTGAGATATCATTGTGTAACTGGCAGGCTTGGCTCAGAGGCTTGAATTCTGAGTATTGGAAAGGTCACACCGCCTTACTTGGTTGAAGGACGGAGCCCAGCGCTGCATCACACGCTTGCACTGAAGAGTTCCTGTCCTCTCCTTTTTCTGCTCCTCCTTTGATATAGTTTGGGGTTTAGCTGGAGAAGGGATGGTAGGATGAGCTGACGTTAATTCAGAGCATCCTGTTGTTTCCTCAGAGATTTTTTCCAGGCGTTGCAGAACAGCCACTTCCCAGTGTTATGTTCTCTGTGGGCTAACAAGTACCCCTTTGACACACTCGGAGCTACAGTCACTGGATTGTTTAACAGATCCTGCCCATCTGGCCCTGTGGTTTAATTTCAGGCAGTGCAGGAATGATAGTAGCATACGCAGGATTCTTGAGACAATCCTGCCTGTCCTGGCAGGCGATGCGCTTGGTGAGGAACAGATGATTTGTGACATCTCTGCTGTTGTAGATACTATAGTTAGAGAAAATAAACAAGACTAAGGCAAGAAATCAAGTTAAGAGATATAGATGAGGGAAAAATGAGATGGAAGATCAGACAGAGACATGAGGGAGACAAGAAGTTTGCAACAGTGAGGTTCTTGCTGCAATAGTAGCAATAAAAGTCAAGTGGATGTTCAGAGGTGAGAGTTGTACCATCCTCCAAGAGCAAAAGACGGAGTGGAAAGCATGAGAAACTGGAATAATGTTGACATTTCCCAAGAGACATACCTGAGTTTAGGGATGGTCCACACCCAGGGGTCGCTATGGGAACTGATAATATTTGTTGTTGACCTGGGTGTTGGGTGAGACAAGCCTGTGCAGCAGTACATGCTGGGCACTGGTGATTGGCTCCCAGTGAGAAGGACTTCAGGGTTATGGTGGATATAATCTGGAAAATGATCCAAAAACAAGCTGTTGTCATCAGTAGAGTGAACCACATACTGAGCTACATTAGGAGGAACAGAGCAGTCTGATCAAGGGAGGTTATTATCCCCCTCCATCCGGGGCTGGTAGGGCTGCATCTGGAGTAATGTGTCCTATTTCTGGTCCTCCTGGCAGAAAAATTCTGAGGAGCTGGAAAGGGTTTCACTGCAGGAGTGCTGAGATGGTTTGAGACCTAAAACAGATGTTTTGAGATCTGTGAGGAGAGGTTGAGGGAACTTAGGGGGGTTTGGCCAGCAGAAAGAAGGCTAACAGACAATTTAATAGCAACCTGCAACTACCTGAATGGCAGTTTCCAAGGTGATGGAGCCAAATTCTTCTTAGTGGTAGCAGATGGCAAATGAAGGAATGAAAGATAAATAGTTTGTGGCTGAGAAAGGTCAGACTGGATGTTAGCAAAATTTCCCTCAAGAGAGTGGTGTGGCACTGGCACAGGTAATCTACAGAGGCTATGGCCTCTCTATCCTTGGAGATTTTCAAGACTCATCTAACCGAAGCCATGGCTGCCTTGATCTTGGTTGATACCAGTTGGGACATTGGAGAAGCGGCCTCCAGACATTCTTTCCAACTGGCATTTCTCTGATTCTCAATTGTTCAATTGCAAGGGAAGCTGAAGTTGCAAAAATCCTGATTCTGCAGCTTTTCCCACCTAATTCTCAAGGTTGGCATAAATTTGTTCTTATTTTGGTGAATATTCAAGAACAGAGCGACTTCTTGGGTAGAGGTAGCTAGGGCTGCTTGTACAGCTGCTTTGTGACTAAGGCTGCTTGTAAAGCTGCTTTGTATCAGCAGACCAGCAGAAGGAGACCATTGTGAATCCCGGAACCAACACCAACTCATTAATAGGGCCAACGAAGACAGCAAGATGTGTGTTTCATATAGGAAGCCCTCAGGCTGCCTTGTGGCCATGTTATATGCATTAAACATCACCTTGAGAGTCCTGGGCAGTTATTAATGTCCCCCCCCCACCCCCCCACCTCGAACACCCTTCCCCGCCCCAAGCTGAGCAGTGTCTGGGCACTACAGGCCCCTGCCACGCTTTGTGTAGAGTTCATTTACAAGCCAGAGGAATTGTAGTGGGTCTTGGTTTGTATCAGCTATCTGTCACTATAGCAACTCCCCACTTAACCAGTCCCTGCACTAAAAATAGATCACCTTGATCTCAAGGGAAGAAAACCAAAGGAAATCAAAAGGGGGAGTGACAGCAAGAGCTGTAGAGTCAGCTATTGACTGAAGGCTAGAGCATTTGAGACCTCTTATAAATAATCTATCACGTAAACCAAATATTTGAGGGGAATGTATTTATCCAGAAACCCTGTCGTATCAGCGGGATTGAAGCTTTTGCAAAGGGCATGCATTACTTTTTATCAGAGAGATGCATTTGCTGTTGTCACCCAGCACACAGGAGATGCTGAAAATCATGTGGGATGTTGCTTAGCTTGGTTAAGATGTCTTAGAGATCTTATCTTCAGAGGAAGCAGATCTACAGCTCTGACATTGGACCTGATAGCCTCCTATGCTCCTGTACACAAGTTATCAAAATCCCTGCTCATTTATGAAATTGTTACTGGTATCTGCAGAAATCTCTGAAGGACTCAAACCTGAAGAAAGCTGAAGGCTGTTAGTGAAAACACTGCTGTCTCACATTGAAGTTAATGGGAGCTGAGTGTTTTGGCACCTGATACAGACAGGGTCCTCTGCAGGGGAAGTGCAGATGATACTCAATCTTATTTTTCCTCCAAGCCCAGCTAGTGCTTACATCTGAAGGCAACAGAATAAATCCTTGTGAAGGTAGGGCAATAGGTGTGAAGGCAAAATACCAACAAGATGAAAATCTTGTTAAAGAGCCACAGAATTAACTGAAAATGCCTTTGATGGGAAAAGAATCACATTTTTTAGGAAGACAGCTCATCTATCACAGGCAGCCTGCATGACGCTCAGGAAAGGGTTAATTTAGCTCCCAGAGGTGACTGGAATTAGCATCGTGTATTCAGCATTATCAGTCAGCAAGAGTTTGCTCTTGATAAAGGGACAGATTATTGTAATGACCTTTTTGGGCTGACAATTTGCAGACATGGCTGATACTGAAATCTGTTGTTACTTAACTGCTTCTGCACTGTATATTCTGATTCTTACTTTTACTTAGTATTATGAATTTTGTTGTTTACCTTCCGTTCATCTTCCTAGAACTAAGATAAGCAGCTTTCAGTGGTGACAGGCACCGTGTCAGGAGAATACCTTTCCAGAGGAGGAGGGCAAGAGATGGCACCAACCCCCAACTCTCACCATTCTTTTCCAGCTTAAAGCACAATATTACAATGCAAACCAAAAAAAAAAAAAAAAAGGAGAACTAGCTCTTATTGCAGTTTTTTTACGTCACTTGTGATCCGCTGCTGTTAAACCATCTGGGGATCTGACCCATATCCTTCACCTCTTCACTGAGTGGTCTTTTAATCATCTTTCAAACAATGAAGGAACTGCACTGCAAAGTAATTAGAAATCCTAAGTGCGTTCCCAAACAGGAGGCGTGGAGGTGTGAAAATAGAAAGGCAGCTTTTTTAAACTGAAAAGGTCCTGAGGTGCAGAGTCTGTAACCCAACCTCAGACATGACTCTGTCACTGTATTTTGAGAAGCAAGTGTGCATGTTTGGATTAATGTCTTTAATACACAGCTGTTAAAGAGAAGGAGATGAGAGCAAAGAAACCTTGGTCAACTGTAGATGTTCATTCAAAGACTTGCGTGTAGTCAGCCAACTCTCCCGGAGCTGTTAGTTGCCATTATTGCAGATAATAGCACTATATGCATCAAAAGGCAAAAATGCCCCCAAATTGCAGGAGTTGTTGCCAGCAAATGCCCTGTTTGGTGCTTTTGCTCCCAGCTTTGGCCTGGCAGCAAGTTTGGCACGGATACATAATTTGCTGCAGGAAAGAGCAGAGTTCCTGGTACTGGTATTTACTAGTATGATATTTTCATGACGGTAAACCTCGCTTAGCTAGCAATACACTTAGAAATGCTGCTTCTTGCTCTGAAGAGGCTGTTGCTTCCGCTGAGCTGCAATAAAAATCCTCTCCTTACCCCAGAGCGGGTGACAAAGTTTCTGTAGCTGCCAGGTTTCTTTTCTACCTTCCTAAAAGGATATCAGAGTTTTCCTTTCTACCAGCCAGGTCCTTCTTTAAAACTTTATGGACATCCTTCCTGGCAGTGGTAACAGGAAAACTAGAGACTATGTGAAGTCTGTTTCAATTTAAAATTGAAGGGTTGTGAAACAAGGGTCTTATTGTAAATCATTACAGATTTTTTCCCAAAATAAATACCAGTCTGCTACAGAGTACAAAGCAAAACAGCAAATTCCCTACAAGAAATCCCAACACTGTAAACTGACCTTGAGAGCCTAACAAACAAAAAGCGTAATACTCAAGGCTGACAAAACTAATCCTAACCATGGAGACTTGTAGAGAAATGATTATGTTATGGGAGTCAGCTGCCAGCTGAAATGAAAACCTACTACAAAACCCATGAGGGAGCGGCACTCTTTAAAATTTAATTACAAAACTGTCTGGCAGATCAAGAGATGCTGCTTCTCTGTTGGAGGGAGCCAGTCAGGACCTGGAACAATAATTCTGGTGTTTGCTCTCAGGTGAAAATTAGAACTATGAGGCTATGGACACAAAGGGGAGAGAGCCTAAACTAGAAAAGAATTAGACCAAAGAAATCATAATAGTTGAAGGTTTTTTCCTCTGTGCAGGGATGGGGAATAGCACAAGTCTCATTGCAGCCTGATAGCTGCCGAGGTTGCTCCATGGCACTGCCTCAACCCTGAGTGACCACACAGAGGTGAGTGTGTCCCTTCTGAAGGGCATGCTGTGCAAAATAATTCTACAGAAGCAAACTTTCAATTAGCTAATATCTAATTTAAGGGAGAATAGTGGCTTCCTAACTACCCTGTAATGGAGTTCGTAACCTCCCTTGTTTCCCATGCAAGTTTAGCAGTTGTGCTGACACAGCTTATGCAAGTGTTGTGTTTAAAGGTGACTCGGATACATCTGCTCTGCATTGCAGGTAGTGCAATTCCAGCTTGTGTTTTCATCCACAGCTTCTTTCCTGATAGGAGTCGGGAATCCACCAGGTTTGATCCTGTCAGTGCTGTTGCAATATCTTATAACCGTAAACAGGCCACATAGGTTTGGACTTGACTCCTTGCACTTCTGAAAGCAGCACCCCAAGCACACCCTCTCTAGAAATAGACAAAAAAAAGATTTGACCTCAAAAGGCATTAAATACTCGGTGAGAGTTGATGCTTCTGAAAACCAAGTGTAATGCTTGATGTCTTTTTATGTCTTGTTTTAAGGCCTTGTCACAGACTCTTGGCTATGGAACTTGAGCTCCAGCACATATTGACACACTTAGGTGGCTATTTTGGTTAATAATATGGGTAACTCCTTGTCATTGTTTTATTTGCTCAGTTGAAGATGTTGGAGTATCTTTAAAAGATGACCACCGTTGGTATCATTTTACAAACAGTCAAGTTCAGGCTATAGAAAGTGAAATGGTTTATCATAATCATAGTGTGGATGGCAGTAGAATAAAGGCATTTTCTGCTTAGATGTGAGGTTCCATTACTGCCTTTACTACTTTGAAATTCATTTCCAGTTAGAACACAAGAACAAATGTACCAGGTCAGGCCAATTATCCATCCAGATCAGTTTCTTTTTGTGCCAGCTGTCAGTACCACAGGTGCAGGGAGTAAGAGAACAGAGTGAGATCATAAGGATGTTCCCCATGACAGTCTCAGCCTCTAGCACTCTGTGGCTCGTATCCTGGGCTAAAGCTGGTATTTGGTAGATCCCGACAAGTCTTTCTTCTTGGATCTTGTCCAATTGCATTTGAAAACCAAACTTCTAGCACCTACAACAGCACCTGTTCTGCTGTTTAAGAACATGATACATTAAAAGTATTTCCTTGTATTTGCTTTGAGCCTCCCACTTGCTACTTTCATCTCATACTCCCTTCCCTGCTTGCCATCTCCACCAAATGCCTGATTTTACAGGCCTCTGTCATATCCTCCATATCCTCAATCAACCTTATCATCCTTTTCTGTGCCTTTTCTAGTTTTATTGAGTCTTCTTTGAGGTTTAGTGGTAGAAACCCACGGTCATCTATGGCAGTGTACAGCTTCAACTCATTCTGCACCTCTGTGTTATGAAGCTGCCTCTGAGCATAGCCCATAAGTGACCCATTAGACAGGGCAAGGCCACCAGTGATTCCACACTGAGGCCTAACCAGAGCTCTCTCCAAGAAAAGGTTGCTTTTATTCTGCAGCCCATCCCCTTACCTACCTAGACTGTTCTCTCATAGCCAGACCCTTCTGGCATGTAGCTAAGAGACTTCTCTTGGCCACCCAAGTGGCTGCTTCCCTGAAAGGGAGTGTGCTTGCCCTTTGTGGTATAGTTTTCTCCTGTACTGATTACAAGGAATGGATACATTTGCAAGGTGTAATACATATATAAGAGGAAAAGCATTCCTTGCCCCACTGATAGGATTAGGAAAGTAGCTTTGTAAGAGCTGTAATAAGGACAGTTGTCTAACAGATGGGAAAATGATAAATCTGAAAAATATTACGATGTGATTGTCTAGGAGATTTAATTCAATGGCTGGAATTTTTATATGCTAAGAAAGGGCAGAGATCAAACTATGAAAACAAATTAAACTGTGTACATGAGAGCCTGTAGTGAAATAATTCTCTGAAAAGTGGAGTTGTGTATTTGTTATTTCCTTGGCTTGTGTCTAACTATCTAATCAGTCTTTGTACATGTCAGCAGCACATCCATAATAAGAAAGTGCTGATTGTGTGAACTGGAATTAGAGATGTGATAATCAGCCAAACCATTGGAGACAATGTAAAGGCTGCTTGGTGTTTGCATTCCTCTAGCTGAGGGAAAAAACCCTTACATGTACAAATGAGTTGTTGGGTTGGGGTGGAGTTTTTTTTTCCCCTGTCGCGTCGGAGGGAAGACACGGGCACTCAATATGAGTGATCAGCGACCTTCGTTTATTAGTTGCACTTATCCAATACTTATACTATGGTTAATTAGCTCATACATAGTGCAAAAGCTGAGCTCCTAATTGGTGCATGTACAAAAGATCAGTCCCTCCCGCTTTTCCCATGCCTTTCTCGCTGCAAAACAACCTGTTATTGTATAATTGCAACAGTCAAAGATAGTGTGTCCTTGCCTCGCCAGCAGCTACACCAGCTGTGTGCGATGATTAACACATTCCTCCTCGGTCAGCTGCAAAACATCTAGGTGCTTTTTCTCATGCAACCATTCTTCCACATTTTCCCTCCTAATATGTTATAACTATGGGCAAATTGCTGTCAGAGCAGCACTTTCCAGACATGCCAGTTCCCACTGTGGTGCTTCCATTCCTGGTTAAACCTGTTCCAGCGGTGACAGCTATGCTATATCCAGTTAGTACGTGAAGTGATGTGGCACATAGAAGCATGTATATGTATATATGCCATATAAAAAACTCACTGATGCGTAGATAGGCCCACAGTTTTATGATGAAGAGACCACAATTGGGATTAGAAAACCTATTTTCCCATCTGTACAGTTCTGATAATATTGATCCAACTCATCAAGATGTTGTGAAAGTAACTAATAACTACAAAAGGAATCTCACTTTGTGTTCCTCATGTTGCCTCAACCTTCTGATTTGTTATTGATTCCTTGAGTAAGTAATCTGCCTGTCTACCTGGTTATTCTTCTGGCCAGCCTGAGGGTTTTCTGTCTAAATCCTCCTTGACTCTTATCTTCCCATATTCTGATTAGCATCAAGGTTATCAAGGTATAAGGAGAGACTTTAAGCAAAAGGCTGATGTTGCAGAGGAAAGGTATGAAGTGCTGAGCAGATAAAAGCAAGGCTAGAAGTGATGAGTAGGACAAGTTCAGCAAAGTCTGATCCTAAATTTAATAGCACCTCTGTATGGCTACCATGCCTTTGCTGCCTGGAGGAGCAGAAAGGCGTGGGTAAGCCACTGGTATACTGCAGTTCAGACCCTTTGTTCAGTCCCTGACCATACTATCCTCTCTTGTCGTGGCAAGAAAATGAGGCAGAAATAGGTAAGACTTAAAATGTAGAGCTCATTGACTTTAAAGTGACAAGAGCTGTCCTGACATACACCCCAGGGCAGACATAGCTTGTCAAAACTATGATTTAATATATATAGTTTTAAACCATTCCTGGATAATAGTTATCTGTATTTGTAAAATGATATTGCTCTATACATTAAGAGCATTCACCTCCCAAAAGCTGTGAATCAGCTAAATTGTGCTGGCAGATGCTTTGCATGTTTTAATAGTTCAATTAACTAACAAATATATTGAGTGCCACCTCAGCTGCTGTGGAGCAGATTCTCGTCCTATGTTGGGTTACATAACCCAATGCATAGACCCTCCTGCCATGGAAAGTTGGATGTTTAAGTTCTCAGAACTACAACTTGACAGAGTGAGACAGGAAAAATATCCTACAGGCAGATGTAAAGGCACATGGGACAGATCTATACCGTGGTTTTGATTTCTGAAATTCAGGTTCATGATCCCAGACCAAACCTGCTTACTGCTCAGTCTGTAGCAAATGCCATGTTGAAGTGGCAGGTGTCAGAGCTCAGCTGGCATCTTGAAGAACAAGAAATACAAAGGGTGCTTCAATGTCTGCAGTTTAGGAGACAGTTTGGAGAGTTCATAATTAAGGCACCAGAACACACTGTTCACTGATGGATTGGAAACTTGAACTCACGTGGAGATCTTGGGTTTATTCCATTATCTAGCAGCAAAAGGACCATTTCAGGACAAGAAGGTGCAGGGGAAGCTACTTATGTTCTCTGTAATAATATTCTTCATCAAAACACTGAGGAGGTGCCTTCTAGTTAACAGAAATACGAGATGACAAACACAGTAATACATTGAAAAAGTAACAAGTCACAGCTCTGTGTTGCTTACTCTGGCATTCAGAAGAATGTAAGAACAGAACAACTGAATTGTATTCAAATGCAATATTTTGCCTGAAAGTGATACGATGATGCAGAATGTTTCCCTCTTAGACCTCTTTTGAACCCTGAGAAAAGACTTCACAAAAGAAATCCGACTGATGCAATTTTAAGACCCCCATGAGAGGCTGTTCAGGAAAACAAGTTGTTACAGGAGGAGGAATTATTGTAGCAGATCAAAATTGGAGTTGTCTTCACTGCACTGGTAGCTTGAGTTTCACCTCAGCTGACTCCTACTCACATACAGGAGTTTCTAACTTAAAATAAAAGATGCTTTAAAGCTGAGCTGCTTTGCCTGGCGGGGAGTGGGTTGCTGTTGACATTCAAACTGTAGCAGGGAGGGTGCAGCTAAATCACAGGGGTGCTGCTGAAGTCAGTAGGTCTTTTTGTTTGTTTTTGCTCTCATTCACAGGGAAGAAATCAAATATATTAAATCCTGGGTAACAGTGGCAGCGAAGACAAGCCTCTACAAGAGAGGGCAAGGAGCACAAATAACCCATTTTCAATAGGGTAAGATGGCAACAAAGGGATGTTATGGGGGACTGTAGCAGGCCTGCTGTTATTAATACGAGTGTTTGAAAAAGACTGATTGGATCTACACATAACATTTGTAGTGTTACGCAAAACAAATTTTACTACAATATATCAATTGGGAGGTTTTATTGTAGGAGTTCTGAAGAGTCTTTATGATCCATTTCCTCTATCTGGCATAGCAATAGCATGTTCAATCTTGAGTCCACCTTTTTAGAAATGATGATGAGCTTGAGCCATGGAGAGATGAAGGAATTTAGCCAGGGTGGATTCAGTATCAAAAGCAGAACTGAAATTTTATTTTAAAGAGACGACCCTAAGACCTGCTGTTTCAAATTGCACTTCTCAGCTCAGAAAGGGCTGCCTGACTCACCTTGGATGCTGTAGTTTATGTGCAGCAAATGCTCCTGTTTAAGTTAGCATTGCCGATCTTCCATTTTTTGGTTTGCATGTTGGCATCACTTAATTCATTTGCGCTATTTGTTGCTTGAGAAGACTTTTGAGGGCAGGCCAGACAAATTATACATTATACTTAGGTTACAAAGCAAGTAACCCAGGGGCTGATTTGCTCCAGGATGCCTTCAACTGTGTCAGTGTGACTTTTCTGTCTGCGTATGCAAAGTGTTTGTGCTTAGTTATCTTTACCCACGTAACTGTCTTCAGGTCTCCCTTCAGTACATGTTTCACGTGGGCAGGTGCATTTGCAAAGGCCTTTGTTCATTTTTCCAATTGAAATAGTTTTGTGAAGGGTGGAGGGACAAACATTGACTTCCTGCTGACCAGTGTTTTATTTACTAGTGATAATATTTCGGTAATTAGAAGGTTCTTTTTTAAAATGTTACCAGATCTTTCATATTCTTGTGCTTCTATAAGTCATCTTGTTAGATTTACTCATTTCTGGAAATGACATTATTTTAAATAATGGCTAGCTATAGCATTAAATGAAGACTATCTTAAGTTGGCTCATTTAGTTTGTTCAACACTATATGGGTTCAGCTTTGTAAAACATCACGTTCTGTGACCCATTTGATCCTATTAACCTTACTGGGATTGTATTTGTTTGGTTGGTTTGATCGCAGATGCTGAGCATCTTGAATGAGCACGGGAACATACATATCCAGCTGTTCTGTAGCTCCAGCAAATTCAGTAGGGCTACACAGATTTGAATTTGGATGAAGCTTTTCATTTCTGTGGAGATTTATTTTTTTTTTAAATACTGAACAGGTTAGGAATTTGTGCAAACCCAAAGCTGCTCGTATCTGTCTCTATTCATAAACTAGTGGTGTGGCACAGCCATACCTGGTGTGTGTCTATGCACGCGTCGTCATACATGTGCTGCAAATTGTGTAGAAAAATAATTACACGTACAGTAACTTCTTATCATGGTGGAAGGTGTCCCTGCCCATGGCAGGGCAGTTGGAATGAAATGATCTTCAAAGTCTCTTCAAATCCGAACCATTCTGTGATGATTCTGTAATTCATAGTCCTTGCTCCAGTCTGAGGAGCTCATTGAGAAGGACTGGAGAGCCAGGATCCTTCTCAGACCAAGCAGCCTAATGATCCCATATGCAGCCTTTGTAAGGGATCTGAAACCTCAGAGAAGTTCTTGGGGTCACCCCATCCCCTACACAGCTTCTAGTGTCCCACAACACCTTCCTCCAACAGCCCTGTGAGGACACAAGGAAGAGAAACTGGCAGCCCCAGCTTTGGCCAGGCAGGATTTCACTCAGCTTTCCTTTTTGCCAT
The DNA here is from genome assembly GCA_013401255.1 of Urocolius indicus. Classification (NCBI taxonomy): domain Eukaryota; kingdom Metazoa; phylum Chordata; class Aves; order Coliiformes; family Coliidae; genus Urocolius; species Urocolius indicus. The sequence goes on from WBNH01003908.1 coordinate 166,629, forward strand.
TAAAACCTGATTCACAGTAGCTGTGAGAATTGCATTTATTTTTTTCTCTTCTGTTTCAGGAAGAGGTTTTGAGCATCAGAGTGAAAGAACGTTGCAATTAGGATCTGTGAGAAAGACAAAGCCAAAAAAATAATGAGGCCTCTCCTAAAATGAGAGCACATCACAAACTCCAAGATCTGATCTCACACTTCTTTCATCCTGATAAAGGGCCAATCTTACTTGAATAACCACTCCATCATAGAAACATGTGTCTAGGTTGGAAAGTGTTAGGAGAAAGACCGTCAACCCCTTGTAATTTCATTGCAGTCGCCCATCTTTGACAGAAGAGTGCAGTGATTTTTGTGTATTTCACAAATGCAGACAGCTTGGAGCCAGGTTACTCCAAGAAAAACTCTGTGATGGTTTCACATCTTCCAGGTAATTTTTTAGGGGTAAGGGTCCCACTTTACAGCTCTTTCTTTTTACCTGATTCTACACAAGCAAAGAGGAAAAACAGCAGGATTATACTTGAAATCCAGAAGAAAATCCAGAATAAGCAAACTGAGAAAGGCTGTTTCTCTGTACTACCTTTTGGTTGTGTTAGAAAGGAGTGTGTAGCAGCAAGCAGAGAAATTCGGGCAGAAAAGGATTTTTATGGGTACTGTGTCCCTTTAATTTTGAGAGATTACATTTTGGTTGTGGCAAAACTATACAGACAGGTGGAGTAATTTCACAATGACAGCAAGTATTGCTGAGCACACAGATTGAAAACCAGCACATTTATAATGCACTTTGGTGGCCCACTTGGAGGAAATCTGATGGACTGTGTGAGTGTGTCTGTCTCTGACACAGTGTGATTACATGCAGGTGTACAGGGTAGACTTTAATTTAGTCAGATCAGGTAACCTTGTGGCAGGGAGCTTTCAGCCAGCCACCTGCATAAATATCCCGAGGTGTTGGCAGGCTCAGTGACTGCATGATTGCAGTTTCACATCTCTTGGTTGTGGTACAGACACGTTCTTTATTGCAGTCAGCATGTTGTTTGCCCAGATGTAGTTTTTTTTCTCTATTAGGAGGTTTAAAAGGATGCTCAAGATAGTACAGTGCTGAATTTCAGAGGGCTGCCATATCAGATTATGCTACTTAAAACAAGAGAGCAAGGAAATGAAGATTGGAATGAATTAAGTTCCTTGATCTGAGCTTGCTGAGTGGTCTTGGATAAATCAGATAAAAAATATTCCCATTGAGGTGTTGCAGTTCACTTCCTAAAGCTCTGCAGAGATGCCACAACAATTTTCAGTGGTACAGGTTGTCTTCAGCAATTCGTGAATCCAGTGAGTGTTCAGTGCCTGAGCTAAGACATTGGGGCAGTTATTTAACAGAATACTATGGGTTTAGCTGTCAGGTCCAAGCTTACAGTTCTTGCCCTAACCTCTCAGTTCACCCACCTGGCAAACCCTGTGGAAGTAAGAGCTCCCTACTGAGAGGTCAGGTTTGGTAAGAGCGCTAAATCTGGACAGAGAGCCTCCTTTTGCAAGAATCTCACTGTATTCACCATTACCACCAATCTTTGCTAATTTAATTTCCCTAAACCGTCACCATCTGATGCACATCAGCATAGGAAGATGATTTGCAGATTCATTGATCTGAGATGAATGTGAAATGTGGGTCGATACACTGTCAGGCTTTCAGAAAAGCAGCCGGTATTTGCTCTCCCATATAAATCTTTGCTGCATCTCCAGTGAGTTTTGGATCATCCTGCAGTTCTGGGAATGAGTCTGGCAATGCAGCATCCTCTGCCCTAGGTGTTTCCTTAGGGGGAGGCAGCTGTGGTGCAGCTCCTGAACTTTACCAATGCAGTAACTGAGGGAGAGGCAGGGCGTGCAGCCTAGAGTCCAAAAGTCAAAGGCGTGCTGACACTTCCATAAAAGAGGTGTTGGTAGTTCAAGTAGTAATCCAGTGTGTCACCAAAGAAAACAAAACAAAACAAAAAAAACATACAAGATCAGGACTTTCTTCCCCCGGAAAACAGGTTTGAGACTTTTCTGGAAGGAGGAAGATATGTCAGACTCCCAGCACTGTAAAGAAAGGAGCAGAAGCTTTGAAAGTTAGGGTTTTTTCCTTTCTTTCTATTCCCCCCTGTATTTTATCCTGATGATTTAATGGACTGTGGAAGGTATATGGGTGAGTTGTTGCCATCTAATCACCTATAAAAGTCTTACCTGGTTCTGTCAGTGCTCATTAGCTGACATGCAGCTTCCTCCTTTTCAGCCTTTCATCTCCTGATAGCAGAGGTTTTCAGGTGGGGCTGTTTCCTGTCCTGTGTGCTTCAGCACATGCCAAGAGTAACTCTTCGAAAAGCAGTGGAATGATCTGGGTCCAGAGATGATGCGGATCGAGCCCATGTGGATCCATGCTTGAGCACTGGTGGGAACCTGAAATACACGAGCTGTGGATCACAAAGCTGTAGGCTTCGAAGCTCCTATTCTTTTATATATAACATATGTGTGATTATGATTTAAACTCAAATAATATGGCAGGTTAGGCAGGGTATCTTAGAAGTGTTCAGGAAGTGGTACTTCAACTGGTAACACACACTGGTCTAAAGCAATTTGGCTGTACACAAGTTACTGGTGATACACCAGATGTATGCCATCTAATGACATGACCTGTTGTGCTTTTCAATAAGTTATTCTGTGTCTGTATGTTATTAATGCTGGAAGTAAATGTAGGTTTTCATTGTATTAAAAATCACAGCAGAGTTTCTGGGCTTGGCTTTTCAAATTGTAAATGCTTCTGCATAGGAATAACACACTGAGGCACTATCCATAGCAATAGCTGCTATCAGCTGTAAGGATTTCTGTTTCATTTTGCCATACAGACAGGACTGGGGGGTGGGGGGGAAGCATCTTTTTATAGGGGATAATATTGAAATATTGGTGTGGGGGCGGATGAGTCAGAGGTGTCAGTCAGCACAAAGACTTCAGGGCAAAAATGTACGGCTGTTTCTTACTCCAGAATCACATTTGCCTGCAATTGCTGTTACACATTTTGCCCACAGAAGATGTAACAGGAGATGAATTTACTTCCCTGCATACAAAGCATCAAACCATACTTTTCCTATGTTTCCACTGTTTAAAACCAGCAGAGTGACTAAAGCCACCTTGTTTTTCAGCCCTCGTTAAAAACACAGGGTTTGTTAGTCTGGCAGGCTTTCAGCATTTTGTATGACTGGATGTTAAATTCTTGGTACTTCTGGGGATTATTCGAGCCTGACGGTTATCTGCAGATGTCTGACAAACACTTGCTTGTCTTCAGCGGCTTTGCTTGATTTCCATGAGGGTTTTTTTGGCAGCCACTTAGCTCTAAGAACACATCGTCAGTCTTTGTCCAGACCTGTGTAACTTGTAAACCAGGCTTGTACCCAGGCTATCTGGAGGGAGTAAAGGGGAGAATCTCCTTTGTGGGCTGTGAAGATGATCCAGGGCTGTGGTGAGCATTTTGGCAGCTCTTGTTGTCTTTCATGAGATCATCCATAGCCCACCAACATAGACCCAGTGCAGCCATAAAGCTGATGGAAGGAAAAAAAGATTTGCCATGGCAAAGCTATTCCCCATCGCAGGAGCATGAGCACCCAAAGACCTTGCCTGGGGAAGGCGAAGGTCTGAACTTGTCCCTGTGGCCCTCAGCCATGCTTTTTCTGGTTTAGCTCATTGCCTGCCCTTGTCCTTGCTTGCTGTGGAGGTCAGTGATGTCCCTTGCAGAGCTTTCTGTGGCCCACCCTCCCCAAACTGCATTTGTCCAGTTTTATGGAGACCTTTCATCTCTGTGTCTAATGGATTTGGCTGTGGCAAGAAACTATGTGCTAAGCTCTCAGTGTAGAGCAAGATATGTAAAAATCCAAGGTTTAGCATCAGGTTGCTTCATCCAGGCTTGCTGTAAGCCCAGGTGTCTCCTTGCTATTGAATGGCATAATATTCATTCCTCCACAGCAAGGATGCCAAGCCACGTGGGTTGGCAGTTGAACATGCATATGGATTATTCTTTGACATGTTTAGAGAGGCAGACCTACCAGTCACCACGTTTGCCCAAGTTTGAAAAAATCTTGACTTCAGAGAGATTTCAACATTCAGTTTTCAGTCTCAAGCTGCAGGATTGACTTTAATTCATGAAATGACATCAGGACAAGTTTGGGTGTTGCGTGTGTAAAATTGAACCTAAATGAATCACGGAGAGGCAGCTGTGAAATGAGTGAGGTGCCTTTACAGCCCCATTCTGTTACACATTTGCTGGTCAGGATTTAAAGCGGCACTGGTATATGTACTGGCAAGCAGTTTGAATTGTTTCAGCTGGAAGAGACCTTTCAGATCATCGAGTCCAGCCTTTGTCCCAGTCCTATCAACCACTAGACCATTTTCCTTAGGGCAACATCCACCCGCCTCCTAAACACCTCCAGGGACAGTGACTCCAGCACCTCCCTGGGCAGCCATTCCAATGCCTGACAACTGCTTCAGTAAAGAAATTGCTCCTCATATCCAGCCTGAACCTCCCCTGGTGCAACTTCAGGCTGTGTCCTCTTGTTCTATTGCTTGGTACCAGGGAGAACAGACTGACACCACCCCCCCACCCCCCTCAACTTCCTTTCGGGTAGTTGTAGAGAGCAACAAGGTCTCTCCTGAAGCCTTCTTTTCTCCAGGAGAAACAGATCCCTCAGCTGTTCCTAATAGGATACATGCTCCAAATCCTTTAGTAGCTCGGTAGCCTGCCTCTGTATCCTCTCCAGCACCTCAGTGTCCTGCCTGTGGAGTGGGGCCCAAAACTTGACACAGTATTCAAGATGCAGCCTCACCAAAGCCGAGCACAGGGGAATGATCACCTCCCTGCTCCTGCTGACAACACTGTTCCTGACACAGGCCAGGATGCCCTTGGCCTTCTTGGCCACCTGGGCACACTGCTGGCTCATGTTCAGCTGCTGTCAACCAACACTCCCAGGTCTCTCTCTGCCTGGCAGCTTTCCAGCCACTCCTCCCCAAGCCTGTAGTACTGCTGGGGGTTGTTGTGGCCCAAGTGCAGGACCCAGCACTTGGCCCTATTGAAACTCATGGCATTGGCCTTGGCCCAGCCGTCCAGCCTATCTAGATCTCTCTGTAGAGCTTCCCTATCCTCAAACAGATCAACACTTCCACCCTGCTTGGTGTCATCTGCAAACTCACTAAGGGTGCACTCTGCCCTCTCATCCAGATCATTAATGAAGATGTTAAACAGGAGTGGCCCCAGTACTGAGCCCTGGGGGACACCACTCATGGCCAGCTGCCAACAAGATTTAACTCCATTGACCATGACTCTTTGGACCTGACCATCTGACCAGTTTTTCACCCAGGAAATTAAGTAAATGTTGTAAGAACTTTAAAGTATTTCCACTGTTTATAGGATTCCTTTTGCTGACCTCTTATGCAACTGAATTCCATAGTCCTTCAACTGGCACACACCGATACTCTTTGTACTGGCTTCTGTAATTGGGTCTTCTCATTCTCTGCATTATTGGTGATGGCTTTTATTTAGTATCACACACACATGGAATCACAGAATGGTAGGGGTTGGAAGGCACCCTTTAGAGATTGTCTAGTCCAGCCCTCCCCCCACCTGCTAAAGCAGGTTTACCTACATCAAGTCACACAGGAACACGACCAGGTGTTAATTCTGCCTTTCTACTTCAGTTTCCTTAACACACCTTATGGGCCATCAGAAAGGCGTTGTTTTCTTTGTTTCTTTGTGAGGTTCACTGGGAGTCTCTGTGTTGAATTTTATTGGGAATTAGATGAAGGCATTTGCTTGTGGGTGAAATGAGAGAAAGAATGGATCACAAACCATTTCCCTTCTCCTGAAGTACAGCTTCACTTATGAACAGCAATGATTAAACGTATTAGCCTATTGCTGCTTGTTCCTTGCACATATGGTGATGCTACAAAGATGATGTAATAGTCTGCTTTACAGTTCCTCAGTACTTTTTTGTGTAAAATTGAAGAGGTTTCATCCACATTCGTAGTGTCCCATAGCAAACCACAAGTGACTGCTGGTGGTTCTGGTTCACAGAAGGGGAAGCGGAAGCAGATTCAGCGGGATCAGGTTGCATCCTCTTTGATTGCTCTCCTTTGTATCACCTGTACCATTATTTCAATTAAACATTTACGAGTATTTGTGATCGATGGTTTTTGAAATCAGGACTCAAAAATACTTGCTGGGTTTATGGTCATATTATGTACAACGTAAGTCTGATTCTTGCATCATAAATAGGTACAAATCAGGAGTAAGCTGAGACATTTCTTTTTCGTGTGATTGTATAAAGGAGAAAAGAAGTCAGAAGCAATTTATAAATCAGAATTGTTAAGTCTAAATTTAGTGCAACTTACTGAATCCGTAGTTTCTAATGTTGCTGGCTTCTGGAATTTTGTTACTTTATAAAAGCTTTACTTTTCTTTCTTTAAAAAAAAGGAATGAAACAAAAGGGTGGAGGTTTTTTTAATTCCCTGGAATTTTATAGCCCCTTCTGGGTGCAGAGAAATACTAGGAAGACTTAATGTCTCAAAAAAGAAAATGCAGATAGAAACTCTGACATTTATAGATTTTAATACCCCGACCCATTATCAGAGCTGCATTACACTGACTTCACACATGTAGCTTTATGTGTGGGACTTTGAAAATATTTGCTCTTGGTCTTGGTTGTGCAACTTTTAAGCAAGGTAGCCCAGCTGCATGCAGTGCCAAGAAATGAATGAGTTAAAACTGGATAGGCTCGTAAAACATCTACATCAGTATTTTGGTAGCTCTGCTAGGGCCCTATCAAGGCCACTTACAATAACACAATGATTGTAATGCTGGGTTATATTTATGTTCTAAAGGGGGAAGGGTTTGTTGGTGTTGCTATACCATACTCAGAGTGTGAGATGCTGCCTTTGTGCCAGCAGATCTGAATATAGCTTGTGCAAAACAAGGTGTTTGGGAGCAAGGTCAGCTTGGCTGCTCTGTGGTGTTATGGCCAGCAGAAGCTACAGGACCTGGAAATGATGGTCTTCTCTTCTGCATTCAATAGATATACACAGCTTAAGGAGCTGTATTGGCTTATTAATGTATGACCCCCCTGTGAATCCCAGAGGGAATCTTTTTTGGGAAGTGTTGAACTAGGGCAGCACTCATTTTGGAAATTGCAGAGAAACCCACCCTCAACTTGAGCAGAATGGCCGAGGAGATTTTTGGGCCTCCTCACACAAGTGGAGATATACCCCTCAATCCTCATCCTCCATTAGAGGCAAGGCATGAAGACCCCTTGGGGGTAGGACTGGAGCGGGGGGAAATAGCGTATGTGCTTTCCTTTTGAAAGGTGTGTTTTACAGATGCTAAAGGTAAGGAAGGTTTCATGGCACTTTCTGTCTGCAGTGCAGTCCTGTGCACTGCAGCTTTGCTCTCGTGTGGGAGAACCGGGTGCCACTTGGAGTGAGGAGGGATCAAATGATAATCTGTTTCATTATCCAAGTGGGATGAAATATACAGAAGAGAGAAAGCAGATCAGACCTGAGGGCTTCCTAGAGTAAGAAAGCTTGTCTTTAGGAAAAAAACCCTAACTAACAAATCCACCATTAGCGACCTTACAGACTAGAGACGTCCCCCGTGTTACCAATGTGATAAGCATGTGCTTTTTCATGAATTTCTACACTATGTTCCATTTCCTACGTTATCTGCAAGTTGGCCTCTCATGAAGCCAAATGTCAGAGCAGGAGTCATCTCCGTGGTGTTAGAAGGATCTAATTAGCAACTGAAGTGCAAATGGGGGCAGCTGAGTCAATGGCAGAAGCTGACCCCAGCAGCCTGCCAGGAGGGGCAGCTTGCCATTGCAGCCCAGCGTGGTGGGAGCTCAGCCAGCCCCAGCTGCCCAGGAAAGCCACGAGCTCATGCGTGGCTCTGCTGAGGAACGGGCATATGCTGACGGCACTCCCAGGGCCTCTCGGACAGGGAACAAAATGGACTAGTTTTGTGCTTCTGCTCCCTGTTTGAAGAGCAACTTTTAACCATTAGGAGTCTATAAATCACAGTTTAATAAACCAAGATGTGTAGGTTGCTATTTTTGGTCTACATCTTCTTGCAGATAATGCTCTACATATTTGATGTAAATGGTATGATGGGTCTGACTCCAAAAGCGAGTATATAGCTCAGGGGATAAATTGCAGTTGGCAAGTCAGGGGAATGAGAGATGCTACTCTGATTAAATCTAATGGAAGCTAATTTCTGCAGAGCCCCATATACTCTGTTGCTGATGCCTTGCCTTTGTTGGGTTATGTTTTATATTATTAATTAACCATCCTACTGCTTCCAAGCAATTGAGACACATTTGAAGTTGCAGTTTGATGTATTTATATGCTGTGTGCTACAGGTATAAAAAGCCTTATTGCATTAAACTGACATTTTAAGTAGTTCTGTGGCCAGAGACCTTACCTAGGAAGAACTCTTCCATGCTGAATCACGACTCCACGTTGTTTTAGCAAAGCCTCTGCCACCAAATGTTGGCTTTGGTCTTAAAAAATGCCTGTTGTTCTAAGCAAATGTATTATCATTCTTAAGAGAGAAAACACGCCTTGCTACATGTTTTAAGGCAGTTTCGTTGGCAAGTAACTTTCCACAGAACAAGAAAACTGCACTCTGGAAGGGATCTATACAGTGGTTAATAATCTGCTGTAGAAGAGCTCAATAATGAGGGGTTTGGCTATTTTTTTCTGCAAAGTGCTCAGTAGTTTGGAATGCCATAGCTGGTCCATGGTAATATTGCAGAGCTGAAGGGACATATTTGTATTTGATGAGATTCATCTGAGATATGCAGAGATTTGGCTTCATGCTTTAAGCCATCCGACCTTCCCGTGCTTTGTCGAGCACCAGCTCATGCGTAGGTGATGATACCAGTCACAAGGAGGGCAATGGCGAAAGCACATTGCATCAAGAAGAGTGTGGGCAGCAGGTTGAGGGAGGTTCTGCTCCCCCTCTACTCTGCCCTGGTGAGGCTTCGTCTGGAGTCCTGTGTCCAGTTCTGGGCTCCTCAGCTCAAGAGGGACAGGGAACTGCTGGAGAGAGTCCAGCACAGGGCCACCAAGATGAGCAGGGGACTGGAACATCTTTCATACAAGGAAAGGCTGCGGGAACTGGGGCTGTTTAGTCTGGAAAAGACTGAGGGGGGATCT